>NW_004624860.1:1799664-2105292 GCF_000247695.1 Heterocephalus glaber | reverse complement strand
CCCGCTCTACACTCACCTTAGGGACAGGCGAGCCCCCTGCATCTCTGACTGTGAAAGTTCCCTGAGGAGGACCATCATGCTGGACATCAATTCTCATAATGTTGGCGGTGGGAAAGAACAGGGGCTGAGTCAGATGTCCCTTTCCCCTGAACATCAGCTCTCCATATCCACAGATTCTGCATGTATGGACTTAACCAGCCACAGACCAAAAATATTCAGAAAAAAACTACATCTGTACAGAATAGTGCAAGCTTTTTTCTTCTCTTGTGTCCTGAACAATGCAGTGTAACAACTACTTATGGAGCTCTTAGATAATCTACAGGTGATTTAAATATGTATACAATAGGATATGGATAGATTTTATATAAATTCTATGCCATTTTATATAATGGTCTTAAGCATCAAGGATTTTAGTATCCACAGAGGGTTCTAGAACTAATCCTCAGCAGATATTGAGGGATGAATTTAAGTGTTGCTTTATCTTGGGCCAAACCTAATATTAATTCCGCAATTTGGTTTAGCCATTTTTCCTTAAGTGTGGGCTGGATACAAGCAGCAGTTCTTGGTGGTGTGGGTGCAATAAGAAAAACTGAAATATAAACTTGGCCTCAGGAACATAGAGCAGAAAAATGGGACATTTGCAAAGAAGGTACCCGGGCCTAGTGCTGAACTAGAAGGAAAAGGACTGATAGAGAGATATATACACCGCAGCAGTGTGGCCAGAACTGTTGTACACACAGTGGGAGAACACTTGTGTTCCACTGCATGGATGGCCTTTTAAACAATAATTTTTGGGGGGGAAGCTCCATTTTATGATGACTGATTATTTTCTTTTGGGCTTTATTGCTTTGCCCTTACTATCCCAGCTCTGCCAAATAGGCCAAGAGGAAATTTGCTTACATTGAGGTTTGTTGATCCTGATAGATTGCCTGAGTGCCCAAGCTTTAGAGCCACAGGACTACTGAGAATTATTTGACATTAAAATGATTTCCAAATGGAAATGCCAAAAGTAGGTTAGAAAGAAGTTTTACAGAAGACTGGGGAGAATAAGAAGCACCAGATGGGAGGAGTGGTGAGGGGGCAGATGCCCCTGGGAGCCTCTTCCAAGCCCCAGATCTCAGAAATGGTCTGTGAGGAGCCCCCCGAGGCACCCACGTCTAGGGGCTTCGTGTTTTGCCCTGGGTCAGCACAGTCTTGTTTTTAGCTGACAGAACGGTGCTCCTGGACCTGGGCAAGGATAGAGATGGTTCATTTGAAGGTTGGATCTAGATTAGGCACATACCTGCCAGAGGAAGCATTTGTGTGAATAATGTCTAACAACATGTAGAAGACCACTAGACTGGTGTTTCTCTCTCCTGAATGATGATGCCAGTAGGTGAAATCCAGAATCCTTTTGTTGACAGAGACTACCATTGTGGGGGAGGTGGAGGAACCACAAAATTAGATAGATAGCTTTGTATTGGGGAACAAAATAAAGTAGGGGGAGAGTGGTTTTTACCAGGCAAACTCTTGACTACAATGATACTTACAGAGTTGCTTTAAAATGAAGTTGCAACCTAGTATCTTCCTTATAGGATGCAAGGAATAAGTATTAGTCTTTGACATCTTAGTAAAAGCAAGGTCCCTCATGATATTCAGAAAGTAGAGAACTAAAGGTTGTAAGTTAGTAAATTTTGTTGCCTATAAAGTATGCTGATAATATAACATTGAGAGCATTAGAGTGTGAGCACCAGTAATCCTACAAGATCTTTATTTACTTATTTAGTTTTTTCTGAGATGAAATTTCTTTAGCAGTACATTGGACATGGGGCCGTATGCATGGGTGATGACTGACGATTTTCATCACTGCCTTGAGATATTCTCTCCTCAGTGGGACCAGCCATAAGAATTAGAACTCATTTGGCTTATATCTAGAGGACCTCGCAAAGTCTCATGCACTCCTAGGCAGGGCTTTTTGAAGGTGGTTGCATCCAGGGAGTGTGAATAGGTAGTAAGAGTGTGTGATAACTAAATTGGTTTAGCACAGTTCTGGGTGTGGATAATGGAAGCCCCACCCTGGGTGTGGATGCCACCAACCATTAGGCTTGTAGCCTGGATGCAATAAAAGGGAAAGATGGAAGCAGGCTGCTGCCGCTGCTTCCTGCTTCCTTCCTGCCCTATCATGAACTGTTTCTCTGCTGCCATGCCTTTTTGCCAGACAGAAAAGGATTTAGAGATGATCTAATTTCAATATTTACCTCACAATTCTAGAAGGCAGGGGTAAAACTCTTGTACAGAAAAATTTGCATAAATAAAGGTATGCAAGAGTTAATCAAAACAGGTGCAGCTGAATTGCAAAATGCAATTTTTGTACTGTGATATTATAGGATTTTTTTTAATGTAAAAGTCACAGTTCCAAGCTTCCCCATTTTCCTGCCATAACTCTCTGGGTCTATAACTCCTACAGTAAATCTGATCATCACAACCCTGTATGGCCTTCCCAGTGACCTAGGAAGAAGACCACAGCTGAGAGACAGACAGTAGGAAAGACAGTGATTGTCCTGATCTCATCAGCAGGTGCATGGGGGAAGTGGGTCAGGAGTCTGGTCTCCTGAACTCGGTCCTGTACTCTTCCCAACCCATCACTCGGCTGCATAAACTTGCCTCAGTCTTGTTCCAAAGAGATGGGAGGAAGTCATTGGAGGCAACCCCCCTCTCTGGAGTGATCTGAGTACCATCTCCCCTAAAGACAACCAGCCAAGGAATAAATAGGTCAGTCTAGACTACTAAGGAAGCGATGAGTGTAGACAAAGTCAGGCCTAATGAACGTTATCCAAGTCAGAAAAAAACCCTGCAAAGCTCTGGGCCAGGAATTCCTACTCAGTGTTAACAAATTAACTGATACCCCTCTGCTCTAATTCAGAGGCATTTGAGCAATGCAGAGACGTGAATTTTCCACATTCAAGTCCAATATCATAAGGCATTTCATTCCCCAAATCCCTTCTCTCTTTTCAGCCAGCTGTCTCCTTTCTTCATAGTCTTCTTTGTGTGGAAGTCTCTTTGGACCAGTCGGCTCCTATCATGGAAATAATGCTGTTTCCCACTAAAGGGAAAAGAAAATTCGCCCACTGAACCACAGCAAATTGCGGTGACAGGATGGAGGCCCTGGAGAGTCACCATATTGATTAAACTGTTCAAGTTAGTAAGGAAAGAAGAAAGAGGAGCGAGGAGGGGAGGGGGAAGAAAAGGGAGCAGAAGGAATGGGGAGGAAAAAGAAAAGGGAGAAAAGGACAGACTGTCCCCATGGAGATCCTCCAGAGGGATTTGGTGGGTACTCCGTGAGAGGGCAGACAGTGCCAGGCTGGAAAGTTTGCTTATCTCTTTCATTGCTCCTCTCAGATGCAACGCTCCACGATTGCCCCCTGCTGGGCATGCACATTCCAAGGTGCAGCCACGAATCTGCAGAGCACACAGTGGGCAATGGGCAGCTGGCCACGCCTGGACGGGCAGGTACAGCCAGACCCTGGCGGGGGGAGGAGTGTTTGGGGCAGCACTGCGTCCTTCCGAATGAACTGGCAGTAAGAAGTAAGAGATCCGTCACAGGTCAGCTTGGCTGGCGCCCTCTACATTTACAGTCCTCGGAAGAGCAAGCACGGCTCACGTTCTCACTGAGCTTGCCAGTGCACTATGGTACCTTATCCTGCTGCCTCCTCGCAAGAGATTATTATCACTGTTTTACAGATGAAGACACCGGAGTGCAATGAGATTAAGTGGTCAATGAGGGAGATGACAAACCACAGAGCTTCTCTTTGCACAAGGGCTGTTCTCAGCCTTCATAAGCGCTCTCCAGTGCCTCGAGCTCTAACTCTCTTCCTCCCTTCTCCTGCTCCTCTGTGGGACAATGACATAGGCTCCACCACCCTCCGAACAAGGTCTGGAGCCATAGAATCGCTCTGATTGTTTTTCTTGGTTTTGGTACTGGGGATTGAACTTGGGACCTTGCGCTTGTGAGCCAGGCAGCGGAACTACTGAGCTAAATCCCCGGCGAATCGCTCTGATTGTAATACTGCTTGTGTGTGGTCTTCTTGCAAATATACAAACTCAATTAGAACATGCTTGCATAGTCAGAATTCACTCAACAGATATATTTTGGGTTTCAGTTAGAAATGAAGATTCAGTGATTTTTTTCAATCTCAGGCCTAAGGACCCAGAATTATTTTATTCTTTCCACTGAACAGAGCAACCTCCAAAGCTCAGAATGGCCCACTGCCTCGGTCACAGTGCAAATCGGCCTCTCTAAGTTGGAGACTCTGCACCCAACATAGGACCTGGAATCAAGCTCCTGTACAGAGAGGCAGGAGATTGGACAGCACAACCTTGGGGACCCCCTTGTCTCCAGCAGTCTCATGAGGTCTCAGGCAGGCTTGGAGACTGTCACTGCAGCAGTGGAATGAGCTCTAAAGACTTTGTCCTGGATTCGAGTCTTGCTGCCCTCTCCACATGTGACTCCAGACAAGCCACTGTGCCACTTTGAGCTTCAGTATCCCCCACCAGTGACAGGAGGGGGTTCTTCCCTTGTCCAGCGTGCTGACCCTCGACCCACACAGCCTCTCAAGGCTGCTCCTCCTCTGTGCTGGTTGCTGTTGAGGGTATGGACTGAGCTCATCTGTTTACTGAGACTCATGCAGCTGTCCCCCTCAGATTACTTCATCACAGGCACTGACAGACCCTCTGGGCAGGCACTGCTCTTAGCACTGCCCCACTGGGGTGGAGCATCTCCAGTCACTCCCTGTCCTCATCCAGTTCAGATTTATGGAGTGTCAGGCTAGCAACAGCCCCGGAAGATCAGAAACACATGGTTGTGGGCCTCTGGGGAGCTTAGGGTCTGACTCACAGGCCGGTTCCCAACTAGTCATTGTCAGCATTCTCACCTCTTGTTCACTGGGGTCAGCAAGCAGTGAGTGGGGCCACCAGCAGATCACTCAGTAGCATTCTACTCATGCCAGTACCAAGCTCCACTAGAAGCTCATGGACTCTTGATTTTATCTACATTGGTGGGCCATCAGTTACACTGTGGGCACAGTGAGGACCAATAGATGGAATCTTGAATCTAAACAAATGACCTCATCTCTATCCTCTAGCAATGACACTATGATAGTCCATGTGTTCAAAGTGTTCCCCTTGTCCTGGCCACACTCCAAGACTTTATGTACTTTTAATCGTTTGTGTCTCCCAACAATCTGCAAGGGGTGATGACTCACCCAAACTCACTGACAAGCGAGCTGTGCTTTAAAGAATGCAAGCTGCTTGCCAGGGTCTTGGACCAGGAAGTATAGATGCCTCACTCTTGCTTACTCTGCCCAAGCATAGGGAAAATAGCAAGTCACTTCACAAAATAACTGTGAAATCCACTAACAACTCACTAACAAGTACTAAAACCGGATGGCATTGAGTATAAATGTAAGGGGTTCGGAGGAAGGAGAGGGCACCATAGGACAGTGCATGGGGGAGCTTGCCCTGCAGAGGGTGTGGTGAAGTCACCCTTTGCAGGATGGGCAGGGTTTACCTAGGGTGAAGGGCAGGTGAGGAGCTGGGGAAGCATGAGTGTGAAGTGAGATGGGGGTTTAAGAGCTACAGAAAAAGTGGAAGAGAATATGGAAGCATGCTTCATTCTCAGTTTATTTCCAGGGCTCTATTTCCAGTAGCTGTGATGAGAACACAGTGGGGTTCACAGAGAAACACCTGTTTCTGATGCATCAGCAGTTGTGATGGTTGATTGATTGTGTCAACTTGAGAAGTTTGGTTAAGAGAAGCTTAGCTTAATTGGCTTGGCAATTCCATGCCCTGGGGAGTGGAAGACCTGCCCTAGGGCAGCTCTTGGCCTAGAGGGTATAAAGGGGAAATGAGGAGGGATACTGCTGCTTCTGTTCTCCAGTCTTCACCTTCACCTTGGATGTCATCTCCTGGCTTCCAGCGAAGACTTCGGCTTCCGATGCAGATCCTTCAGCCTTCCACATAAACTCTTCAGCCTTTCATCTCAGACACATCAGCCTCCTAATTCGGACTCACAATGGACACTGCCGTGAGCTCCAACCTTCAGCTCAATCCTTCAGTCTCCAGTGTACAGACTAACTTTCTGCACTCTTCCTCATTCAAGTCTGTGGGTGGCCATTGTAAGCCAATCTTGTAAATTCATATATGTTTGTATATCTTGTGTTATATCTGTTTCTCTAGTAAATACTGACTGATAAATATTTTGATACTGGGAGTGGGCCCTTGCTATGCCTCTACCTGACCATGTAGTTTAGGAGCCTTTGGAGCTGGCTCATGGGAATGGGAAGAGTTAGGCAAGGTTTAGAGATGCCAGCTGAAAAAATAGAGCTGGAATGCCTGAGGATGTACTTGATGGGAGTTTCAAGTCAGAGCTCAGAAGACCAGAATGCTGATAGAAATTCTGCTGGTAAAGACCAAGCTCAGGAGGTTTGTACTGGGAAGAAGGACTGCACTGGCTGCTGGGCTCCAGAACATGTGTGTTATGTTTCGACAGAAAGTTTGTCTGCATTTTGCTCATGTCCAGAGACTTTGCCTGAGTGTGAGATTAAAAGAGCAGTGGACTAATTAATCTTGCAGAAGAAATTTCAAGGAAGTCTAATATTGAAGTGGTGGCATGGCTACTGTTGGGGGCTTTTAGCCAGATTTATGTTGAAAATCAAGAGCAAAGAACCCAGCATAATGATTTTGAGTTTGGCCAGAAAGGAAGCCCAAGTAAAGTTGCAGCTGAAAAGGTGAAAGAGGGGAGAAGTTGATCACTGAAAGACTAGCAAGAAAAAGGCAAATATTTCAGAAGAAGGCAACAGAAAAGATGGCCTGAGGACATCACAAGAAGTAGCAGGACTCCAGCCTTTGCAGCCTCAAAATTGCAAAAGTGAAAGGCTTTGCTTTAAGAAGAGAGCCCCAGTGCATCATGTTCCAGAATGGCAGCAGCCTACAGAAGTTGTTCCATGGAATTTGGTCCATAGGCACTCAACTCCTACAGCCAAGAGAGAAGGAAGCCTAGCTATTACTCCAGCTAGTGGCAGACCTTGGCATCATCCATGTGGCTCTGGTTTTAGGTACATGAAGAATGCAAGAGCTGTGGGGTCAGGAAGGCTTCAACCCAGATTTCAGGAGAAGGCCTGGGAGGCCAGGCAGTGCCCCTGAGGGGACAGTGTGTGAAGCTGTGAGTGTGAAGCCCAAGGTGCAGTGGAGACCCCAGAACATGGATAGTATGAGGAAAACTGCAAGGAGGGAGAAGAGCTGGCCCAAGAGAGAAGCCACGGGGGCTACAACCACAGGCAGGGCTGTAGGGGTGGAGCCACCCAAGCCTTTGGAGTTCACAACTTGCCACAGATTGCCAGGGATGCTGGAAATGGAACTGTGGGATTTAATGTTTGTCCTGCTGGACTTTGGTCTTACTTTGTTCCCATTCCTTGCTATCATCCTATTTGTAACTTTTGGAATGGAAATGTCTACCTTGTGCCATTGAATGTTGGAAGTGTCTAACTTTCTTTTCATTTGTACAGGGGTTTACAGCCGAGAGTTTGGCTTAAATCTCAGAGGAGACTTTGGACTTGGACTTTTCACCAATGCTGAAACTGCTAGGACTTTGGCAACTCTTGGAGATGGACTAACTGCCTTTTGCAGAAAAGAATGTGCATTAGTCTTTGGGGAGCAGAGACAGAATGTTATGGCTTGTTTAGATGGTCCCTCAAAGCTTCATGCAGGTGGGGCTTTTTCAGAGGTGGCTGAATCCAGAGTGTGTGATGCTGGGATTTGATTTGTGGTGCAATGCTAGGCTCAAAGGACTCTAGGATTAAGGGTGTGATTGGTACCCACCCTGAGTAGCCTGGATATTAGGGATAGGAAGGGCTGTGGTGGTCCCTCTTGGTTGCTTTGCTAGCTTCAGGCCTCCATGAACTGTTTCTCCTCTGCGATGCCCCTCTGCCATGCCACCTTGCCTTGGGAGCCAGTCCATTATGAACTAAAACCTCTACAAACTGTGAGCTGAATAAACCTTTCTTCCTTTAACTTTGGGTGTCAGGTATTTTGGCTCAGCAGTGAGAACAGTAAGACAGTGGTGGATGAGGAAGGCAAAGTGATACGACCTCAAGGATTTTCTGGGCCCACCTGCAAGGTTATTAGACCCCGGTTCTCAGCCATTTTTGCTCTTGAAAAAGTTGCATATGCTGCATTTGGGAGCTAGAAGGAATTAAATTGTAGATTCCATCATAGTACTAGTCATATGGTGAATTTTCAACTGCAGGTTGCTCCTTGACACGCCACAAGTAGAATTTTCAACTATTCTGATGACAGCTTGTCCTCAGGCAATACTCCCACTTTTCCTTGTACTATGCCGCACATCAGGTAGACATCAGTGGAACAGTGTGCATCCCCAGTGGACCCAAAGTCAACTTTTGACACTGGTCAAGATTTAGCAGCACAATTCTGAAAAAGTCTGGATACATGTTTGCATTGTGACCAAGAGGTGAGAGCCATGTCCCTCTGGTTGGAAAACCAGACTGTGCCAGGGTGGGTCAAGACAGACAGTGGAGTAGACTTAGGACATTAGGTAGCAGGTCATTGGCAAGCCCCAGACTGCCAGGTCTGCAATTCAGACCTGTATTCCAGGTGTGACTGCTAACCTGTGCTGCCACCAAGAGCCTGTTTCACCACCACAGCTTCTTGGGAGCAGAGCTGGGGCTCCTCTCCTTCTTGCTCCCCACTCCTTCCACCCCCACACCACATATGCACACACCCGGAAGTAAAAAAGTTCAAGCCACAAACCTTCCCTTGACCACTCTGTCCCTACAGCTTTATTTTCAGTTTAGAAAAGAGTCTGTCCTCTTCTGACTCATGATTCACTAACACATACGGCCTTAATGAAGCAAAATCAATAAAAGTCACTCCTCACGTGACATTCTCTGGAGTCAAAGAGGCCCTTGTGAATGGCCCTGACCCTATCCTGTCATTTTTCACCTTCCTATCTGTGAAGTCTGTGTTCTATGGGCAGACCAGGGCACTAAAGCCAAAGAGCCCCTGCCCTGTCCCCCCCCCACACACATCCCAAACTAAAGATGTTTCACTTGACATGTTTGATGATGTTCTTGGGCATTCTGCTCAAGCATCACGCTTTGATGTTGGAGTATCCATGTGTCTGAGGTAGCTAGAGACAGAAAGGAGACTGGGGAAACCAAAGTCAGGCATTGGTTTAAACTTTCACTATTATCTCAGCTTAGGAAATTGCAGTGATCACTTGATCCTGGGAGCTAGATAGGAGGAGGTCCAGTTCTAAATGTTCATGTTGCCTAGTTCGAGTACTTTTTCTGAACAGTGGTCTTCCTAGCTTCAAATCTAATCTTTAGATCCATTAATCCCTAGTGGATTCACCATCTTACTGCTCATTGGTCCTTTTATGGAGATCAAGGCATGAATATTGCTAGAGTTTGGATCTTAAAGGTTCCCACAGGTCCATGTGTTGAAGGGTTGCTACCCAGCCTGGTGCTAATGGAAGGTGATGGAGCATTTAAGAGGTGGGGCATAGTAGAAGGAAGTTATGTCACTGAAGCTGTACCCTCAAAGGGAACTGTTGGGTCCCTGGCCCTTTCCTCGCTCTCTTTTGCTTCCTGACCACAAGAAGAGCAGTTTGCTCTGCTGCATGTCCCCACCATTACCATCTGGTATCCCCATTAGAGGCTCAAAGCAACAGGCCCACACAATCTTGGTCTGGAGACTTCAAAACTGCAAACTAAATGTGGCTGGGGATTTAGCTCAGTGGTTCCAGCTCCTGCCTTACAAGTGCGAGGTCCCGAGTTTGATCCCCGATGCCAAAAACTAAACAAAAAAACTGCAAATTAAGATAAATCTTTTATTTTTATGTATTAACTATCTCAAGTACTTTATTATGGTGATGGAAAGCTCTCTCACTCCAATATCCAGCATGTCTATTTCCTGTCTTCTTTTTATGGAAAAAAAAGGATTAAAAGATTTTTAAAGTTTGAGAGTAGAGGATAAAATGGAAACATCTGAATCTTTGGAGGATTTCCCTTCTCCATATCATCTGTCACTATGGTGAACAGACATTTGGTTGTAAACATTGCAAATATATTTTTAAATGATCTCATCCACCACCAAAATGCTCACATTTTCTCCTTAGCTTCTCCAAACCCGTGATTTTATACAATGTTCATAAAAATTCTGGGAGATAGGAATTACTGTCCTCATTCTACAAATGAGAAAATTGAGTGAGAAGAAACTAAACTTTTTGCATCAGACCACTGTGTACTTTGTGACACAGGGCAACCCTGATCCCAAAGCTTCTGACCTCAGCTGACTGTCCTTTACCTGGTCACATGGAACAAGCATCCATCACACCAAGGGCTAAGGATTCTCATGACAGTGATTTTCTAGAAGATCTGGCCATGGCTGTGCCCCCAAATTACAAGTGTGCAAAATCTTCCACACTCTTTCAGGCAATCCTCAACTTTCCTAGGGCATTGTCTTTCATGATCTTCGGGACCTGGGGTTGCAGGTGAGAAACTTTCAGGCACACCACTGGCTCACCTGCTACTCTCCCTTCTCTGCTCCCATGGAAAAGAAACCCAATCTCTCCAGCCCAGCTTTTGGGCTCCTGGGAGCCCCAGCCTGGCAGTGGCTGACTGGATTATCTTTATTGGCTTTACTGCCATTGCCAACCCCCCAGGGAAGTAAACCAGATGTCCCCAACCATTGCAGTTGTGGCCAGCAATGGCCAGCTGTTTCAGGCTCCATTCACAGATTGTCTCATTCATCTTGGATTTCTTAGTGCCATAACCAAGCTGCCAGAGGAGAAAAGGATGCTCCATTCCTGACATCAGGAGGAAACTATGAATCAGGAATCTAGGAAAAGCTGTAAAGCATTATTTTCTTCCCATCACGTACCACCCTTTTATTCCCTCCACTAAGCCACCGAGGTATGTTTTGCTTCCCTTCCTTGAAGCATCTGATCCAGGCAGCTCTTCTTTCAGAAAAGATTTTCCAATCATTTCTGAAAATCTGCTGCATGTTAAGGTCAGTCCCATTAAAGGATTAGCTTTCGGATTTTAGTTCCATGTCTTTAGAGAATCTGGGTAACACAGCTGGGTGGATAACTCATGAGAGATTGAAGCCCAGGAAATTATTAGGGGCCCTCAGCCCTTCAGCTCTCCTCTCCGCCCAAGCGTAATTTTCTACTTACTTCTAAGGACTGGAGCAAGGTGCTACTCAAGCTTGAGTGTGATCAAGGCAGAGGAGCTAAATTGCCACAGGAGCAGTGCCCAAGGTTTGCTGAAATGTTGAAGAGGAGACTGAACTGCATGAAGTCAGGGCACCTGTGCCCCAGCTCTGACTGTGTCCAGACTCGCCTCGTGGCCCAGGGACCCATTGCAGATCTGCTTATCCCACAGACTTCAAGAAGCATTTCTTAACTCAACCCAATACCAAGGCAGGTCCCGAGATAACTGATTGCAGCAACTTGGTCTTGCATTCCTGGGGCCAAATTGATAGATCTCGGCTTAGTTACTGACCACAACTTGACCAATCAGAGTCCCTTCCCCAGTAATATGGGCTTAGTTGCATAGGAAGACTAAGGCTTCATAACAAAATATCTCTGCCTCTTTTTGAAGTCGTGTTTCAAATAATTGAAAACGGCTGTGTCACCTCCTCCCATGCCAGATATCCTCAGCTCCTCATGCTGAGCTCTTCATACACCCCTAAAGCCCCTGTGGAAGTGCCCGGAGGACAGAACACCAGCGGTAATTTGAATAATTTTGAGGCATTAGGATTGTGAAATCATTCTCCTGGCAATGATCTCTTTGAAGAGATCATTAGCCAGTATTATTTGCAATGCAGAATTCAGAGGCCAATTAAGTGGCTGGCAATTGGGGGATAATTAAACAGTTTATGTAAAAGCATAGTATAGAATATTATATGGCTGATAAAATCATCTTGAAGAAACATATTTAAGATCAAGAGTAACTGCTCATGGTAAAATATTAGGCTAAGAAATCAGGACATGCAGCAGTGAACGAACTCCAGCTACGTGCAACAACAGTGGCGAATCCCACAAGCATAATGCCAGGCCAAAGCAGCAGTCACAACACAGTGTGATTCCACTCAATAAAGTTCACAAACAGCAGAAACTGGCAGGTGGCACTGGCAGTCGGGTTAGTGCTTCTTGGGAGACGGGCTATTGGCAAAGGGCCATGGCACTTCTGAAGTTTTGATAATGTTCTGATTATTTTTTCATCTGTGCACAGGTTAGCGGACTGTGATCTCCCGATAAGAATGCAAGCCTTACGCTTTTGATTGTGTGCTTACCCACCTGACTGGCCGATGGTATTTGTACATATTTATGAGGTAATCCATTATGAACTGATACCAGAATGCAATGAGCACTGCAGGGTAACTAGCATTTCCATTTCCTTCAATATTGTCATTTTTATGTGTAGGAAACCATCAAACACTTCTCTAATAATTTTGAAATGGGTAATTAATTGTTGTAGACTGTAGTTTTGCTACTGTGCCTTACAACCACAAAACCATCCCCTACTTCCCTTACTCCCCTTCCTAGATTCCAGTGGCCCCTATTCCACTCTATTCTTCTGTGGGCAATTTTTTTTCGTTTTCATAAATCCATTCTCATTGCTGCAAAGTACCAGATTTCGTCCTTGTTTATGGTTGAATAATAATTCATTCTGTATTTTATTACATTTTAAAATCTTTTTATCCACCTATGGATATCGTGACTATGTCATATCTTATCTCTTCTGAATAGTGATAAAAAAGCACAAGAATGCAGGTATCTCTCTGACATAATTATTTCATTTCCTTTGACATTATGAGATTATCTCCTTTCCTGAACCCTGTAGTGGTTTGCTGGATCATAAGGTAATTCTGTTTTCAAGTTTTTTGAGAAATATCCATACTTTTTTTCCATAGTAGCTGTACCAACTTACCCTCCAACCAATGGTATATAAGAATTTCTTTTTCTCTGCATCCTTGCCAGCATTTTTTGGTGGGGGTTTCTTGTGTGTGTGTTTTTGGTACCGGGGATCTAACTTGGGACCTTGCGCTTGTGAAGCAGGTGGTGGAACCACTGAGCTAAATCCCCGGCCCTTTTAGTGTTTTTGTTAAAAAGCACTTCTACCTGGGGTGAGCTTGTATCTTGTTGTGGTTTTGATTTGAATTTCCTGATGCTTAGTGATGTTGATTAGTGATGTTGAATATCGCTGATGATTATCTGATGATCATATATTTGCCCATTTGTATATCCTCTTTTGAGAAATGTCTGTTCACATTTTCCCTTTTTAAAAATGAAATCATTAAGGGTTTTATGCTAATAGAATAAGTAGTTGGAGTTCCTCGTATGTTCTCAATGTTAGCACCTTTAGATGAACACTTTGCAAAGTTTCTCCCATTATACATATGTTGGTCTTGGCCTGAGGGACTGTTTCCTTTGCTGTGGAGAAGCCCAGTCTGAGATAACCCCACTTATCTACTTTTGCTTTTGATGTCTGTTTTGGTAATCTTATCTGAAAAATCTTTGCCTACACCAATACCTTTCCTTTGTTTTGTTTTCCTTATGTTTTATTGTAGTAATTTCCTTGCTTTGGGTTTTACATTTAGGCCCTGGACTCATCTTGAGTTAACTTTGTATAAGGTGAGAGGTAAGCACCTCCTTTCCATCTTCTGCATGACTACGTCCAGCTTGACTGTTTTTATGAGACCACCCTTTCTCCAGGGCACACTGTTGACTCTTTTGTTGAAGATCAATTGGCTGTAAATATGTGGATTAATATCTGGAGTTTCAATTCCATTCCAGTGTTCTATGTATCTGCTTTTGTGCCGGTACGATGCTTTTGATCAGTATAGCTTTATAGTATGTTTTGAAACCAGGTATTGTGATGCCACCATCTTTGGGGGGTTTTATGCTCAGAACTGCTTTGGTTATTTGGGTCTTTTGCAATTCTATGTGATTTTTTTTTGGTTGTCCTTCCTAGACCTATGAATAATTGCCATTGGTATATTGATAGGGATTGCACTGGATCTGCAGATCACTTTGGAAAGTATGGACATTTTAATAGTCAATATTAATTCTTCTGATCCAGTTTTTTCATTTTTCTGTCATTTATGATTTCTTCATCAGTATTTTATAATTTTCATCATAGAGATCTTCCCCTTCCTTGGTTTAATTTATTCTTAAGGTTTTTTTGTCTTTTTTTTTTTTTTTTTGCAGATAGTATGAAAGGGTCTGCTTTGTTCTTTTCCAGCCAGGTCATTATTGTTGTACAAAAAAATGATCATTTTTGTATGCTTATTTTGTATCCTGCAAGTTTTCTAAATTTGTTCATCAATTCTATCAGTTTTATGGGGGAGTTTTTAGGTTTTTCTCCATATAAGATCATGTCATCTGCAAACAGGATAATTTCACTTGTCCCTTTCCAATTTAGATACCCTTTATTTCTTTCCAGTACTTAATTATGCTGGCTAAGACCTCCCATACTGATTGAATAGGAGTGGTGAAAGCAGATATCTTTGTTTTGTTCTGGATCAGAACAGAAACAATTTCAACTTTTCTGCATTTAGCACAATGCTGGCATAGGATTGACATAAACACTTCATTGTGTGTAGATATGTTCCTTCTTTATCTAACTTGTTGGGGTTTTTTTTAATCAAGAAGGGATGTTAAATTTTATCAAATGATTTTCTGCATCTATTGGTACAGTCATGGGTTTTTATTTTTCAGTGTGCTGATGTGTTGGATAACGTTTATTCATTTGCATATACAGTAGTGAAGCATCACTGAGATAAATCCCATTTTATCATACTTATAATCCTTTTGATGTGCTGTTTAATTTTGTTTTGCTTCTTTTGTTGAGAATTTTTGCATCTATGATAATCAAAGATATTGGTCTATAGTTTTCTTTTTTGTTACCTTTGTCTGGTTTTGGTATCAGGGTAACATTAAACTTGTAGAATGAGTTTGGCAGAGTTCCCTCCTTTTCAGTCTTTCTGAAGTAATTTAAAGAGATCTGGATTAGTCCTTCATAATACATTTTGTATGATTCATCAGTGAAGCTATCAGGCTATCAGGTATCAACAGAATTCTTTGCTGGGAGACTTTACTACTGTTTCACCCTCATAGATTGTTACTGACCTCCAGGGATTCTAGGTATTCATGGTTTAATTGTGCTAGGTTACATATGTCCATAAATGTATCCGTTTCTTCCAGGCTTTCCAAGTTATTGGTGTGTACTTGGTCTTGATAGTGTCTAATGATCCTTTCTATTTATGTGGTGTCAGTTACATTGTTTCCTTTTTCTTCCATGATTTCACTTATTGGGGTCTTTTCTATTTCTCTCTGGTTACTTAGCTAAAGACTTGTTGATTTTATCTTTTTGAAAAATAAATTTTTCATTTTAATGATTTTTAGACTCTATTTTGTTTATTTCTGCTTTGGTCTTTATTATATCTTTGCTTTTATTTAGTTTGGTTTTAAATTGTTCTTGCTTTTCTTCTTTAAGTTTGCATATTAGGTTATTTGAAATCTTTCCTTTTTTGATATGGATGTTTATTCCTATAGACTTTCCTCTTATTACTGCTTTTGTTGCATCTCATAACTTTTGGTATGTTATTTCCCATTTTCATTTGTTTCAAGACTTTTTTATTAATACATGTTTGCATAATGTTTACATTACTTGAGTGGAGGTGGTTCATGTACACAACACATCTCAATTCCTTTTTTCATCTTCTTTCCCTCCTCCCCCTCCATCTCTTGAGCCCTTTCCCATTTGAGAAAGATCTACTTCCTGTTATCCACCTTATTTTGCTTTTTATTTTTACTTTACATCTCTCATATATGAGAAACTATGAGATATTTAAGCTTGTGTGTCTGATTTATTTCACTTAACTTTATGGTCTCAAAGCACATCCATTTTCCTAAAAATAATTCAAGTTTATCTTTCATTATGGTAGAGTAGTACTCCATTGTGTGTAGATACATATGTCTTAGTTACTTTTCTCATTGCTGAGACAAAATACTCAACACCCAAAGTGAGAAGGGCAAAGGTTTATTTAGCTCACAGTTTGTAGAGGTTTCAGTCCATAATCAGCTGGCTCCAAGGCAGAGGGGCATCACAGAGGAGAAACAGTCCATGGCAGGCATAAGACAGCAAAAGCAAGCAAGCAAAGGAAGACAAGCCTCTTTCTGTTCCTTATCTTGTATCCCAGCTATTGGGATTAGGGTGTGTCAAACAACCAATGGACAGATTTAGTAATCACCCACCCTTAATCCTAGCACCCTTAATCCTAGAATTGCACAGTGAATCGTCACATACTGTAGATCCAGCCACCTCTGAAAAAGCCCCACCTATGACTGCATGAGGCTTTAGGAGGCACATCTAGACAAAGCCATAACACCACATTGTCTTTATTCATTCATTTGATGGACCTATACTTTGCTTCCAAGATTTAACTATGATGAAGTCATAGTCATAGGCAAGGACATTCTGAACAGAATCCCAGTGGTACAGGAAATAGTACCAATAATCAATAAATGGGATCATACCAAATTAAAAGTCTACTGCATAGCAAATGAAACAGCCAATTGATTGAAAAGAAAACCCAAAGAACTGGAAAAAAAACTTTCCTCAGAGGACTAATATCTGGAATATGTAAAAAACACAAAAAAGTAGACACCCTCAAAAGAAAAGAATTTTTTTATTTCATTTTTAATTTTTTCATTTTCCCAAAAGTAATTCAGAAGTCTTCCACTTTGTCTCCATTATTTGTATCATTTCCATTTTGTCTCCATGTATTTATATCATTTGTAATTGACATATAGAGAAGATACAGGTACTATTTTGATTTTTTTAACTGGTTAGGTTTGTTTTATGGCCTGGCATATAGTCTATCTTGGAAAGTGTCTCATATGCTGATGATAAAAATCTGTATTCTGCAACTGTTGGATGAAGTGTTCTATAAATATCTGTTAGGTCCATTTGGTTGTTTCTTCATTAATTTTTCTTTTTTTTTTTTTTGGTACCGGAGATCGAACTCAGGTCCTTGTGCTTGTGCAGCAGGCAGTGAAACCACTGAGCTAAATCCCCTGCCCTCCTCATTGATTTTTGTGGCATGATCTGTTCATTGATTAAAGTGGGGTAATGGAGTCCTCAATTGTTATCATATTGTAATTTCTCCCTTTAAACCTGATAATATTTTCTCTATATAATTGGGTGCTTTAGGATTGGTGCACATATGTTCATAATTGCTAATTCCTTTTGTAAAATTAATCCCTTTATCATTGTATAGTATCTTTGTATGTCTTTTTTTACAGTTATTAGTGTGAATCTATTTTGATGTAAGTGTAGCTACTCCTGTCTGTTTTCATTTTCATTTGCATGGAATATCTTTTCCAGTCCTCCAGTTTTAGTCTATATGTGTCTTTGCTGGGACAGTTAGTTTCTTCTAGGCAACATCTAGTTGGACTTTATCTTTCATCAGTTTTGATGGTTGTATATCTTTTGATTAAGGAATTTAGTCTTTTTACATTCAGAGTTACTAATGATAAGTAAGGATTTACTCCTGCCACTTTGTTCATTGTTTTCTGTTGGTTTTATATATTATCTCTTCCTTTTCATCCTTTTTTATTTAGTTTTTGCTTTGGGGGCTTTCATTACATAGAGTTTGAGTCTTTTCTCTTTTTCATTTGTATATCTGCTTTATGAGTGAACTTTATTCTTTCATGTATTTTCTTCACACTAGTTGTCAGCCTTTTGCTTCCAGATGTAGAATGTCTTTAAGCATTCTTTAAACAAGAGTGGGATTAGTCTAGGAATGATGAATTCCCTCAGATTTTGCTTGTCTTGGAAAGTTTTTATTTCTCCTATATTTTGAAGGATAGCTTTTCTGGGTACAATATTTTTGGTTGAAAGATTTTTCTCCCAAGTTTTTAAATATATCATTCCTTTTTGGTCTGTAAGATTTCTCCTGAGAAACTTGTTGTTAGTCTAATGGGAATTCCCTTAAATGTGACTTGATTCTTTTTTCTTGCTGTTTTTAGAATTCTGTCTTTGTCTTAGACATTTGGCAATTTGACTCTAATTTGCCACAGTGAGGACCTTGTTTTCATCGAATCTATTTGGGGGTCCTAGCTCTGCCTGCTGAAATATCTAGAAGCAGTGACACTTCAGTAGCAATGAGAATCCTCAGTCTCAGATTTTGGTTATTAAATACAATTTTCCAATGAAAGAAACTATGGCTTCTAGGAGAAATTACTGATTGTGGAGATGAACAGGAGAACTAACAAATGGACCTGGAGACTTTGTAAGGCTAGAAAGTAAGAAAAAACTCACCAAAGAAGGGGTAAGGGGGATGAAAGTATGTCAAAAGGACTCAGGAACCAACCTCAAAGAGATCCCAAAGGTCAAAACTGGGACAATTTGAGTGATGTAATAAATAATTATATTATTGAATAATAGCTCTGCAAAATAAAATTACATATCCATGACTCCACAGTGATGTAAATAAATGATTGAATAAATACATAAATGAGAAAGAAAAGACAAAGAGCCTTTACAGAAAATATTTAAATAATACATGTTCTGTCTCTCCTACTCCAGGAGGTGTGGCATAATTCCCCTCGCCTTGAGGGCAGGCTGGACTGTGACTCACACCTAAGAACAGCATATAGGAAGCAGAAAATTTTAACTCCACAGTGCAGACACCTGGTAGACACCCTCTAAAATGGTTAAGTCATTTAACCATCACTCAGCCTCTGATGGGATGCAGAGACAGGCATATTACCTCCATTATTTTGCTCTCATTAACCCATAACCCAGTCTAATCATGAGAAAACATTAGGCAGACCAAATTGGGGAGCACTCTACAAAATACTTGACCAGTGCTGCTTTAGATTATCAAGGTCATGGGAAACAAAAAAAGGCTGAGAAACTAGGAGACCAAGGAGATGTGATGACTAATGCAATATTATGTATAATATTGAATTCTGGAATAGGAAAATGACATTAGGAGAAGACTAGTGGAGTCTGAATACAGTTGATGGTTTGGTTAATGGTAACGTGGAATGTACATTGCTTAGTGTACCATCACTATCTGTTATGATTTAGATCTAAATTGTTCCCCCAAAGTCTCATGTATTTAAAGGGGGGGTCTTTGAGGAGATGATTAGACCATGGAGCCAATAGACTTCTCAGTGGATTAATCCATTGATGAGTGCATACTGAAATGCATGTTAGGAGGTGGGGCCTGGTTGGAAAAGGTGTCACTGGTGGTAGCCTCTGGAGGGCGTATCTTCTTCTCTAGCTCCTCACTTCTCTCTCTCTCTGCTTTGCAGCTCCTGAGAGTTGAAGATCTCCACAGTTCTGCCTTTCTACCATGTCATTTTTGCCTTGGAGCCAGCTGAGCATCGACAAAATCCCTCAAAATTATAAACCATATTTATATAAATCTCTCCTCCTTTAAGTTGTAGGTGTCAGATACTAAGCTGTAGGTGTCAGCAATCCTGACTAAATACATTACCTAAGGACTTAGTTAACATGAAGAGAAGCTGAGTAAAAGGTGTTGCAGAACTCTCTTAACATTTTTGCAACTTTTCTGTAAATCATCCACAAATAAAATATTAATTAATAAAAGTAATAATTTTTATATATCATGATTCCAGTTTTGTTTAAATGTACTCACAAATACACACATACACACAGGAAAAGTAAAGGTCAGAAGGTCATACAGCAACATTTCAAGCATAGTGTAGGGAATGCACACCAGGCTTTTAACAGTAGAGTTTCTTGAGGAAGCCGGTGGAGACAGAAGTAGGTGCAGTAAGCAGGACCCCTCATCCACTGCTCTCTCGTATGCTAGCATCTGGTTTCCTGGGGCCAGGTCAGGGATTTCAGCTTTGGGTGGTAGAGTTTTGAGTTATTTGGTTAAGAAACATCAGCCTGACATTACCAGAGCCAGGACACTGTAGTCATGACAGGGCAAGACAGAGGCTCCATCCTATCTGACCACTCACCTTGTGTGGGCATGCAGAGCACCAAGCCTTCTCCTGATGAGAGAACTGCTTAAAGCTTTGCAGTTCCAGGTGGATCACATGGCAAGGAAGTGTCAGCCAGGACTGACTCCTGGATCCAGGCCAACATTGGTTGCCACTGCCATCTCTGGGAGGCCATCAGCAAGGAGATCAGTTAACCTTTACCTCTTGTTCACTCTCTGGATGCAAAAGGGAGGTGTCTAAACAGCATATCCTGCTACACCGTCTGCACCATTTCAGCCCAAGGGACCCTGCAGCTAGGCACACGCAGCACTGCATGGCACCCTGAAGGATAGTCAGGAACTGCCCAGCTTACTTGACACAGAGACAGACAAGGGAGTGCCATGAAAAGAATGCAGGAAATGTATCTCTCCTGCATCCTCCTATGGGTATGAATGTATAAAGCCAGGATTCTCAGTGCAAGAGGAAGTCAAGGCCAGCTTAAGATGGAACCTGTTCCCCTCTCTCCTCCTCTGTGGAACCTGCCTGGCTTCAGAGGGAGGGGTCTCTGTGACTGTGCCTTCCTGGGCCTGGGCCCCGGGGTCTAGTAGGTCAGAGGCTATGGGCAGCAGAGTAGGGACATTAGGAGCCACAGGATGGTCAGCAGCGCCTACACGTGCGCGCCCCCTGCCATGTCATGCACTGATGGCAGACCCAGCAGTAGGTGTGTGAAGGAGGTCAGCTCTGGTGAAGGACTCGCCTGAGCCCCGAGGTGGCCTGGGTGATGTCTCTCCTGGAAGGAGTTAGTGCAAGTCCATGACTGTACTCCCTCCACTCATGACATCACCATTCCCTTCCCAGCAGTCAGGGGACCCCGGGGTTTGAACCCGTAAATGCAGTGTGGCACAGGCACTCCGAACCAGTGGGCTAGTGGTGGCTGGCAGGGAGACAGCAGTGCCTCCTGGTTAATGCCCCGGGTGTGGGGACCATCCAGACATCCCACACCTGAGGGAGTGCAGAGGTGCAGAGAGGGCACCAGGCTGGCATCTGTACTCAGCTGCTGCACTCCAGGCCCCACTCCCTCTGACTCCTGGTCCCCACAGACTCCTAAGAGCAGGAAGCACTGGACTCTGCTACAGAGAGCTCAGGCCAATGGCTCTGTAATCTGCCACAAGGGAAGCATTGGGCTGGTGCCTCCTATCGTTGATGCAGTTGCTCTAGGGTCCATGGCTCATGGGGTTGCCCATGGTAAGGGTGTGGAAATCCCCCAGCACTCCTGACATGCAGTATATGCTGGGTCTCCAGAAACATGTCTTCCCAGCACCCAAAAGGGGACCCACACTAATGACGTATATCTAAGGGCACTGAGGAAGAAACGATGCTGGCCAAAGCCACTGAAACGTGTACTTCCAAGGCTGCCCTTACATACAAAGCCTGCAAGCATGCTGTTCTGTCTAAGAGGCAAGTCCACGGCCTTTTCAATTCCACCAGTCCCTCTAAATGACCACAGGGAACTAAAAATATGGTCAGTGAAAAGGAACCTGTTGGGAACAAAGGTGTGACACCAAATGTGAACTTATTCACAGCCACAGGCCTAGAAGTCCCGATATAGCAACACGAGGAGACCAGCTGACCTGACAACCACCCAGAGCCAAGGAACGGGGAGGCTGGGGCAGAACACCAGGCTGGGTAGGTGTGCAAACACTGACGAGCGAAGCAGGCCAAAGATCTGAGCATCAGCCATGAAGAGATATATAGGGCATTGCACTGGCAGGAGGGGAATTCTGAGCTCAACTCTGTCTTCAAGAACTGTTCGTGGCTTTGTCTTTTTGTCAGCTTTATTGAGGAATAATTGACAGAGAACAATTGTATGTCCAAGGTGTACAGTGTGATGGTTTGATATGTGTCTACACTGTATAGTGAGTATAGTAATCAAATTAATCAGCACATCACTGCCACACACGGTTCTCTCCTTGCATGTGTGATGAGAACTTAAGACCCACTCTCAGGCTGGGTGGGCTCAGACCAGTGGCCTAGCATACACAAGGCCCATGAGTTGTATCCCCAGGACTGAAAAACAAAACAAAACAAAATAACCTATTGCTCTCTTAGCAAATTCCACGTATTTGGTGCAATATTATTAATGACTGTCACCATGCTATACAATACATCTCCAGAACGTAATCATCTTTTAACTGAGTTTGTTTCCTCTGATCAACATCTCATTTTCCCCAGACCCAGCCCCTGGCAACCAACATTCTACTCTCTGCTTCTACAAATTTGACTTTTTAGGAATCTACATAAGTGAAATCATGCAGTGTTTGTCTTTCTGTTCCTGGTTTATTGCACTTAATATAATGTCCTCTGGCTTCATCCATGTTGTTGTTAATCATAGGATTTCCTTCTTATTTATGGCTGAGTAATATTCCATTGCAAAGCCAAATGTCATTATTCACAGTTATTCACAGTAACAGGTTTAGGATTCCCAAGATAGCAACAGAGGAGATAGATCCCATACCACACACCCACATTCAGGGCCAAGAAACCAGGGTGCTAGAGAAAGAACAAGAAGTCTTTATTTTCTTTATCCATTCATCCATTGATAGACTCTCAGATTTATTCTGTATCTTGGCTATTGTAAGTAATGCTGCAATGAACAAGGGAATGCAGATATCACTTCAAGATATGGATTTTATTTCCTTTGGATATATACCAGTGGGGCTGCTGAACTGTACTGTAGTTGTACTTTTTTATTTTTTGAGAGATCTCTGTACTATCTACTGTAGTGGCTGTACCAATCTGACTCTTTTAAGTCACCAAATTTGAATTAAATTCCTTCTGAATGCACAGAATTCTGCAGCTCTGGATTAGCCATAAAAATGTTGAGTCCCTGACTAACTTCCCAAACACTCTTAAAGGCTTTCCAACCTTGATCCAGTGATAACTATTTTAGTAGCAAATAAACCAGATCCTTCGGAGAGTTGCCCCACTGTTCCTGCCACCAGGCCTGAAAGTCTGAGAAAATCCTGGAAGTAGATGCCATGGAGCCTTACAAATGACAAGCAACATGTGCTTGGCTTCAGGAGCCAGCCCAACCCCTCTCTGAACCTCAAAGCCTGTCTGAGAAGCACAAGACACACAGCAACTATGAGCCATGGCCCCTTTTCCTGAGACCTGGCTCCCACCCCATCCTTAGCTCTAGACAACCTTTCTCAGTGACCATACCCATGTTTTTCCTTCCCTTGTTGCTGAGACACAATACCTGAAACTCACAACTTAACTTGACTCACAGTTTCCAGGGACTCAGTCCATGGTCTGCTGGGTCCAAGCCAGAGACGTCATGGTGGAAGAGCATGGTGAGCCAAAGCTGCTTAATTCGTGGAGCCAGGGAAGCATGCAGGTAACACTGCCAGAGAGGACTTTTGTGAGACTGTATAGTGCCCATGCCATGCCTCCATTACCCACCTAGACACACCCAGGCCCATACTTCACTGACCTGCTAGGCATTTCTCAAACCATGAAGCTAATGTATCAGGGTGAGCAGTCACAGCAGAGATCTCCAGAAAGTCTTCAAGCTTTGACACTAAGATGAAAGGGCCACAGGAGTCCAGAGAACCCTACTGTGCCTGTCACCACCCCAGCCTTCACCCTAGAAACTCAGAGTAGTCACTGAATTGGGTAAGAGGGCAGAGGGGCCGTCAGGATGCTAAGGTCCCTTCATGTGCAGACACACTTTGAGCTGACATTCCGGGACCAGCCGCACATCTTCCAACCTCCGGAGAATCTCAAGTCCTGGTGCACTGCAGACTAGCAGGGGCTCACTCAGGCGTAACCAGGCTTTCCTGCTAAGGCTGACTCATTGAGGGCCTGCACCCTTGAGCAGGGCACTCCCTCAAGTACAACGAACCTGTGGGTTCATCTACCCTGGGGGAAACTGTTTGAATGGGTGACCAGAATGAGACCTGTCTGTGTCATGGGCTTTGAGCAAAAATAACTGGGCCCTAAAAGGCCAAACCCCATGCCCTGATATCATTAGGCCATAGCCTTTCCAACAGAGCTTCTCTTCAGTGCATGAATCCGTTCATTCATGGAGCATCGACACCTCATACTGCATGCCAGGCCACACGTTTGGGGTGGAGAGAAGAGGCCCAGCCACAGAGTGGCTAACTGTGCAAACAACTGGCCCTCTGGTGCAGTAAGAGTGAGTGCGTGTGCACAGGTGCTGCTCTGTGTGGGGACTGACTGCACTTGCCCAGAGGGAAGGACACAGCAGGGCCAGGAGTGCCTGAAGGGTCCGCAGAAGGGCAGGGCTGAGCGTGGGCAGCCAGTGGACCCAGACAGGTCTCAGGAGCAGCAGGAAACCTCCCAGCTGCCAGCCCTGTGGTCCATGGGGTCGAGCAGAGCGGAGTGCCAAGGTCTGCTGTGGCTGCAGGTATAGAGGAAGCTGCTTTTAAGACTGGGGCTCTGGGAGAGAAAGTAGCCACTCCTCAGCTGCCTTCGAGGACCGGCGGGCTGCGCTGTTTCTTCTCTCACCCCGTGCTAGTGCAGGATTCATGGCTGAAGTCAACTGAAACCTAGCAAAGATGGAGGCTGAGGGATGGGGTCCTGGGCACAAAACAAGGAAGAGAAGGGAGGAGAGTGGATCTGGAGGAACCTTCGCCCCCAGCAAACAGGGTTTTGAAGCTGGACAGGGAGATGAGGAAGAAAGTCCATGCTGAAAGGACATCTCAGTAGAGGGGTGTGTGGACATTGGGGGTTATGACTCTGTTTGGGGCTCTGATTGGACATGGGCGATGCAGGGCACAGGGAGGAGAGGGGCTGGGGATGAGGCTGCCCATGCGGTCAGGACAGGGTCCCACACGGTGAGTCCCGATCTAGTCGCATCGGGAGCCATGACAGTCAGTTTGGCTTTGTGCTTAACTGGGGGCAGTGTTGCGATTGGATCTTTCTCTTCAACACATGGCTAACTCCATCTCAGAAGGAGAACTAAAGGGAAGGGTCCAGAGGGCAGGGGACCAGAGACAAAGTCACTGCAGTAACTGCAGCAGGAGATGGAAAGACCTGAACATGGAAGGAAGATGGGAGAAAAGGATGAAACCCTGCAGCACAGCGGAGCTGGAGGCAGACTGGAAAGCAGCTTATTCTGGTCCCTGCAGGATCCTAAACAGCTCTCTGGCTTTAGACATTTCAGTTCCCCTCTGGGGTAGCTTTCCACCACCCTAATAAAACAACTGAGATAAACTGCTTATTTTTTAAAAGCTTTATTTTGGCTCACAGATTTGGAGGTCCCAGTGCCTGACCAGTACGCTCTGTTGTGTGGGGCCTGTAACACAGGTGGAGAACACGGTGGAGCAGAACTGCCCACCTCATGGCTGGGAAACAGACAGGGTGAGGAGCAGGCTGGGGTCTCACTGTTCCGTTCAAGGAGGGCTCACCCCGGTGACCTAAAGACCTTCCAACGGGTCCCCTCTTGAAGGTGCCACCACCTCCCAGTAGCGCCACTTGGGGGCCAAGCCGTTAATGTGCAGATATGTAGGGTGCAGCCCCCAACATTTTGGGCACTGGGGGCCAGTTTCATGGAAGACAATTTTTCCATGGATTCAGTGTGTTTTGGAGGGTGGTAGTTTCAGGATGGTTCAAGCACTTTACATTTATTGTCCTCTTTATTTCTATTATTACACTGTGCACTTTATTTCTATTACCGTCTCATCAGATTCTCATAAGGTGCACACAACCGGACGCCTCACTTGTGTTTCCCATTTGACAATAGGTCAAGTTCAGGGGCCAATGGGAGCAAAGTGACAGGGCAGCCTTAAAAGCCAGTGAAGCTACACTTGCTGCTCCCCTTCCCGTTCACCTCCTGCTGGGGCCCCGGCTCCTGGCAGGTTGAGGATGTTTGCTTTAGGGGACAAATATGCAAACCACAGCACCTACAAGGGGGCTGGGAGAACAACGATGGCATTTCCCACCTTATTGGGTTTCATCAGGCTCAACAAGCACAAGAACTTTGAAAATAAAGAGCAAGACAAAGGAAGCAAGGAATCAGGCCATTGTTCTGTGACACCATGGACTTGCAGCACAATGAGTAGGCTCACATTTCACACGTCCAGAGAACGGTAACCCAGGTCCCTGGGTCTGGAGAGGCAGGGGAACCCCACTGAGCACGTCCCTCGTGCCTTCCCCAGGGCCCCTTCTCTGTGACTTCCATTTCTTGAGCTCAGATCCCTGCGACACATTCATCAGTTCATGAGCCTGATCCCCCAGATGCCCAGCTCCTTCAAGGATAGAAGCACACGACAGTGTCTGCATCAGACAGTAACTATCTGTTCTGCCTCAGAGCATGGCCTACGTGCAAAGAGTGCAAAGCGGCGTTTTCCCAGCAGGGGGCACCAAAGGCACACGTTGCAGATTCAGCTCTGCTCTGGTGGAAACGGTTCCCCTTCCAAATTCAGCCCCACCGTTACAGAAAAGACCCTGAAGGCTTCTGTATTGGACATGAGTCTGCTGTGACAGAACGAGGGCAGAGGGCCTGAAACCACAGGCATTGTACTGGGTGGAGATGAGACTGGAAAATAACATCGCGGTGTTGGCGTGTGCTTGCCAGCCCAAGGGCGACCTCCGCGCTTGCGGGCTTTCAGGAGGATGAGCTCCTAGCGTCTACAAGCCAAAAGCCCATCCGGAGGCAGGACGTGGGGAAGCCCACTGCCGCTCCAACCCAGAGCACAGTTTCCAGCAGTTGGCTTCTTTTTATTTTAGGGCTCCATGTTCAAGCTCTAGGGGGTTTTGTCACTTGTGGTACCTGGCTGAGGAGTTTCTTGTGGACTATGTTCCTTTTATCTAATAATTACAGGTAGAATTGATGGAGCACTTACTACTGTATGTGCAAAGCATTTCACAGCAATAACCTGATTTAATCACCTCAGCAATCCAATGAAATGGGGATGTATCTCGTCTTTGTGCAGATGGGGAAACTGAGGCCCAGAGTGGTTAACATGCACCAGTCACACTGTAAGTCAGCAGCAGAGCCAGGACTCCCAGTCAGGTGACAATTATGGTTTCACCTACTGAGCTGGGAGGCTCCAGGCTGTGGGCTGTGCTTGGGGCTGGACGAAAAGAGGTTGCTGAGCCACCGTCCCTGACCTGAAAGGGGTCTGGAAAGGGACAGACACAAATTAAACCCCATGTGCAAACCTAATGTGCAGTGCTCTAAGAGTCCCGAAGATGCCCAGCCAACACCTTGTGGAGTCATCCAGGAAGGCTCTGAAAATGAGAGGAGGGAGAGCATTTCCCACACAGAGACTGCACCCAAGCACAAAGGCATAAAAGTGCTGGCTCCAAAAGAGGGTGAGCACAAGACATGTGGGAAGCGGAAGGAAGAGACAAAGTGGAGACCACCAAGTCTAGCATGGTGCGGGAATTGGGGTTAAACACGGGGTACAGAGAGGAGAGTGGGCCATGTGCCGCGGGAGCTGGGGAAGGACAGGTGCTTTGCTGAAGGACAATGGCCCATGCTCCACACCACTGGAGCAATGGCCACACCACTGTGGACGCCTCTCTGCCTTCCCACAGTGGACTGGAGAAAGCGTTTGGACTGCAGACTGGGGAGGGAAAAGAAAGGGCAGCACTTTGGCTGACATGCGTCAGGAAAATTGAGACCTGCTCTGAAAGCCTACCTGGGAAACCCAGCTGCTCTGCTGAGACCAGGCCAACAGACAAGGGTTCTCGCAGCACGGGTGAGGTCAAGGTATCATCATACCTGACAGGAGAGGCAGGAATTGAAGGGGTGAGGCGCTGGCACTGTGACTTTTAGGGTTTCCTTCGGGGTCAACAGCCTCATCCTAGAGGCCCGGGGCTGGTGTTCACAGCTCACACTGGGCATTGCTGCCCTGCAGGACCCGCAGCCACAGGACACCTTCCATCACGGGGAACACCTGGATGGGCATGCCTGTCATCTGTTATGTCCTCTTGATTATTATTTAGCTTAGAGAAACGACAAACTCCAACACAGGACCTTTAAATAGGCAGAAAGCTCAATTATTGAACATGGGGGACCTAGGAGCAGTTTTTCTTTTCTGTGATCTCCTCCCCTGTTCTCCAGGTAATAAATTCTTACTCTCCAGAAGGCCTCCTGGCCATGATGGTGACAACCTCCGAAGGATGATGCGCCCCCTGCAGTCTGACCTTGGAACAGGCGCTGGCTCTCCTCGCACTCCGGCCCCCAGGGCAGGGCGCTCTTCCCGGACTCTCCAGGGCTGGCCTCACTTCAGGGCTTATCAGCCTTTGTCCTCCACTTTGTCTGCTTCAGAAGACAGGTCTGGCAGTGCTGCAAATCAAAACATTTCTGTCCAGATTTTGCTGACCAGAACTCAATTTTCTCTGACCTCTTGGACATGTTAAATGCTTTTTATTATTGTGGAGATAATGGCTTACCCATGACTTGGAAAAGTAGGTTTTCTACAGAAAGCCATGAAATGAGAGAATTCTCCTTCCCCTGCCCTCCAGAGGTAACCACAATTACTAGTTGCTGGGTTTGTTTTTCTCATGTTCACCGTCATAGCATAAAACAAATGTTTATGCTTCTATTATTAATTCATTTAATTTGACAGAATAGTATCTGTACTACATCACAGATGTGGAATGTATTAGGTTCTACAGCTCATACTTCCTGTATCCTCTCTATCTCCTAATTTTTATTAATGATGTTATTTTCCTGGTTATCTTTGTGAAATTAAATAGCATATAAAAGTATTTTAGACCTAAATTATACTTAGAATTGTAAGATTAATAAGTAGCTTTAGCTGTTAACCTCATCTATGAAAGGTGAGGAATTTCATGTGGGTTTTTGTTTCTTTTTGCAGTCCTGAGGATTGAACCCAGGGCATTTATACTGAACTCTATTCATAGCCCTTTTTACTTTTTGTTTTAATAAGACAATGTCTCTCTAAGTTGCTAAACTGCCCAGGCTAGGCTCAAATTTTTTATCCTTCTGCCTCAGCTTCCCAGAGAGCTAGGAAGTAGTATTATTCAAAGAATAGTGTGTACCACCACTGGAATTTGATATGCTGACCCTTTCCTCCATTTCTCAAAATCCCAATTTGTTGTGTTATTTTCTCAATGCCAAATAATAACAAGCACTCCATGCCAAAGAGTACCTTCTATCTGAACCTTAATATTAATAAGACAAAGGAAAATGGCCCCAAAAGACTGATACCACCTTTCCTTTTCTTTAATGTCTCCACCTCTCTCAGGTAGTACTTCTTGGAAATCTTCTGACACCACAGAAGAATGAAATTAGAATCAACGATTGCCATGGGTGTGGGAGGGAGGAGATGCTTCCACCTCACCTTCCTCAAGGTGGTTGCCAGTCAGCAGCTCCCTCTGCTCCACCTCGTCACATGACCCTGCAGTCACAGCTTGGCTCGCCTTGGAAAGCCCAGAGGAAGACTGACAAGGGGACCCAGACCCACGTGGCCCCCAGCCTGGGACGAGAGACCAAGGGCGGGAGTGCGGTGAGGCTCCTTGCAAGCCTCATGACGGAACACCCTAGAAATAGAGTCCATGCGGGCTGCATGGCACAGACCTGTGGTCCCAGCACTCTGGAAGGCTGAGGCAGGGCACTCACAAGTTTGAGCCCATGCTGGGGAACATAGTGACTTAGCAAGACCCTGTCTCTGAATGAAAAATGGGCTCGGGATGTAGCTCAGTGTAAAGGCTCAGAGTTCAACCCAGTTCTGAGAAAAAGAAAAGTGGAGCTCATAGGTGTCTCGGTTCTCTTACCTTCGAGCTGTATATGGAGGAAAAAATGGGCATTTTAGGTCTCCAGCTCATCAGTAGAAGTCTTTTGGAAAGTCTGAAATAATGAAAGATCCTCTCTACCAACCGATAAATGGCTTCTTGTGCAGAAAGGAATCCTGAAACATTACATCACCTGTACCTGTATTTATAGAGATCTGGTGGGCTAGGCCAAAGCAAGATTCCACCTTAGCATAAAAGAAATGCTAAATGATATATGTTTAAACAATTGATGTGCAGTAGAACTCACAAGAAAGAAAAATCCATAGAGGTTGAAACAACGATGGGTCTGAGAGCCAGAAGAGGGACATTCGCTTACTCGGAGCCTGTGGAGAGACGGGCGTGAGGACTGCACCCACGCAGGGCTGTAACAGGGCTTCAGTAACACAGACGCGGAACAGGGGAGGGGGTCCAGAGGGCAGCACGGAGAACCCGGCAAGCCGCGATCCTCAAGTAAAGGGAAACGCTCTACTTCAGTTGCAGAAGACAATAAACCCAGCAAAAAGTGACTATAAACTCTATCCAGGAGGCTGGCATGGAAATCTAGCTCTATGTGGAGTTCTGGGTGGACAAGGCTCCCATGAGAAAGGTAAAAACCTCAAGGCTGTGCGGAAGGAGACTGGGGCATCCAAAGATACACGGTGCTCACAATGGAGGAGGAGAGCGGCTCCGAAGCTCGTCCTCGGCCAGGAAGCCCCCTGAGGCCTCTTCTGGAAGCCGAAGTCCTCGATGCTCAACAGGGTCCCCAGAGCCGGGGCCCTGATTTCCCTTCCAACAGCTGTGGAGGAGACAAGGGCAGGTGAAACCACCACCGCCCTGAGCAGGGGGCGGCCCGCTGCAGGCCTCCAGTGACTGAGCCGGAGCCCTGGTGCCTGAGGGCGGCCTCACCACACCTCCTTTCCCTGGCACCTCTGCAAGGGGAGTTAGAAGGCCACGGGGCCCAGGCGGGCGTCTCTCACTCAGCTCCACCCCGATTTGGCAGATGGAGGCACTGAATCCTAGCTCAGCTCAGGACTGTGCGTGCCACAGTGGTGGAGCAGAAGAGCTCGGCTTTCTAGAACCACAGACGGGCTCTGGAGTTGTGGCACGGCAGGCAGAGTGGCAGGGAGGCGGGATCGCCAGGGGCTCTGCATCCACCAGGAATCACAGCCTCATTTCCACAGCAGCAGACATTAAGGAGCCCGTGCAGCAAGCCGAATGAAGGCTGGCTGGAAGCCTCTTTGGAAGCCACAAGCTGTGTTGCACTGGCCAATTGTTACGGTCTCCTAGGGTCTCACGTGTCTGGAAGGTGACCAGGTCATGCGGCACACTCCTCCACTGCGGAGTTCAGAAGGTGAAGGCTCTGTCAGGAGATGGGGCCTGGCTGGGCATGGGTGATGGGGCCATGACCTAGGAAAGTCTGATCTTGTCTCCAGCTCCTTCCTTCTCTCTCAGCTTCCTGGTTGCCTTAGGTGAGCACCATTTCCTCCACCAGGCCTCTCTGCCATCTGTTTCTGCCTCAGAGCCGGGCATCCATGGACTGAAACTGTGAGCCAAAATAAACCTCTCCTCCTTTAAGATGTGAGTGTTGGGTATTTTGTCCCAGTGATGGAAAAGTGACTAAGGTATCAGCTCATCATTGAGACCAACCTCCCCTCTCCATCTGTTCAGCTCCTGGATGTCTAATGTATGTCTTCCATGTTACAAATCTCATTCTCTGCCAAAGGAAGTGGGGAGAAGGGCCTTGTGACACCTAATTTGGCTGGGTCTTCCATCACTGGGACAAAATACCCGAAATAAATGACTTAAAGGAGGAAAGGCTCATGGTTTCAGAGGTTCAGTCCATAACCATTGGAACCTATTGTTTTGGGGACATGGCAGCAGAGTACATCATGGTAGAAATGCCAGGCTGAGGAGCACTGACCATTTTATGGAGCTGGGAAGCAAAGAGCGTGGTGTGAGGGGTCCAGGATCTCAACATCCCCTTCAATGACCTAACCTCTTCCATAAGACACCACCTCTAAAGGTCGCACGACTTCCTAAGAGTACCATGTGTGTCTTGCTCCAGTACAGGTTCTGATCCAGTAAGAATGAGACACGACTGGGGGAGATGGATGGGGTGGATGGATAAAACTTTAACAAGCTCTGGACTACTTCCAGGGGGTGGTACGGGAACCACATTTTGAGTTTCAAGGCTCCAAAGCTATTTTCTTATTTGTGCTTCTTGTCACCTGTATCTGTGATAGATTTGGAAGAGAAGAAGCAGCCACTATGATTCTTCTTAAGACTTTTTCCTTCCTGAGAAGTTGTCCCACCCACTCTTATCATGAATAATAATGGTGAGCAGTCAGGAAAGCCCAAGTCCATTCAGGAAGCCGGGGCTTTGGGATGACCTAATCAGAATGCTTCCCTCTGGGCTGGGAGTTGGGAGGAGAGAAGGAGCAGTGAGATGGAGCTGGCAGGTACAGTCAGGGCTGAGAGTCATGGAAGTCTGAGGCATACCTCACTTAGCATGAGATCAAGGCAGAATGTCTTGTACTGGCACCAGCTTGCTAAGAAAACTGTTCTAAAATTGGCCTTTCTTCTCTGGGAAACTCAGATTCTTTCCCAACAGCCACTCTCCCTAGGAAGACTGGGGGAGGAGAGGTAGAAAATCCTTCCAGGCACCATGACTTCCTATGATGGATGGCTTTTCCCCCAGGGCTTCACATGGAGCCAGCGTCCCCACCTTGGCTCAGGCCCAGCTGTCTGGGAGCTTGGACCAAGTGTCGATGGGGCAGCACAGGGAACCGGCCCTTTGCTTGGGTTCCCAGAAGAGCCCTGGATTTCTAATTATAACAGCCGATTCCTCTCCAGTTGCAAAATTCAGTCCTCTTGCCAACAGGTATTTCTTAGCTCTGTCTGACGAGTGTCGTCTCACATCAGGCCCCTGAGGAAGGGGCAGGGAGCCCAAGAGCTCCATTGATCCTTCCACTACACATCACAAATGGCTGCTCTGGATTTCCACCTCTTCCACCACTCTTTTGGGGACATCTTCCTAGGTAGGGAGGCCTGAGGGATGCAGCTTTCCTAGGTCACAGAGGAGCATCTGCCCCACAGGATACAAAGGTGAGCCACTGAGACAGGACTACAGCTCAGGGCTCCTCCTGTAAAGCACCAGCAGACTCCTCTGGGCTTTGCTCCCCTTGTCCTACTCCCCAGAAAGAGCAGTCAGAGGAGGAGCTGGAAGGTCTGAATGGAACAATGGAAGAACCTTGGCAGTGTAGGCCAGAGGACTTCAACAGATCTGAAGTGCAGCCCCCAGGGGTGCTGCCTGCAGGGTCCTCCTTCCTGCTTTATGCCCAGGGTTACTAGACGAGACTCATCCAGGCAGAGAATTAACCAGATGGCTTTGCATTTGTAACCAGCCCTATGGCCTCTGCTGTCCTGCCTGTGGTCAGAACTCAACATGACAGAGTTCCCCCAACCAGCAGGACCTGTTTTCTCTTGGCAGAAACCTAATCCAGAGTGTGGCATCGAGGATGGGGCTGACACCTGCCTGGACAAAAGGCTGAGCTGTGGGGAGAGTCTGCAGTGTGGACTTGCCCATCTGGTAACAGGGAGGCTGCTCTCGCATGGCCCGAGACTGTCCGGGGGGTTGGACCCCCATCACCCTGGGCTTCAGGAACTCACTCCCCTGGGATTCTGACCCAGGCCTGAATGAAGCCCCCGACTCCCGAGGGGCGCTGCACAGCACTGAAGGAGCTCTTCACTGCCAGAGTTCTCCCTGTCTAACCCCTTTCCCCATTTTGTTAAAGTTTTGGTCTGTTTTGGATTTTTTTTCGGATACTTGGAAAATGATCTGCGTGCTACTGCCAAGAGGTAACAGACCCCTTTGCACCCGGACATGGTCTGGACATTCTCAGAAACAGCATTACCAGTAGCAGGAGGGCCTGTGTGTGAATTCGTCTCATGTTTTGCCCTCCCTTCTGTGAGGACATCACTGTCTTCAAGTCAGGGCACACTCTCCTCATGCAGGAATTTTGCTTTTTACAAATGTGGGTGCTTGCTTCAAAAGCTGACATGAGCCGAGTATGGTGGTTCATGCCTATAACCACAGCACTCTGGGAGGCTGAGGCAGGCACAAGCCCAGCCTATGCAACTGAATGACTTAAGGAGTTCCTGTCTTAACACAAACATGAGAAGTGCTGGAGGCGTGGCTCAGTGTGAAGACTGGGCGGCATCTGGGCGCACCTCATATTTTACACTCAACATTACAACTTCCGAGTGCATCAGCACTGACCCATTTTATTCTACTGTCAATTGTTGTTGAGAGATTGCGGAGCTGCAGGATTTGGAGTGCTGGCAGAGGCCTGGCTAAAGGATTTGCCTTATTACCCTGAATCTTTCTCCAACCGTTTGGGTCAGGTCCTCGGATCAAGTGCTTGTGGACTCAGGTTCCTGGGTTGGCTGGGGACGGCCCACAGCCACTGCTCCCCTGGTGGTGCATGTCAGGATGGCAGCCCACGTGCAGCCATCCCTGCAGAGTGGATTCCTTGCCAGGACAATTAGAAAATCCTGGGCTGAGCCCTGGGTATGAGCTTTCCTCGCACGCACCTTGAGAATACAGTGGCCGCTCTGAGCCAAAGGAGACAGGGAGACGGAGGCCACTGGGACATGGCCCTTGCCTCATGTTGCTGTGGGGTTTTCATTCCACCTTAGTATCTTTTGCTAAAAAAATGAGAATCAGACACACTGAGCCTCCATTTATTCTAGCAACCCTTCAAAGGAGACACAGAGCAATCAAAATAAAACTCTGAGCTTGTAAACTACCCATGACCTAACATCTTAGGGTGGAAGCAATCTTACACCCCATGTAACCGATGAGTTTCCCATCTCTGAATCACATACCCCTGCAGAGCTATGACTGCCCCCACTGGAACCGTGAGCCACCTGTGTAATTCTTCCCGAAATGCTTGCTGTGTGTGATACCCAGAGGTTGGCATGCACAAGGGCAGAGGATACAGGGACTCCAGACGTGAGCAGACACCAAGTCTCTCCCAGACCCTTCCCAGGGGCCCCTGAGCCCTGCAGCCACACTTCTCCAATGGCAGGCAGGATCCGAGGAGTTGGGACAAGAGAGTCATGGTAGGTCCAGTGTAATGTCTTCCCATTGGCAGCCGAACACCCCCATTAAAGCCACCTTCTCGGCTTTTACCAAGGAGTCACGGGATGACATGGTAACACTGAGCAAAACCACACATGATAAAAACAAACCTTTGTGTAGGACCCAGTCATTCCCCGCACTGAGCCCTGACCCATAGTCTGTAAGGTGAACCTGCACAGGTGTCTTTATCTGTACCCAAGGGCAATGGTCTGGTCCAGTGCAGCTTTAAACATAATCTTAGGTACAATGCAGGTGCTCCGGAAGATCTACCAGGCACTACATGATCTGGAAAAAGACATTCTTTGGGGGGTCACATTTGCTGCCTTTCCCACCTCCTCAAACCCATACAAACCCCACTCTCCCACCTGATGGTCCAGTTCCTCTCTCGGAAGCTCCTGCTGTCCCTCTTGATCGTGCGTTCTAACCTAATCTAGCTCCTGCCTTTACTCTGGTTCTCACTTTGGTAAATTATTTTCTGACCCACATCACCAGCCGGCCACACACCCGTGTGCAGCATCCAGGGGGACGTGGTATTCAGGATTCAGACAGCATCTCGGGGGCAGTGGCCTGAGCTTGTTACAGCCCAGCTTACCCCAGGAAGTTTCGCCACTCCTCCTCAGTGTGGTCATGGCCTTCTCCACTCAGAGAGAGCACCCCTTAGGGTTCATGGAGGCCTTCTGGGGGCCACTGGCTGGCCACGCCCAGAATGAGGGCCAAGTCTCCATCCAAGCACCCTGGGAAGCCACCTCTGCTGCCACGAAGAGCCTGAGGGAGGGGATGAAGGGCCAGGGGGCCAGGGGCCCCAGAGCCACATGTAAGGACCCTGTGCTCACAGTTAGGAGGAGCAGAGCCTCTGCTGCCATCTGAACATAGACCATGGCCTCCTGGCCCTGCAGCAGAGGGCTTGGGACAGCGTGTGAGGAGGAGGAAGAGGCACACCGTGTGCTGCCGCAGGGACTCCAGAGCCCCGGGGCTTGGCATGTGGCAAGCTCACAGTGAAACTCTTCTGGGGCTGAGAAGAAGTGTCTGCTTTCCCTGAGGAGAACCTCACCAGCCTGGAAGACGAGGCAGACACACAACTGTGAAATCATCGTGATCATCGTACTTTATAGCTTTCCTTGCACTTTCACCAACGTGAGCTCACAAAGGACCCTGGGATCCTGGGGTGGAAGTCACACTGCTGCCATGAGTTTTGATCGAAACTCATGCACAGTGTGGCCCGCAGCTGGCTCTCTAACCAGCTAGGGCTGCGCTCCAGCCCCTGAGGACACAGCCAGCAGGCTCTCCACTCTGCTCTCTTCCCTTCCCACCCACCCTCCATAGCACAAACGTGGACAGACTCAGGAATCTCTAGCATCTAAGTAGCCTTTGCGGCAACTCTGCAAGGGGTGGGGCAGAGAGCACCCTCCGGAGAGACATCTCCAAGCTCCGAGAAACAGCTCTGCACTTAGTTGTGTTTTTACATTACATGGTGTGACAGAACGCTCAGGGACTCGTGAGAGTAAACAGTACAAACTGCTGGGAGAGCGAGCTAGCTCTGTGGATGTTAGGAGCAAGAAAAACCTGCACTGCTTCCTTGTGCATCTCACCCTGGGAGACATCACTGGGGGGACCCAGATCTAACCCAGCCACACCCCTCCTGCACCATCTGGAGACCCTTTGCCTGCCACATGGCCTGGTTGTTCTTTGTCCCAACTACTGACGGGCCGAGTCTTTGCCACCCCTGTGTCCCTCCATGAAGCACACACTTTCTGAGTGATGTGTGCTTGGGGCATTTTTGGCTAAATTAAACCCTTTGTTTGGATGGTATCTGTTGCTATCTTAATATCATTCCCCAAACAAGAAAATACCTGCATTTGTGATGTTAAGGTTGCTGCCTTCTCAACCTCAGAGAAAGGAAAAGTGATAGCATTTGCAAGTGGACTGCTTCTGTCTTGAAACTGACCCTCAAGCCCTCAAGCACTTGCAGATTGTGGAATGAATACACCAGAGGAGGCCTCTTCCTCCCGTCTGTCTGCTCTGTCGCATGTCTGCTCCTGCTTGCTGTTTCACGGCGCAAAGCGCCATGAGGAAGCATCTCGTCTCTGGGCTCCATTGGTCCTTAGCCCCACCTGACCCCTTCACATTCTCAAGCGGCCCCACTCAAGAGCTCACAAGAGGGACTGAGAAGGCAGCTGTGGTTAAAGGTAGTCATAGGGGAGTGCTCGGGTTTGAAGCAAAGCTGAGCACAAGCAGAACATGGGGAGGCACACCTGTCATCCCAGCACTCTGGAAGCTGAGGCAGGAGAACGGCAAGTTTGAGCCCAGCCTGGGCAATTTAGCAAGACCCTGTCTCCAAACTTTAAAAAGCATGAAATAAAATGGGCTGGGGATGTAGGTCAGTGCAAAGGCCAAGTACCAGGGTGGGGGAGCACAGACTACAGATGGACCAGCTGCCAACCCAGGCTCAAAGAAAACAAACATGCCCCGGTGTTGGCATGGTAAGTGGGGAGAAGATCAGCCCTTCACATGCACAGGGGAGGGCCCTCTGACTGCTCACCCTTTCTCGTTTCCAAAGCGAGGTCCTTGGAAGTATATCCTATACGTGTGCAAGGGGCCAGGTGTGAAACAAACCAGAAACCTGAGCTCCAGCTACAAGAACGGCTTTCTGGGACTTCAGTCCTAACGCCAAGCACTCTTCAGGCAAAGGGCCTCCCCTAGGAAGTCCCTTGAGGAAACACTGCCACCTGGTGGCCACTGTGCAGCTGCCCCCCCCCCTTTGCTAAGAATTGAGGGGCATCTTGAAGTGGCTGAGTCTGGCCCTGAGTTGCCCCATGCCCTACCAGACCTACTGAAGACTGCTGTCTCTTCTTCAGGGCACGGAAACCCAGGGTGGCTGCCTGGGGTTCTGTATCTGAGGCCACAGCATTTGTGTGCTCAGGCCTCTCTCGAACCAGCCTGTGCTTAGTGCCACAGCAGACCCCACCTCTGTGCCTCTGCCAAGGCTATGCCCTGGACCTGTGTGCTGCTGTCCAGGCACTTCTCACCCATGCACAGCCTTCCCATGTGGAGGAGCTCAGCAAATGTGTGTTGAAAGAAAACTGATACTGACCTGAGCAACGAACAGGACAACATGAAAGCACGGTCAGTTGTGAAATGCCACACAAGTACCAGCATTCCCATCGTTTGTAGTGAGAAGGTCTAGGACTCTCAGCATCCACTTCACTCCTCCCCACTTCCTATCCACTATAACTAGGATTGGGGATCTGCCCTGCCCCTTCGGATGGTTATCCAAGCTAGGCATGGGCACCTCTGACAGCAGATCCCTAAATCACCAGCCTCTCCCATGAGAAAATGCACAATGACTGCTCCCTCTTCTGCCTTTGGGAAGTAGGGCGCTGCTGCCAGAAGTGCTCAAGGCCCTAACTTCGATGCCTCCCTTGGTGGGCCATAGCATGGCCTGTCCCGCCTCCTCTCTCTGCTCCAGTGAGCACCGTAGAACCTCTCAGAGCAGGCTGGCTCACAAGGCTGTGGCTGAGCTGGTAGCAGGCAGAGAAGGCAGATGAGACAGAGTAGTGATGCCTGGTTGTGGGTCCAGAGGAAAAAGGTGGAAGACCTGCTTCTGGCTCAGGAGCTACCCCTACCCCTGGTACTGCCTGATATTTATCTTTCTGGTCTTCAGTTGCCTTAAGTATAAAGTGAGAGGCTCGGGTTGGAGGATTTCTAAGCATTTTCCCAGCTCTGTAATGAGTGATCTGGCAAACATACTGTGCTGGTCAGATTTCTAAAAAAATCAGGACGTATTATGTTCATGTACCCACTCCCTAAGATGAATATAAATGCCATGTATTGCAAACGTGGACTAATAAAATACAATTTTTTAAAAAACAGCATGGTATTGGCAAAAAAAAAAAAAAAAGTAAGAAAACAGACCCATCTATCAGTAGAACAGAATAGACAATGCAGAAACAACTCCAGGCAAATTCAACTACCTGCTTTCTGAAAGGGGCCAAACATTTACACTGATGAAAGACAGCCTCTTAAATAAATGGTGCTGGGAAAACTGGCTCTCCACATGCAGAAGAGTGAATCTAGACCCATATCTCTCACCATGTACTAAATTAAAATCATAATAGATCAAAGATCTAAAAATAAAAACAGAAACATTCAATCTGCTGAAATGTAAAATGAGTAAAACTCTTGAAGATGTAGGCATAGGCAAGGGTTTTCTGAACAGAACCCCAATTGCATAAGAAATAATACCAAGAATCAACAAGTAGGATCAAGTAAAATTAAAAAGCTTCTTCACAGCAAAGGAAACCACCAACAGAGTGGAAAGACAACCTACAAAAGGGGAAAAAATACTGCCAGCTATTCTTTAGACAGAGGAATAATGTCTAGAATATATAAAGAACTCAAAAAAATTAGACTTCACAAAATAAAAGACCCAACAAAAATGGGAAACTGAAACGAATAAACATTTCTCAGATGAAGAAATACAAATGACAAATAAAGACATGAAAAATGTTCAGCATTCTGGCCATTAGAGAAAGACAAATTAAAACAACACTGAGATTTCATCTGACTCCAGAAGAATGATGATAACAAGAAAGGAGATAACAACAAATGCTGGCGAGGCTGCAGAGGAAAAAGAACCCTCTACACTGTTGGTGGTACCACCACTGTGGGAATCAGCATGGGAGAGTCCTCAGAAGACTAAAATAAGAATTCTGTTTGACCCAGCTGTCCTCTTTCTAGACAGCTTCCTGAAATAGTTAAAGACATCATAGTACAGTGACACATGCACACCCATGTTGGTAGCAGCACAACTCACAGTAGCTAAATCTTGGAAAACAGCCTAAATGACCAGCAACAGATGAGTGAATAAAGAAAATGTGGTATCTACAAACAGCTGAGTACTAAGCTGCCATAAAGAAGATAAACTTGAGTCATCTGTAGGAAAGTGGGTGCCCCTGGAGACCATAATGAGAAGTGAAGTAAATCAGCCGCACAAGCTTGAATATTGTATAGTCTCTCTTATAGGAGAAACCCAAAGTATAGATAAAGAGCTAAATTAAAGCACTCTTGGTGGCCCTTGCTTGGCCCCCTCTTTGGGGTTTCATGGTGGAACTTTCGGTGCAGCATCACAGCCCCTTGCCCCCACCCTTTCATTCTGAGCACCTAATACGGAGCTTCACTGTGATTTGTTCCCCAAAACCCCAGTGAGCCAAATGAAGACCCACACATGTGAAAGACTCAGTTCTCTTTATCTTTGATCAGAAACTTGGCAAAATACAAATAGCTGTGGAAAGGCCAGGAGAACAAATAGAACCATGCGTTTTATGTAAATCACCAGTAGTTTGCTCTATATTAAAGTCTCTGTGAAATGCCTCCACTATTACCGTTGCTCCAACTGCTATCATTACAGCTGTTGTCTATAGAAACCAGAAACTTTACTAAGCATTGTGCTTGTGTCATTTGTCCTCCCCATAATCTCATCAGTTAGGGATTCATTAATCATCATTTTACAGACAAGGAACCAGAAGCCCATAGAGGTTATCTGGCCACTGGGCCCACCCAGCCCTGGCATGGTGCAGCAAGGTTCACAGCCAGATACACTCGATGCCAGTGACTGAGCTCGTGGCTGAATCTCTTGGGAATGTTTTCTGAGACTATAATGTCAATCTGATTATGTCCAAATTTAATGATATTGTCAGCAAAGATTTATGATCCACTTACATTGTGAGAGGCATTTTTCTAGGTAACATGAAGCAAACAAAATGCGTGATCCAGCAGGCTGAGCCTAAGACGACTAGGGACTCATGCAGGACACGTGATATGCACGTGTATTGTCCACAATGGGGCACAGAGCTCGAACATCACAGAGGGGCCAACGCAGGAGGTGTCCTTAGTCAGGGAAGCTGAGCCTGGCACAATAAACAGAGGACAATAGAGTGAGGAAAGGCCACCTTAGCTGGCTGAAAAGCTGAAGAATGCATGGCCCCTCTGGAGCATCTCACTGAACTCAGTCTTTGTGACCAGCACAGGTGACACTGGAGACCACTATGCTGTGACCCCCGTAGAAGTGTCAGATAAGCACTGATTCGCCCCAAGCTGTGTGGCTCCCCTCTGGGATGAACAGAATGCTGCCAACACAGCCATGCGCAGTCAGTCACGCTGTTTCAGCAGCGGATTCCCTAACAAATGCCTGCACTGGGTGGAGGGACTGAAGGGGGCACCTGATGTCCTCAGGGGGTTCCCAGTTCCCTGAAAGACCCGCAACAGACCTACCGCATCACACCTAACAGACACCTGCTGCTCATCTGTCTGCTTGCCATTAAAATAAATAAATTCCCGCCCACACAAACAATTCAGAAGACACTTTTAAGTGTGTGACAGGAGATCACAAATGACTGAAGCTCCACCATGAAACAATGCGGCACAAGGACAACATCCAAGTAGGAGTCAGTCCCAGTGGGGGGCTACAGTCTGAGCTCTGTGGGCCTTGTGATTAAAAAAAAAGAAACTACTGTGCTGTTGTTTTTAACACATCCTCAGATAACATGTAAGTAATCCATGGAATGATAAGATTATTTAAAGAAAATCAAGGATGCATGAGGCCTGGAAGCAACCAGGGGAGGAACCAGAATGACAACAGGCTACAAATGATGAGTAATGTGGGCAAAGCGAGGCAAAAAAGCTAGAAAAGAAGACAAACCCCTGGCTTGGAATAAAGAACATATTTGGCTCACGCATTTATTAGCTATATGACCTCTACTACTTAATGTCAGTTTGCTCATCTGTACAATAGGACTAATAATATTTATTTAGCAAAGTTCCTATGAGGGCAAGATGTCTTGTTTATAAAGCATCTAGCAGAGTGTACAGGCTAGAGGAAACTGATCTCACACATTTTTCAGAGTGCCTGGCCCTGGAAACAGAGGCTGGATTGGGAAAAAATGGCCCCTGCTCTCCTGGAGCTAACAGCAGACCAGAAAATACATGGTTGTTCTTGACCACAAGTAGCTAATCAAGTAACAGGACACAGCATCAGGACACGTAATTATAGGATACAGGGCCATCCTTCTAAATTACCAAAATGTACATAATTAACAGTGTTCTCATAGAAATTCAGTAGATCGGCCAGGGCTCTAACAAATGAATTTGTGAATCCTTCAAACAACAGCCACTACACAAGAAGTCAGATGAAAAGCCTGAGTGTGCTGGTCTCACTGACCAGAAGCTCCCTTATTTGATAAAAGCAGTAATGCAGACGGATTCTGTTAGAGGAGCCAGCTGTCTCAGTGAAAATAGCATCAGAGCTGGTGCCACAAAGTGCAAACATCTGGTTCTGGGAACAGAGCTCAATGAAATGTGGTGATGAGTCAAGTGAATGAGGACCAAATACAAGAGCTGAACTCTACTGCTAAGCTGGCCCGTCGGGGACAGGAAAGCCACTCGGCCTCTCCATGCACCTGTCCCCTGTCTCTGACACAATGGAGCCCTGAAATCACATCCACTGCTGCAATGATAAGATGCAGTAAACACAAAAACAGAGACATTTAAATAAAGTCAGTTTTCATAGCAATGAACATGACTTCAGTAACCAACTTAAGCATCTGTTAAAATGAAGCAGACCATGCCTTAGCATCACTCCACAAGATGGGATTTGGGAAAACTGGCCACCACGCCACACACTGGTGCCTTAGCAAGCTATTTTGTTCTCAGAATATTTGTTGTCAACTCTTAATTGAGGAAGTGACCTGTGTTTCCAAATATTTCCAGCTCTCCACTTTCAGTGCAGAGTTATGCCTTCTGGGTCATCTCAGGTTGCTGCAGACTTGTGGCTAGTGCTAACCGATGAGCTGGGAGTAGGCATGATATATATCATTTCTAACAAGGTATATTCAATTAGCAGTGTGGAGCTTTCCTTCTCTGTGATGTGATGACTCACAAAGTTCAGGATGATGGTTCCTCTGTCACTGTCAGCTCCTGAGTGACTGAAATGAGCAAAGCCCTCTGCTATCTGATGGTGGACATAAAGGATGAGTAAAGAAACTGGGTAATTGTGTTACTGTAGCATAATCTAACCTGTTTACTGATGCATTGCTTCATGTTGATGCTTCACTGATTTAATAGCCTTATGGAATGTAGACTGGCTTGTTACTAAAATGCACTTTCAAATATAATTTCTGCCTTGTGATTAGATGCCACTGCATTTTCAGTACAAAGGACACCATCACATTATGCTCCTGCCAGTGTCATTCATGTGCCCAGCACACAGAAGGCCTGAACATCTAACAATATAGGGGAAATACACTTGTTCCACTTAATGATTTATTTCATTGATTTTCAGATTAAACAAAAACTCTGTTATCCACGATGGACACAAAAGATGAGTAAGAAATTGTAAAGAATTTTATAGTGTTTTACAAAGCTCTTGCACCCAAAAATATTGCATCTTTTATGAAATATTCACAATAATATAAGGCAGATGGTATTAGTTCCATTTTACAAGCAAAGGACCTGGGAGCCACGTGGTTTAAGGGACTACATAAAAATGCCAGTTAGTAGGTGACCAAGCTGGGATTCTTGTCTCCTGACTGCTTATTTGGGACTAATTCAACTGTGCCATATTTCCTCGGGCGTCTTTGCTTTGAGCAGGAGCTTCTTTCCATTTCCCTCTATTCTAATGATGTTTTCCAACCAACTCCTGCTCATTATTAGTTTTGGAAGCCTGGTTGTTCAAAAGAACATACTGTTGGCTGAAACCTTCTGCCAGGGGCTCCCAGGGCAGTAGGCCACTCTGCTGGTGAGTCTAGAGGAAAATGCCAGCCCCTGGGTTTGGTGAGCTGGAATCAGGTATTTGGTCAGCTCAAAGCACCTGGCGTTCTGCCCTGGTTATTGGTCCTGGCTCTGACGCTGGAAAGGCTAATAGCCTAGGGCCTCACTGACTCTTATGCTCCACGATCTGCAAAGCAACTCTGCTCTGAATTTGGGGACAATGAGCACCATATTGAGCAAGGACCCCACAAGTGCTTCTCAGCTTCTCCCAAAGATTCCTAGGCTCTTCCTGTCCCCTGAGACTACTACCTCCTTTTTCTCTTCATTCCTTGTTTCTTTGGCCTCTTCTCATAAATCTCTGTTGGGTTTATCAGCTTCCTTCCTGAATGAAATCTTTCCAATTTCTGGGTTGCTGTCACCTGGATCCCAGGTGGACTGGGGCAAAAGCACTCAAAGACTTACACAGAAAGTGTCCACCACCAAGGTCTTCCAAGGTGACCGAGAAGCCCTGTGCCTTTTCTCCCCAGTTAACATGTTACTTCCCAGTGATAAAACATTCAAAAATCTCCTGCAGAGGATGAGTCTCCAAAGCCTTCCCATGAACCCATGCAGTGACAGTCACATCTGTATGGAGGCAGTGTGGCATTGGGGACCCAGATTTATCTCTGCCTCATCACAGAAGCCACAGAAGTCTCACCAGGCACATGTAGAGAGGTCTTGTTCACCTCTGTAGATCCACACCTGAACCCCAGCTTCCATGGGCCCTTCATCCTCCTCTCCCTTGAGCTCTAAAGTGTGGCACCTGCATCCTTCCCAGATTAGACTAGACCTGGTCGATCCTTTTGAAGAACTTTCTTCTGTTTCAGATAGTCTGATGCCAAGTTCTCATGTGGAAAGAGGGCACTTTCAGGGCATCTTCTAGGGGGCATATCCCTTTTGGCCCTCCCAAGAAATCTACTCAGGACTGGAAAAAAGGACCTTAATGGAGGGAAGAAGAGAAACTTCCTAGAGTGTTCCATAATTCCTTCTTGGACTTCTGTTTTCCTATCACCCGAAAGCTCCCAAAAGCTAAGGTTAGGTCTCAGGGCTCCTAGCAGTAGTGGCTGCAATAAGTCCTCTGGCCCTGGTCATGAGGGACTTTATAGTTTCAGGGCTCCATCTCCCATCTCTCACCTAACTAGGGAAAATCCTGTTACACAATGGCACGGACCCTGGACGATCCCTTCAGTGCTTTTTCTGAGGTGCAATCTCATACGTATTTGTATGAATATTTGATCAATGTGTTTCTCTACCACTGAGCTAAAACAGTTTTCCCACAGCTGCCAAAGAGTAGGCACCACTCAATAACTATTTATTGAATGGATTCATTAATCATCACTGAACATAGCAAGAGATAATGAAGCTAAGGAAGAAGGATTAGCTCAGTCCTGGAACTGGACTGCCCAGGATGAAATCCCGGACCTGAAGTTTACTTCCTCTGTGAGACCATAAGAAAATCTTCTTCTCTTGCCTCATTTTTAAGTTCTAAATGGTGATAATAGTAGCACCTGCTCCCTATCATTGTTTTGAGATGTAAAACAGGCAATATATGTTTATATCTGGCAAATATAAACAGTAAGTACATATACTCCTCATCTAACAACCACCTGTTTAACTGATATTCAGACTCAGGACCAAGATGTGCTGCTAGTATTTCTGACCTGCATTCAGGGCTTACGATCCAGGAACGTGAATGGCACTGCAGCCTTCCAGTGGCTTCTTCTACAGCACAGTTGTATAACTTCTGCTGATTGTACTGTACAGCACAGTACTGTAGTTTTATGTTCTGTGTGTAAGAGTCATGCAAAGAAAAGCAAAGTCATCCAGCTGGAGTTTCCTTTGATCATTTCTTTGTTCTGAATATTGTAATATATACTACCTACAATTCCTCATTTAGAGATCAATTCATTTAATGACCAAGTAGCACAACAGTCATTAAAGGAGGAACATTTATATTAGCTGATGGTCTACTTATAGATGGTGGATGACAGAGGGAATAGTGCTGATTTTGTTCTTTGCAAGATATAAGAAGGAAAGTTGTATACTTTCTACTAATCCAGGAGGCAGTTTTGAGAATTAAGGCAAAAAAAAAAAAAGATTATCTGACATAATTATTAAATGAAGGTCCTGGCTTCATCTAGAGACGAGGCAGGTATGATCACTGTAATAGACAATGAGATTGTTGAAGGAGTGGGGATGTAAACCATGAGCACTTCTGACAATGGATAATCGATCATACATGTCTAGAATCAAAGAGATCAAGTGGGCATCTTGGGAACAGTTAGGAAAAATCCCTCCAAATCCAGTGAATAGAGACCTGATAAAAGCCACGCTTGAGTCTGTTCTCAGATTCTGAGCTTTTTTTCTGCAAAGAAAGAGTCAGAGTAAAGCATAAGAAGAGCACAGACTTTGGAGTCATAAAGCCTAGGCTGAAATCCTAGGAAAGTTATCAGTTTCTCCAGAACTTGGGTGCAATAACCTCTCTGCATTTCAGTTTCCTCAAGTGGGAATGGTAACATGGGAATAATAATAGGAACCAATTTTCTAAGGATTGAACATATAACAGTTCACACTGACACTGTGTTTTAGGTTTAATTAAAAACATCATGACTTTGTACCCAAAATATTTCTCTAGCCAACAGACCAGTTGTCCATTTGTCTTGGAAGAGGAAAGAATCTGAAATAAGTGGATATGTAAAATCATAGGAAGGGGTCAATTGCTTGGACCCAGAGCTAAGGACATGGGAAGGTCAAAATCAGAAGACTAGTGACAAGTAAGTGGAGGAAAAGGCTTAAGGAGTCAAGTGGGTGCAGAGTATGTGAATGTCACCACAAGTCTCCTTATAGAGCTGGCAGTTAGCAGCCAGGTTGACCAGATGACCCTCTCTCAGCTGTCTTTCCACCTTTTTCCTTTTTTTGCCAGAGTATAAACTCCCAGGGATGACTCCATCTGGTCAGCTGAATTGGGCAGCTTTCTGCTACCAGGACAAAGTACCCAAGCCTTACAATTTATAGGGGATAAGGTTCATTTTTGGCTCATGGTTTCAGAGGTTCCAGTCCATGGTTAGCTGGTGGCAAGGCAGAAACATCATGGCAGAAGGGCGTGGCAGAGGATGATGGTTCCACTCATGGCATCTAGGAAACCACGAGGAGGGCAACAGCACCCAAAATGAAGGAGCCAGGGACAGGAGATACTCCCCAAAGGCATGCTCTCATCACCCACCCAGACACACCCAGAAATGTGCATTAATAATCTCCTAGGTGTCTCTCAAGCCGATCAAGTTGAGAATCAAGATGAACCATTACACAAGTTTAATCAGACAAGAATCAGTTCCTGTTGCTGACAACAGAGTTCCAACTAACAATGCAGGCTTCCCAAGCCTCCTGAGACAGAAACTGTGGGGAAAGGGTCCAATAACTTGGATTTCTGTAAGCATCCTTGATGATTCTTAATACACACTGAAATTTGAGAACACTGCTCTTCCAGAACTCTGAGATGCCTTCCATCTCCGATGGCCTCAAATCCAAGGTTGTCGGATTGTCTGAACTCCTACACCCTGTTGTCAGATCCACCAGCACAGTTTCTATAAGTTAAAGCCATCTCTCGGAGGTAAAAAGAGCAGGAAAGCAGAATCCCCATAGCCCCTCCCCTGCTCCAGCCCCATCCCTGTACTTCACACTCACAACTGTAGGTGTGTTGCCCTGCCTGGAGCACTCATAGCCACTGGTGCACCCTCTCTTGCTCAAAGTAACTCTGTCTTTTCCGGGATCCCTGACTTCCCTGCAAGGTATGTTAATCAGCTTTGTGTCGCATAACAAAATACCGGAGGAGGAAATTGACTCATAAAGAGGAAAGGTTCCCTTTGGCTCATGTTTCTGGAGTTTCCAGTCCAAGGTTTAGGGGTCCTACTGTTTTGGGCCTAGGGAGACAGTGGCATTTTGCTCCCTTAATGATTCTGGAAGCAAAGAGACACAGGAAGAGACTGAAGTCCCACAGCACCCACAAGGGTGCCTCCCCAGCTTCAAGGCATCCAGCCAGGGGCTCCATGTGAGCTGGGCACCAACCCTGCAGAGGGTGAGTTCTGGGAGACTCCAGGAGCTGTGACAAGGTGAGCAGAGAGGAGGGGCCTCTGTGGCTCCACTGCTCCCCGCCAACCCACACCCCACTGCCTCCAGTCCACTTAGCACAGCACTGTCCTCGCCCTTGGCAGAGGCCCTGCAAGCTCCAGCCTCACGCGCAGTGTGGTATTGGTTTGGGTTCGGACTCCTCAGTCTGCCACCCAGATCCCCACAGCTGCACCTGGCTTGTCTCCCTGGCACTCACATGGCACCCTGCACTGCCCACAAGCCTGTACTTCCCCGTGTGCCCCGCTCACAGGCCCCGCTGTGCCGCTGCCGTGAAGTCCCTTCCTGTGCAGAGCACAGGCCTGGCCCCTCCACCCGCACTAACCCCACGCATCTTTGTTCCCTGCCTTGAGCGCCCACCAACTCAGACCCCTGCCCTGGGCTCCTGGTCAGCTGTTACAGCTGACTGGGTGACAAGAGACTCACAGGCAGGAAGCAGAGAGCATGAGTTCGAATCCACCTCAGCCCATTTGTTAATTGTGTGGTCTGGGGCTCTGCCATCTCCCCCTGTTTCATTGGCAAAACAGAATCATTTCGGTAACTGGGGACAGTGCACATACAGTGTCTATGCAATGCACGTACAGTGTCTATGCAATGCACAACACACAGCTGGTGCTTAGCAAGTGTTGGGTGACAGTCACAGCAGCCCCTCCTACCTTAGCCTCTCTGCTCACAGGTGGATGCCCCACCTGGACTCCTGCTGTCTTTACTGCCCCGCCTCCCCTGGCCACACTGGTGGTTTGTGGCTCACTTTCGGTTTCTTAGCAAGAGTTCAAGGCATTTTTCTGAGGAGTCTGAATGTTTGCACTATAAGCTCACTGGGCTTTTCTTCTTCCTCCTCTTCCTCTTCCTCTTCCCCTCCCTCTTCCCCCTCCCCTTCCTCTTCCTCTTTTTCTCCTCCCTCTTCCTCTTCCTCCTCCTCTTCCTCTTCTCCTCCCTCAGTACTGCGATTGACCCAAGGGTGTTCACACTGAGCTACATCTCTAGCACATTTTTAAATTTTTATTTTGAGACAGGGTCTTGCTAAATCACTTAGTTGCCCAGGCTGGGCTCAAACTTGTGATCCTCCTGTCTCCGCCTCCCAGGGTGCTGGAGTTACAGGTAGGCACCCATGCTTGGCTTCACTGGCTTTTGTTAAGTGAAAACACGAAGGTGGGGAGGGCTGAGACCTGCCTTGCACTGTGCTGAGGGAGTTGGTGACAGACATGGGTGACAGCCTCAGGGTCGAGCCAGCATGCGTGTGCTCTGCTGGGCAGCCCTGAGCACCCCAGCCTGCCAGAAGCTGCACTTGCTCCCTGAGGAGGCTGGCGGCCTGCAGGGAAGCCACTCCGCCGTGTCAGCCTACAGGAGAACAAGCTCCGGGCTCATTGCTGATGCAAGCTTTGTGAGTGTCACCTGGGCCCTGGGGTGGACGCCAGCAGAGCTAGGGACTCACCTCCATTTCAAGGAAATGGAAAGGGCCTGGGATTTAGCTCAGTGGTTCCGCTGCCTGCCTCCCAAGCACAAGGTCCCGAGTCCAATCCCCGGTACCCAAAAAAAAGAAATCAAAGAAATGGAAAGTCATAAAACCCCAGCTTTCTCCTACAAACTCATTTCCATATTTTTAATCTTATAAACAGTAAAAATGATTATAAGTACACTTATCCCTACTATACCACAGTGATAAAAACCTCACACCGAAAACCATTTCCTAACTTGTCTGTTCCATGCCCCAGACCCACGATCCCCACACTTTTCTCTCCACTCAGACCTCCTCTCTGTCCCAACTGATTCAACCAGGCAACTAGCAAGCATTTACCACACTTGGGTGGCTAAGAAAGGTAACAGAAGAAAATTGGTCTCTGTCCTCAGGATTAATTTGAAATCAAATTAATGTGTCAGATCTGTCTCCAAGCCTCAGCCAGCTCTGCGGGCCTTCTTTCAATAGTCAGTCAACAAACAATTATTGAACTCCACTGTGTGCCAAGAACACGAAGATGAATGTGCTGGACAAGGTCCCGCCTCTCCAGAAGCTTACACTGCAGTAGGAAAAGAGGCAAAAGCAAGCAAGCTGAGCCAAGAAGCTGGCACACCTGTAATCCCAGCGTCTCAGATGGCTGAGGCAGGAGGATAGTAAGCCCAAGGCCAGCCTGGGCAACTTTGGGAGACTAAAATTTTAAAGAGCTGAGAATGTAGGTGAGTAGTAGAGTGCTTGCCTAGCAACCAGGAGGACCTGGCTTTGATCCCCAGGACCACAATAATGATGAGGAGGAGGAGGAGGAGACAGCGATGTGAGGACTGTGTTTGAGGCTTTGGGGGCTTGGGGTCCACACACCTAGAGTAAATCACACCTGGTAAATCACCATACCCCAACATTCACGCTTTTTCAATATCCCACCACAGAGCCCCTCATCTCAGACTGGCGGGAGTCGGCCGCAGAGCTTGTTTCTGAGGTCGGGCAAATCAGACGGTAAAAGAAACAGGGGTTTTCTCCCTTCTGTGCAGCTCATCTGGAGAGGAAACTCAGTGACGTGGTGGATTTTTCGTTATTTTGTATTCAGTATGAACTCAGGGTCACATTGACCAATAATGCGCAGCACTGGCTTCTGACTCCTGCTGGAAACGCAGCTCCAGCTGGGGCAGGGAGAAGCCAGGCCACACTCAGGCCTCGCAGGTGCTGTGGTGCTGAGCAGGTTCTCACCCTCCTGTGCCCTCACACTCAGCTGTCCCCGCCTCGGAGCCTTCGCCCAACCACACTCTTCTCTGGGAAGGACCCTTTCTCCTCGCCTGTCTGCAGCTCCCTCACCCCTAACCCCCAGATCCCCCCTGAAGCGCAGCCAGCTCTCGGTGTGCAAGGCTCTTCTGAGGGCGCTCCCACGCCTGGCCTCTCCTGAAGGGCGAGTCCTTGCACTTCCTTCCTGATTCTTGCATCTGGTTCGGTCACCTGCGTTCTTGGTTTGGGCTTCTTGGTGGATTGTGGGCAGATTGGGTCCCTGTAACTCGTTCTCACATTGGTGACTAGCACAGCACCGCCATCACAGTCCTCAGTAAATGCTGCTGTATGCACCTGAAGATGTTAGTTTGAAGGGTTTGTCCTTGGGCTTCTCATGGAGCTTTACATAATAAAAACAATACATTACCTTCACTAAGGGCTTACTGCCAGACAAATGGCTATGCAGTTTGCTTTATTATTTTAAATTTTTATTTACTTTTCATTTCTCTTATGGTTGTTGGGGATGATGGCCAGGGTCTTGAGCCCACTGGGGAAATAAATGTTCTACCACTGAACCACACCCAGGCCCAGGGTAGTTTATGACATGGTCCCCTGACCATTCTGGAAAAAAGCCCATTATTATCCCTACTGTATAGTTGGAGAGAGCTATTTAGAAAAGTATCACTTGCACCTGGTCACATGGATTTGAATGCCAAAGTCAGGACTCAAGCTCTGATCTACCCGCCTCCAAACCTCACTCATGTAACTCAAATGCTTGGCTGACGGAGGCCCCTTCCTCCTGGCCACAGGCTCCTCTCTGGTCTCCCCAGTTCTTTCTTCCCCTCTCAGCTCCTGCTCCCAGCCTCCTGTCTTCCACCTCTGGGGACAGCATCTGCCCATGTGCTCTTTGGAGGCACTTTGTATCCCCTCCTCTGAATTCCTCAGCCTCTCTGCTCACCTTCCTACGCCAAGCTCTGCCTCCCTTTGCCAAGCTCTGCCTCCCTTCAGCCCTGCCCATCCCTGTGCTTAAACTCCCACCTCCCAGGGCATCAGACTGTGGTCATTTGCATCTGCTTTAACTACTTCAGACAAATGTGGGAGTGTCTATTGGCCCTTAAATGGAAATTGCCATTTGACAAAGAGATATCTAACAATCAAAGAAATCTGAGTGTGTTCCCAAGGGAGAATTCCACAGTTTCAAGCAATGGCAACATCTCCTACCTGCATGCACACCTTTCTCCATGTCCAGAAGGATGCCTTTGAATATTCACTTTCTTCTATGCCTAGAGGTTCCTACACATATATTTATATACTATCATTGTTCCGTTGTCTCGGGATATTTCCTGCCATCTCCACAACACTGTGTTCATCCCGAAGCCATGACAGGAGGTAGCCTGACAACAGTAGCGATCTGGTCTCTGACTCACTGCCGGCGAGACTTAGTTCTTGGCCTTGACATCCTGGTGTTTCCGAGAGAGCTCCAGTGAGCCAGCCCCCAGGCGTCCTCCATCAAAACCACAGATCAAAGCCTCTGTCTGGCCCTGGGAATCCCAGACTCCACTCAGATTCAGGTCTGCTCGGGCAGCCTCCAGCCGTCAGCCTCTGGTGTCCAAACCCCACGCACACAGCCATCCAGACCCAAGGCCTGCCCGTGATGTGGGCCGGGATGCACCCAGGAGTTCGGGTAGGGATGCCCAGGGGCTGAAGGGAGGGCGAGGCTGGAGAGGACTGGACTGTCCAAGGGGAGCACTAACCTGAGCTGTGCACACCTGCCAAACGGAGGGGAGATGGGTTTGAGGTAACTCGGCATTTGGCACTCCAATAACAAACTCAAAGGGAAGCATTGGAGGGGAGTGTCTTAGTTTGTGTTTCATTTGGTTGTTTTTACTGGAAACTACACACGCAGGAGTACCACATTCTTTGGGTTGCTTAAGACTTCTTAATCTTCCACCCAGTCTTGGGCTGGGGATGGGAGGAGTGATTATGTGGGATTGGTGTTGGAGACTCAGATTAAGTGCCTGAGGCCCCATGTCCTATGTGGGCCTAAATCCCAGCATCTGCACAGCAGCAGGCTGCCCAGGCACGAGTGGTGCCCTGGTGACTTTGCCCCCTGGGCACTGCCTACTGCTGTGGCCTCACGAAAAGAACAACAGGGAATGGAGGAAAGATGCCATCATCACCTTACCGCCCTGTCCTTGTCTTGTGTGATGGTTTAGTTCATCTTTAAAATGAGGACTTCACGGAGTGAGCGGGAGAGGTGCACAGTTAGACACGATAAGGCTCCGAGGTCAGGAACAGGTGCACCTACTGGTCCTTGGAAAGCCAGACACGGCCACTCTGACCCTCTCCAGAGTGTTTACCCCGGGCTATGACTTCTTACAGTCCCTCTCCATCTCCACCCTGCATCCTTCCCTAGGTCCATGCAGCACCCCGACCCCTGCCCATAGAACTGACCCTCTTCATCCCGGAGGTCCCAGCTCGGGATCCTGTTGTCACTCACCGGGATGCAGACCTGGGGTCAGGGCAGAGCACGGGTGCTGCACAGGGATGGCCATGCTCCCAGCTGCCCATGCCGGGGCTCCTCCACAGGAACAGCATTCAAGGCAGAGTCCCAGGAGTGACAGGAGTGACGGTCCTTCCACCTAAAGAGGAGTCGGTGCCATCCATGGAGACTTCCTGGGGCCCTGCTGAGACCATGGCCCCCATCTGGGCACTGAGATGAGCAGTGAGAGGAGGCGGTGTTATCAGTGTCACAGAGCACACCAGCGGGCAAGTGACCTCGCAGCTGGGGCAGAGTGTCTGTGACAGGAGCACCGAAGGAGGGGTGGCTTTGGACTGGAGGACAGAGGACGGCTTCTTTGTAGGGTATTTGGCATCACACTAGGGAGGACTTCAGAGTCAGGTTAAAGGGACCAAAGTGTTCTCTCTAAGCCTGGATGACACAACAGGGAGATTAACGTGAAATCACCTCACATCCAGAGGTCCGGTCTGGGAGGCAGGAAGACCAGGGGTGGGGGACAAGCCAGACTCCAGTTCAGACCTGGAGTCCAAATGAGACAGACTCTGTAGGTGGCTTCAGGACAACCAAATAAGAACAATAAATAGCGCTAGCCTGACAACAAACAGTGCCCTGGAGGGAGGGAGAGGGAGAGAGAAAGAGAGAGAGATAGAGAGAGAGAGAGAGAGAGAGAGAGAGAGAGAACAGCAGAGGGAGATGCCTGAGCCCCTGCCAGGGGTCCACACTGGTTATTCAGCTTGTGGGGCAGCAGGACTCCTTGGCCACTCAAGTATACAAAAGACGACCCGCCTCAACTGTCCAAGGGATGGCACCTAATGCCACAGAGGGGAGTGATGGTCAATTTAATCTGCAGAGCAGAGAGCAAACCCAAGGGCATGGCTATCACTGGAGTCCAGGTTCGGTACCTGGCCTGTGCTCTTGAGCCGTGCCTTCAGGTTGTTTACAGCTACTGCCAAAGGGACAGCTGGAACAAGGCTGGACTCTTTGGAACTAAGCTGCTGCGTAATCTTCAGTCTTAGAACTGAAATAATTTGGAAATTGACAATAAATATTACATTGCAACAGTGTCACATTACAAGCACTTAGAACTCCCTAAAGTGCAGGTCCTGCCTTGGAACACAGTTTATACAATTACCAAACTATGAAGACAAAAGACCCAGGAAGTCCGTTTCTGTAGAGCTGAAGATGTAAGGGAAAGGAAGGCCATGCTCATTTCTTTCCATGTAACCCTGCAGTTCCACCGATCACGACTGATGTCTCGGTCTGTAAGATCAGGGTTCAAGGGTTTCATGGGTGTCTAGAGAGGCACAGTGAGTGGCCAGACTCCCCCTGACACGCAGCCCTGCTCACAGCTGGGAGGTAAGGCAGGGGGATGGAGTGATGAGTGACGGGGGACGTTGGGGGTGAGGACATTCTTGGGCACAAAAGACTTACACTAAAAGCACTACATCTGTGACCTTCGTGCCCACTCTTTGGATAAGTCTAGATAAGTCCACAGAGGGCAAATGTGCCTCATGACAGGCATGTGCCAGCAGCCACCTGCAGGAGGCAGAAGTGCTGGGCTGTCCCCAGGAGAGAGGTGCTGGGAAGCACATGGAGGGGAGGGGACACTGGGCCAGCCTGGCCCCTCAGTGCTCCCTCTGGCACCCTGCCAGGCCACGCCTCTCAGCCGCTCCCTCAGGTGGGTTTGCAGGCAGAGAGAAAAAACCCAGTGCCCACTCCAGAGAGGGTGAGGAGGGAGCTGGTGGGGAGCACGAAGGGGGAGCTTTACCGCCCTCCGGAGAGCTCTAGTCCTGCAGGAAGTACAGGGGTGGGGGAGGGGGAGGGCCTGCACTGTGGGTCCCAGCCAGGCCAGCACCCAGCGATGAGTGGTCATTCGCCCTGACCTCCCAGCCATGCCTCTTTCACACACGCCCCACTTTGGGGGGCAGCTGCAGCTTGCTGGGCCCTGCATGGGGACACAGACTGAATCTCCTGAGGATCCTGAGTGCTGGCAGACAGTGGGAGAGCCCTAAGGGCTTTTCTGTCCTTCTTCTCAAATTAAAGGGAAAAAATCAGACGGAAACCCCCCACCCTTTCTAACAGAAACTGGAGCCTCCGGGCAGCAGGATCTGTGGCTGCCCCTCCGTGGTGTGTGACACAGTGACAGGATGTGACAGAGCAGGGTGGGACCCAGAGTCCGCCAGGTTCGCTCACTCTCATGGGCCTGTGCTTTCCCAGCCTCCGCTCTGGGAGGCCACTCCTGGGTCCCTGCAGTCCCCCATCTCTTCCCCGTCTTTGGCCCACTCCAGGCCTTGACCTCCACTTGAACATTATTTCTGTATCCACTTGCTCACTTGCTTGTTGATTGGAAAACCTGCCAGAGAAGGTCCCTTGCCCGTCACTCTTGATGCCCTGCACAGTCCCTGCCTCCCAGTGAGGATCTGCTGAGTGAGGGGAGGGATGAGAGAGAGATGATGTGGAGCACGCTAGATGGGAAAGGTTGATGCTTCCTCCCTGGACAACGGATGCTTGTTTATGAGACCCTGCTCATCCCAGTGCTATAGCCGCACATCCTAAAGAGGCTTGAACTCTGCAGGAAATGCAAGTGAATTAAGTGAGATCAAATCAGAGGAAACACAGCAGGGCTCCCAGCACGACTGATTCCCAGAGGGAGCCTGCACAGGCAGCTCAGGTAGGGCATGGCCAGAATGTGCCGCAGCAGGCAGGGCAGGTGGGGCAGCCTCTGGGAACTGGAGATGCTTTCTCAGGAAAATCCAGCCTAGGAGTCCGGGAAGCACTTCCAGCCCCACTGTATTTAACTGGGGTGTGACCCTGCGTAAGTCCCCTCCTATTTCTCGGAGCCTCCATTGCCTCATCTGTAAAATTAGAGTGTGACAGGCCAGGTGTTTTGTAAGATTCCTTTGGTTTAAATGTCCCATGGTGCAAAGTCTGACATTAGAAAGTCAATGCTGAGTGGAGGGACAGTGGCCAGTACCCTGCTCTGTCCATCGCCCGTGGCCCTGGGTCCAGCTGCTGTGGGACAGGCCGAGCCTCCCCTCCTGTGAGTGCTGCCGTGGGCACACAGAGGCTATGCCAGCCTGGGGCTCCTCCACAGCCATGAAAGCCTACTCAGAGAGGGCAGGCGCAGTGCACTGCCCAGCAGCCTCTGTGACCCACACCGGAAAAAGGCTGCGAATAGAAAATGAAGGTCTTTCTGACCCTGCCAACAGCAGCTCAGGGAAAACCCACTGCCCAGAGTCCCAGCAGCACTCCCTGCTCCCTGGAAACAAGGTACCACATCCCACAGCCGTGCAGAAAAGTCTGATCTCGTGAGGTGGTAGAAGAAAGGTGCGTCGCCCCTGGAAGGCCTTCCTGGGCTAGGAAATGCCAGCATGAGGACCTTCCCCAGAGCAGGGTCAGCCTTCCAAGTAGATGCAGGCTGGACAGAGCACGGTCCTGTATGAGGAGACGGGCAGGCCTCACGGGCACCGCAGGTAGCAGGGCACAGGCATCGCATGACAGACAGACAGATGGGGCAGGCGTGCACTGGCTGTCCTGCAGACGTAGATTTTTACATTTATAAAGGATTGCACATTAAGTGGTTATGCAGTACAAACACCTACACAACAGCCGCAGTTTTTCCTCCTGCCCTGCAAACCCTAAAATATGCGCCAGTTGGCCCCTTTTAGAAATTTTGCCGTCCCTGCCCTGAACTTCGGCAGAGGCCCCTGCTCCGGGTGACACTGAGTCCCCCTGTGGTCACTGACACTGAAGCCTGGCCTCTCCCCCTCCCGAAGGCCAGAGCCTGGACCCAGCAGTGATTGATTCTCCCTGGAGGGCTCTCACTCCCCTCGCCACCTGCCTTCCCTCCCAGTCACCGCCAGGGGGCGTTCTCCGTGGTCCTCTAGCTTCCAGCCACACCTGCTCTTGGACAGGAGGTTTCCGAGCCCTGCAAAGTCCTTGGCCACCCTGGGCCCCCAGAGACTCGGTGTGCTCTCCGTTGGGTCTTCCCCAGGAGGTACGACCCACCAGGGACAGGGACCCCATCCTGATGCAGAGGGGAGGTGAGACAGTGCTTGGCCCTCACCCAGCGTCTGCTCAGTCATTTCTGGAGGGGACCTGCAGCATTTCCCTGCCCCAAGAGAAGCCCTCTTTCTGCTCCGTCGCCCCAAACTGGGAATCTTCCATGTTAACTGAGAATAATGCAAATCTCATCTCAGCTCTGGGAAATCCCCCAAGGGCCAGGACTCAGTTTCACCCTCCCCTCCAGCATGCGCCCAGCGAGACGAACCACAGGACTCTGCTTTTAAAGCAAGTGAAAGGCATTTTTCCTGCATCTGTAATTGCTTAGGGCTCAGTGAGCCTGAGCTTATGAACAAGAAAACAGTGCGTTTTGAAGAACGAGGAACAAAGCTTTGCTGTCCTCACACAGTGCAGGTCACTTAGGCGCAGCCCTGCTTGCCGGGACCAAGCTGCTGGGGCTGACAGATTATCTGTCTAGAGAGGGCTCCCTGCCAGGAGAGCCATGAAGAGACATCTGGATAAAGAGCTGGGCTGAGGCCACTTGATTTAATCTCCCCAGGAAGGTAAAAGCTGTGGGAAATCAATGACCACAGAGAGGGGGGCGGTGGGAGGGCAGAAGAGCGGGCTCCTGACCTGTTAGCCTGGGGAGAAGCCACGGCATTCAGATCTCTCTTTCGCTAATTCCAAAGACAAACCACTATGACTGGAGGAACAGAGTGCAGCGATTTCCATAATCGGAGCAACAGGTGCACAGAGAATGCAGAGAAACTGCAAGCCGAGTCTGCAGGTGACAGGGCAGGTCCCAGGCCACTGCCCCCAGGAGGGAGGCTGAGGCAGCAGACCAACATGCCCACCCCCAGGACCCTCCGGAGCCACTGTGACTCCTTTTGTGAACCTGCTATAAGGTATCCTCTCCTTCACATACAACCAGGAGCCTCACATTCTCATTTCCTCCACTCCTCCCTGAACATGAGTATAAAATGGATCCCTTATAGTCTAAAGGTTCCATCCATTCAAACAGAATCAAACCGACCCACTTCGAGGCATCGGACAGAGCGGGGTGCTGCTCACTCTTCCTTTCTTAAGCCTAAAGGAACAGCCCTTCTGGCTGAAAGTGGCCGGGGGTCGGCTTTGTTCTGGTGGGAGGCTGGAATCGCTCCCAGTCCAATCACTTGATGCGCACTGAACACAGACACTGAGCTTGGAAGGCACAGAGGGCTGGAGGCGAGGCTGTGTGGAGCCGAGCTTTGGCAAGATGCCCTGCTTTTAGGCAAACTGCAAATCATAAATACGTAGAGTGCCTCTGTCCTTCCTCCACTTTAGGATGGAATGAAAAACAACACAGCTTGCCTGCCCAATCCTCCTGCTTCCTCCTCAGACTGGCCATTAACAGTTCTTGACTGGAAATGGCTTCAGGCATTCACAGACTCCGGCTTGTCCGGTTGCGTCGTATTTAAATCCACAATTCCCAGACGTGGATTTAGGGGGTCCTCCCTCACCCATAGGGAGACCCAACACTCCCAGAATGAGCTCTGAGGACCCAGTTATTCTGGAGGAGCTGTGATGACAGACCTGAGCCCTCGGTGGCGAGGGTGTAAAACAGCAGAGAGCAGCAGAGGATCCCTCAGAGCTAATCCCAGAGAGAAACACCAGCATTTGCCACAACCGTGCGGTGCGGGGGAACAAAGGCATTCGTCTTGGGTTCAGCCAGATCTCAAGATGGCCTTTAAAGGCAACAAGCATGTTCTCCCTTCAGCCTTGCTGCCACCTTCCAGCGAGGAGACACTGCTCTGTCCCCTGCCCGCCACGCCCCAGGCCCTGAGCGCCAGGCTAGGCTCCCATGTGCCCTGCATACGGGCTTCGAGCCTGTGGTAATCGGGCTTGTTTCTGAGCACTGGGGGAGGTGTATGTACCGAGAAGGAAGGAAACCTGCAGAAAGGGGACTGTAGGGAATCCTGGGGGTTGGGGGTGGGTGCCTGGCTCACCGCTCCCTCCCATCCGGCTGACCGAGTGTCTGGTGCCCAGTCCGACGCAGTGTCACAGGTGTCAGTCACACTCAGCCCGAGACCTACAGACCCCCACCACACCGGGGCTCAGGGACCCACCCCAAAGATGTGCCAAGCAGGACATCAGCTTCCCAAGCTTTCTACCCAGACAAGGCATTTGCCCTGATTCCAAAACCAGAAACACCAAGTAACAAGCTCTGACTTAAAATTTCAAAACCAAAAGACTGTCGGTAGAAAAAGTAACACTTGCCTCAGCCAAGTCATATTTTATTTTGAGAGTAAAAATAAAGAGAATGAATTATCAGAAGGCTTCCTCCAACATCCTTAAAATGCTTTGTGAAGAAAGTTAGGAGAATTGTTTAAGGCGCACAGAAAAAGTCGGATCTGCCTTTCTTCTAGCACATTCCTTACCTAGATACAAAGCACCAACGTCACCCCCAAAACAGAGGCCTGGAATCATGGAAGCTGGAGCAGCCTCGCTGGGTCTGGGGCTCTAAGTATCCCAGGAAAACAGCACAACGGCTCTCTCATCCCTAAATTCAATAATTCAATATATCTCTTGAGAATATATCCAAATACTATCTGAACTACAGTACAAAAATCTACTCACCAGCCATAAAAATAATATTTTCCCCTCTACACAAATATAATCATGTGTAAAGCAAATTGGGAACGCATGGAGGGGGAGGGCTGCAGGATCCCTAGGGATCCAGCTATTTAAGGTCGTTTCTGTTTGGGTTATCCCTCTGCGGGGTATAGGAAATTGGCCACAAACACAGCCCTCTCAGGCGCTCACCATTCAACAGCTCCTGCGTCATGGAATGCGGTACTGGTACTTTTTAAAAATAGGCGACCCTGGGTGTCATGGAAAGAAGAGGAAAATGGGGGGGTGGAGGCCGGAAAGGGGCAGAGACACAGACTCCAGGGGCAAGGTGGGCTTGCGACCCTCAGCGGGGTAGAGACCCCGGCTCTCCTGTCACAAGTCTGTTTCCCGGCTGCTGTCCAGGCAGAGGGCATACAGGGACCTCCGCAAATCCACGCTGCTCTTGGCCTTGAGGTTGCACTTCTCCAGGGGGCAGCTGCCCCTGCAGGCTCCCGCAGAACTCTCCAGGGCCGCCCCGGACTTGCAGAAGGAGGCCTTGCTCCAGCTGGCCTTGCACCGGCCTCCCGTGTCCAGCCCAGACCCGCCGCTCTGGCTCTCTTGCTCCTCCTTCAGGGCAGCCCGCTCCTCCTGCTCGGTCTCTCTGTGGTAGAAGTAGTTGAAGTTGGAGACGATGACAGGGACGGGCAGGGCGATGGTGAGGACCCCGGCGATGGCGCACAGCGAGCCCACGATCTTGCCCCCCACGGTAATGGGCCTCATGTCCCCATAGCCCACGGTGGTCATGGTGACCACGGCCCACCAGAAGGCATCCGGGATGCTGGAGAAGTGCGTCCCCCGGCTGTCGGCCTCCGCGAAGTAGACGGCGCTGGAGAAGAGGATGACCCCGATGAAGAGGAAGAAGATGAGCAGCCCCAGCTCCCGCATGGAGGCCTGCAAGGTCTTGCCCAGGATCTGCAGCCCCTTGGAGTGGCGCGAGAGCTTGAAGATGCGGAACACCCGGACCAGGCGGATGACCCTGAGGATGGCCAGGGACATGGCCTGCTGCCCGTTCTGGCTGCCCCCGCCCCCGGGCTGCTGCTCGGCCAGCTCGGTGCCCAGGGTGATGAAGTAGGGGAAGACGGCCACGATGTCAATGACGTTCATGATGTTTCGGGAGAACTCGGCCTTGCTGGGGCAGGCGAAGAAGCGCACGAGCAGCTCAAACGTGAACCAGACGACACACGTGGTCTCCACGATGAAGAAGGGGTCGGCCAGGGTGCTGGGCAGCAGAGGCGCCACGGTGGGGCCGGGCCCGCTGCCGTTGGCACCCGAGGAGGGCGCAGGGGGCCGGTGGGGCGCCGAGGGCTGGCGGAGCAGCTCTCGCTCGTCCCGGAACTGGGGCAGCGTCTCCAGGCAGAAAGTGACGATGGAGATGAGGATGACCAGCACGGACACGATGGCGATGCCCCGCGCGGGTCCCGAGCTCTCGGGGTACTCGAAGAGCAGCCACACCTGGCGCTGGAACTCGTTTCGGGGCAGCGGCTTCTCGTCCTCCTTCAGGCAGCCCTCGTCCTCCCGGAAGGCCGCCAGCGCCTCGTCGCCCAGCTGATAGAAGCGGATCTCCTCCTGGAAGATGTCCAGGGGCACGTTGACCGGCCGGCGCAGGCGGCCCCCCGACTGGTAGTAGTAGAGGATGGCGTCGAAGCTGGGCCGGTGCCGGTCGAAGAAGTACTCGTTGCGGAGCGGGTCGAAGAAGCGGACACGGCGGCCAGGGTCCCCCAGCAGCGTGTCGGGGAACAGCGCCAGGGTGCGCAGCTGCGTCTCGAAGCGCAGCCCCGAGACGTTGATGAGGACGCGCTGGTGGTGCGGGGCCCCCGCGCCCAGCGCCTGCTCCTCCGCCGCGCCCAGGCCGGGGTCACCGTGCCCGTCCTCGTCCTCCTCCTCTGGAGCCCCCCGTCCAGCCTCTGGCCTCTCCGGGGGCAGCGGGGGCCGCGCGCCAGGGGCCGCGCCCCTCTGCGCGCCGTGCGCCCTGGGCCCCGGGGGCGAACAGGGCTGCCCCGCCGTCGGGAGGCTCGGGGGCCTTGGGGGCTCTCCCGCCGGGGTCGGCGCGCGGGCTGCGGGGGCCTCGCCCGCTCCGCAGGCGCTCACGGCCCCGCCGCCCTCCGGGGGCCGCAGCGCGATCTCCATGGCCCGGGGGCGGGGGGCATGCTGGGCCCTGCCGGGCTCGCCGCTCCCGTCCGCTGCTCTCCGCCGGTCTGGTCGGGCGGGCAGGGCTGCTGGCTCCCGGGTCCTGACGTCAGGCTGCCACCGCCTCGCCTCAGACTCTGGGCTCTGGCAGCCGTTACCAAGCAGCCAAAAGCCTCCTTCCCGCAGACGCCACCCGCGGCCTCCGCCCACCGCGCCGTCTCCGCCCCGCGCCCCCTCCGGCCGGGCTGTAGTCCCGCAGGAGGGCAGGAGGGCAGGAGGGAGCCGCGCGCCGAGCCAGGAACAGGTTGTACCCAGAGCGTGAACTCCCAGGGCAACGGGAGAAGGGGGCTGGGCCTGAGATCACCTGGGAATCTCCTGGGAAAGCAGATTCCCTGGCGGGCGCGGGCGAAGAGGCCAGGCTTGGAGCTGAGTGGAGAAAGAGGGTCTGACAGCAGCCCAGGACCTTTGTTTCTCTGGAGGCCTAAGGGTATCTGCTTTGGCGAGGCGGGGGAACTACAGGCCTGGAAATACGCATTTATATATTTATTTAGACATGGATTAATTTGAGTCATTTGTAAGAAAGTGGATGGTTCTTGAGTACTAAGTGAATTAATCAGGTGCAGGATTACAAATCACATGGCTTCTCCACAATATAAATAAAGAGCAAAATAAAAGAGATAGAAAACGAGACAGATTTTGTGGGACGGGGATGGAGAAAGAGCGGGGTCAGGAGAGGGGACTGAGGGGAGTAAAAACGGTGCAGTCATTCCGTGTGTACCAGCTCCGAGATGAGAGAGTGTAATTATGTATCACAGACACGTACTAGTAACAATATTACAACTGTATCTTGCAATATAACGTTGCTATACAGAAAAATATTAATTCTATATAAGAAAGAAATGTGTGCATATGGAGAGAGAGGAGATGGAGAGGAAGACAGGAGGGTCCTCTTCCCATCTTCCTGGCAACCGTCCAGTCACAGGGTGAAACCCTGCAGTGGCCCCTGCCCTCCATCTGGGAAAAGCCCAGTCCTGGCCCAGCCCAGCCCTCAGAGCCGGGGGCAGACCCAGCGGGGTCATACCCTCAGACACACCCTAGGCCCTAGGTCTCACCCACCAACTCCCTTGCAAACCCTACTAGGGGTTAAAAATCCTGCGGAGGGCTGATCCTCCTGGAAGCTTGGAGCTGGCAACAGCAGGAGGTTTGTGTGTGGCATCCAGATGGAGAGGTTCATGGGAGCACTTTACTTTGCACCTAGTATGTAGGGTTTCCAAGTGTCGACTCGCATATCATTCCTGCAGCAGCCCATTTTGTAGGTGCTGTTATTATCCCCATTTTATAAAAAGGAAACTAAGGCACAGAGAGGTTGACTAATTTGCCTCAGGTCACACAGGTAGAAAGGACCAAAGCCAGGATTTGACCCAAGCTGTCAGGTGGATGCCCTTGCTCCCTGCACTCCTCCCCTGCTGCAGAGATGCTTAGCCCTGTGTAGAGGAAGCGCCAGCTCCTGCACTGCACGGAGCATCAGGTTCCGACTGTAGGAGCTGAGGTCGTGTACTGCTGTTGTGGGCCAGGAAAGGTGAGTGTCTGTCCCTGCCCTGCCCTTGCTCCGGCAGGATTTTAGAGGGGATCAGTAACAAGGGACATGGCTTTCACAGCACATCTGGCAGTCCCAGACACAACTCTGGGTGTTGGTTGGTTTTAAATCACCATGAAGTGGCTGTATTTTTGGAGGTCTGATTGTATCATCTATTTTTATTCTTGTATATTGCTTGGGACTTACATATGTGGATAGCACAGCCTCTTGTCCACGAAGTGACCTGCCCATTGTGGTGACTGGGATACTTAGCTCTGGGCACTCAAGTGTTTTTGGACCAGCTGAATGTAGACACCTGCGTGCATGTCAGGGTTGAGAAGTCATGTGCATGCTGCTTTTAGGGTGTGCACGTAGGGCTGCTGGGAACTCCGTGCACATAAAGGTGTGCATCGTGTGTGGCTTTGTGACATGGTTGGCTGTCTTGCAGCTGTGCACGAATGAGGAAGGGGCACAGATGTGAAGGTCAGCTTGGAGAGGCCTCACTGGCTGGCCACAGAGATCCCATCCTCACCAAGTGCCCCCCCCTCCCACCCCTGCTCCACCCCTACCACGCTCTTTTGTTTCTGGGTTTTGTTGCTTTGTTTTGGCATGCTAGGGGTGGAACTCAGGGATGTGTGAATGCTGGGCAAGTGCTCTTCTCTGAGCTCAGCCCCAGCCCCTGCCTTTTGGTGGCTCCGAGAATCTCCTCAGGATCTGGTGTGCCCTGCTGAACTCCTAGAGGGTGAGATCAGAGACCCAGGACCTCTGCATCTTGTTTACCCCATATGAGTTCACAGGCGCTGCCCTTGGACCCTCCAGGGGCAAGACTTCTGGAGCTTGTCCTCCAGGAACCCTAGGGAAGATGGCTCTCTGAAGGACGAGAACGTGTATAAACAGTCCTAGAAGGCCCAGCTCTCAGACCGCCTTAACGTGCTGTTTCCTTACATCTGCTTCCTGAGCTTGCACTGGCTCTGCCAGGTTTCTTGCGAAATTACCTCCAGAGGTCACTTGTGGCAGCCATGGAGATAAACCGCTCAGATCTCCCTTAAGAAAGAAGCTGGTTCTCAGGGCCGGGTGCAGTTAGCTGACAGGCTCAGCTGACCCCTCCTGCCCTTCCTGCACAGCCTCATCCTGGGGGCATCCTCTGTGAGACCTCCCGCCCAACCCTTCTTCCCTCTTTCCTTTCACAAGTGTGAGATCAGCACTGTGCTCTGAGTTCTGCTTCCTTTCCCATTCATTTTCCTTCTGTCACCTTCCAGTAACCCACTGCGTTCCTAACTCCATCTCTGTCTTCCTCCCAGAGGACACAGCAGATAGTTGAGATCTCCCTTCTCCTCTGCACATCTAGTCCTGTGCTCCTCAGCAGCAGAGCTTGGGCCTTAGGTTCCAACAAGTTCCCAGGTAAAGCTGAAGTGCGCCCTCCTCTCAGGCAAGGGCCAAAGGTGTCTTCCCAGGAATTATTTGCAATGCCTGCATGTGTCCCTGAGGAGGACACATGAGAGCTCTCAATGCAGGGAACTCTGGTCCTGCCTGACCACAGGAGGACTTGGACAGAGTGCAGAACCAATGAGAAGAAGGGAAACCAAGGGAAAGGGGGAGAGGAGGAGGACGAATCCTAAAGGCCAGCTTTATTGATCCCCTCAAAAATATTTATTGAGTTCCATGGGGCAGGACATTGTTCCAGGGCGCTGGTAATGTACTGATGTCCAAGACAGAATTATTTCCTAACCTCTCAGTGCTGCATTGTAGGGAAGCCCAGAGGCACGCTTTTATATTCATTTGAATGACAATTTTGAGAATATAGGGCCTGGAGAATATAGGGGAGTCTGGCTCCATCCTGAATGCAGGCAAGCTTCCCTGAAGTGGTGATGGAGAAGACCGGCTTTCAGCTGGAAGGTGTCTGTGCAGGGCAAAGGAGGGAGCGACGGGGCTGGTGTGGAGCATGGAGCTCGTGGTGTGGACATTCGGCCCCGGGGGACAGCTTGGTGAGACTGGCCAGAGAGGGGAACAAAAGAAGGGCCAGAAGGGCTTGCCGGGACCACACTCCGGGATCTTCCGGGACACCGTGTCTGTAGCACCTTCTTCCATGCTGCTGAAGCCAGTGCACCAGCACGCTTCCTTCTGAGCTTTCTGCTCTGCTTCAGCCCCTTTTCTCCTCCACTCCCATCAGAATGTATCTCCGTCTCTATCTTGGTGCTGTGCATGTATCTAGCTGCACATGCCATCTATAATGGTGTCCACCACACCATTTATCTATCGGCCCTCTGTCAGTCTCCCTCCTTACCTACATGCCATCTGTCTGTAACACTGAGGGAGATGGGGAGACAGATTAGAGATACAGGAAAAGAGACAGAGAAAATCCTGAAATCAGGATCATTCTTTACTCACCCCTTATTTTCCATGCAACACCAAACATGTTGCCAGGTGCACATGATTCCCTCCCTCTCCCTGTCTCCCTGTCTCTCTCTCTGTCTCCGTTTCTCCCCCACCTCCTTGGACTTGAACCCAGGGCCTTTGCCCTGAGCTGATCTGTACCCCTCCTTACTTTTTATTTTGAGTCAGGACCTCACTAAGTTGCCCAAGTGGGACTAAAGCTTGTGATCCTCCTGTTTCAGCCTCCCATAGTGCTGGGCTTATAGGCATGGTGGTCACTATACCAGGCTCACACTGTGCATCTCAATAAAGATGTGCAAAATGCAGCTGAACTAAGAGAAAGGAATTCAGCTGCTGGAGCAGGGAGGAAGGGGAAACTGAGGGATAGGAACAAAAGGTTATTTCTGAGACACACTAAATACTCAAAGTGAAGATGATACCTAATCAGAAAACTTTAACACTCCTTTGGACCACCAACTAGGACAGGTGATGAGTTAAATTTGCTCTGTCCCTTTCTTTAGGTTAAATATCATCGCACAGTCTTCGACTGCACAATGATACCAACTTGTGGAGAAAAACAACAGCTTGGTAATCAGAGTGTGTAATTTCAATCCTACTGCTTGAGACCCAAAGTTGCTATAGCTCTGTTTATCATGTAAGAGCAAGCCCAAAACATGGAGACTGCTAAGTTTTCATCCAGCACTGAGGTAAAGCTGCTGCCACTGGACAAAATCTAAAGGGATGGGAGAAGGCAAAAGCACGAGTTGGTTCTAACTATGCACAGCCTCGCCTGGTCCTGCGTGATGAAGGCAGTGGCACATGCGGGGCTCAGCAGCAGCCCACCCCATGGCATGGAGTCTTAGCCAGGCAGTGTGGGCCTCAGGGGTCAGGCTCTCCTGAGCCTGCTGTCTCAGGGAGCTCATCTCCAGGGCCTCAGCAGGCAGCTCTGGCGGAACCCCACCAGGTGAACTGAGTGGAGTCTTATTTTGGAAGAGAAGTGGACTCCGAGCTGTCTTCCTGCTCCCTTCTCCATCACTCTGGTGAACCAGTTACTCCAGATTATCCTCATCACACCTGTGCCCTTCACCTCTGAATTGCCCCCATTGAAAAGGGTAATTAAAGCCAACCGTGGTAGCACACGCCTATAATCCCACACTCTGGGAAGCTGAGGCAGGAGGATAGAAAGTTCTAGCCCAGCCTGGGCAACTTAGCAACTTCGTGAGACCCTATCTCAAAAGTAAAAAAGGGATGGAGATGTAGCTCAGTGCAAAGGCCCTGGGTTCAATGCTCAGGGTTAGAGTTAGGGTTAGGGTGAGGGTGAGGGTGAGGGTGAGGGTTAGATATGTGTGTTGGGGGGAGTGGTAATTAAACAAGGCTACCATTGTATCTCCTCCATCAGGAAATCTGCCACCCCTGTCTGGGGATGGCTTGTTTTCTCCAGCTTCCTCACACAGCCTTGGTCAGCATCTTTCTAAGGAAACGTGGAGGTGTTGTGAGTGGGCAGAGCACATGCAAGAGGCCCAGCCTGGACCAGGGAGAGCAAATAGGAGACTGCTCAGTCAGAACCAGTGAGAGTGCTTTTGTTTTGAAATAACTAAAGAAAATAAAGATAAACTTCCATAGTAGGTCTTTGGTAGGCTGGGTCTTATTGCTACTCCAAAGTGTGTGACTTTACCTTGTGCTGCAGTGATAGATGCTCATGCAATGAGAGTATCCATGAGTAGGAAGGTGGCGCTCCCTCTAGGTCCTCTTGCTCTGGGGCATTCCCTCCTGGGTCTGCAGCCAGAAACATTTTAATGAGGGGAATGGGTGTTCTTCCTTCCCTTCCCACTTGCTCCCAATCCAACCCCTTGGGAAGGAAACCCTGGGAGTGACCTTCCTTTTCTATTTGATGGAAGCACCAAGGTGAGGTAACACAAAACACCACGCAATACAAATACACTATGGGGAGGGGATCATTCGCCCTCTGGAGGGAGAGAAGGAAGCAGGTGGAGGAGGAAGAGGGGCCTGAGAGGTGAGAGCAGAGGGAGAGATTATGCTTGCCCTGACCCAGATCCTGAAAGAGACCCCTTGAGCTGTTAGGATTTCTGGTTTTGAAGGATTAAGAGAAGCCAGCCATTCACAAATCAAGGCTCACATCTGGAGCTTGGCTTTTGGTCTCCCCCGTCCCCCCAGATCTAATCCAGGAATGAATTCATTAATGGGTCCAGTGCATTTTCAGAGACCAAACAGAATGACGTGCTCTAAATACTCAGTGCTAGCAGGTTCATGGGGTGGGCTGCTCTGATTTTCCCTCCCCCCATTCCCTCCATCCCTCCAGGTCCCTCTGTCTTCCCTTGACAGACTGGGGCTCAAGAGCTACATTGCCACTGTTTATCTCTCTTCCTCCTCAAACATCTTACTATAGCACTTACCGGTATAATATGTGAATTTTGTAACTATGACTCTATAAACCAACAGCTTCTCTTGTGTTTAGAATGACAGATGTCTGAAGTGCTTGTTGCTCTCTCAGTAACAACCACAATTCTTAATTCCTTTCTGTTCAGGTGCCCAGACCAAGATAGACTGAGATGAGTATTTTATAGTCAGTGGGTTTCCTATTTTAATTATCCTCACACTATATAAGATGCACTTATGAGTGTAGGCTATGTATTAAGCTACATGAAGAAAAGTACTTTATTTAAAAGTGCTAAGCAAAACTAAGATAGCTGTTTTTTTTTTTTTTTTTTAATTTAAGCAGCATTGCTTTTAAGCCTGGAAAAAAAGTATGAGATCTCTACACAATTCACTCAGGCTAGGCAAAGATCTGGGTAAATGTGACAAAAGGTGAAACTTCTCAGCACCCAAACTTCTTTGATAACATACTTGTTGTGGCTTGCATCTAGTTGTCCCCCTAAAGCCTTATGCACTTATAAGTGTAGTTTGTGGAGCTGGCTGGATCCAGGGTGTATGATACTGGGATTAAAGGTGTGTGACACTAAATTAGTCCACTGATTTGAATTAGCATAGTTCTGGGTGTGGATAATGGGATAATGGGATAATGGGTGTGGGTGGCATTGCCCGAAAGGCTTGTAGCTTGGATGGAATATAAAGTGAAAGAGGGATGCCAGGCTCGATGGTGCTTCTACTGCTGTTGCTGCTGCTGCTTGCTGCTTACTGCCTTCTGCCTGCCCTGCCGTGGACTGTTTCTCCTCTCTGATACCCCTCTGCCATGCCACCCTGCCTTGGAGCCAGCCAACTATGCGGACTGAAACCTCTACAAACTGTGAGCTGGAATAAACCTTTCCTTCTGAAAAGCAGCTATAACAACACTTGTGCCCAGCACATATTGGGCAATCATGAGGCATTACACTAATAAGGACTAAAAACACCACAAGATAAAAGTAAACACAAAAGCCATCTTTTCCTGAGCTAATGTTATATCTTTTCCCAAAAAGGTTAAAGCAAGCAGATGTGCTTATCTAAGTCAAAGGGGTCTTTTGTAAGGCCTACATGAAAGAGCTTGACAGTTTACAACTTTAGGGTACAACTTTAGTTACAATACAGGTGTTCCTGGAAGATGACAAGGAACAAGATTACCTGGAAAATGTGTTTCTAAAATATCTACATTTGCCAACTGTGACCTTTTCCCACATCTTCATTCTCTTATACAAACCCTGATCTCTCATCCTGACTATGCAGTTCCTCTCTTGGAAAGCTGTCAGCTGTCCTTCCTGACAGTGTACCCAGCAATCTAAATAAATTCTTCTCTCTCCTGTGTTCCTTGTCTGTTGGTAAATTCCTTTACCAACCATGTCCCCAGTTCTCCATCTGACACAGCAGTGTTATTAGCCTTTGAGTCTATTTTTTCTCAATGTCTCCATCAAAATCAATCTTCTTTATTCTGATTTGGTAAAAAAGTTGTTTTGGTCATGCAAGAGGATTAAGATTCATGCCAGGGATTTAGCTCAGTGGTGCCACACCTGCCTCACAAGCTCAAGGTCCTGAGTTTGATCCCCAGTGCCAGGGGGAAAAATGGAGATTCAGCCATGATGTCTGTGTAGCTGGTCCTAAAGGTGGAGGCTGAGATAGAATGGCTTTCAAGGTGTGCTACTCAAAGTGTGTACCTTGGGCCAGCAAATTGAGGATCATGGGGAAGCTTACTGGGAAAGCAATTTCCCAATCCCTTCCCCAGTCATACTGGATTAGAATATCTGTAGACAGTCCAAGGAAACTGTTTTAACAAGCTCTCAACATAACCCTGCTGCCCACCAAAGTTAGAGAGCACTGTCCTACAGGGCCTACCACATGTGGGTGTCTTGTCCTCTGCTGGACATTGTGGTACATGAGGGATCTGAGGGTTGGAAGGTAAATTCTCTTGGATAAGGGCTTATAGTCTGGGCTGAGACAGGCTAGGCAGAGCCCCAAGAACACCTTTTACTCCTTATGATATTCAGCCCCAGTAGCCTCAGTTTCTTCATCTGTAAAATAAAGATGCCAGTGGTACCAAACTGCTCTAATTGCTCTAATATTACATGTCTAGCAAATCACAAGCTCAGTACGTATTAGCTGCTTTGTTGATGTCAGTGGGCACCATTTGATGGTTACCAAATGGATGTATCAACCTTAAATTCTGTGCATGAGCTGTCTGAGGTGACCAGTGCGGGGGCTATTTTTAGGGTGAAAGCTTAGGTCCAGGGGCCCCAACAGACCAGGCTCAGCTACTTGTCTCCAACTCTAATCAGGAGAACAGCAGTGGTGAGAGTTAATTAACATGGCCATTCTGGGAAGCACAGCTAAAGAGGTTCAAGATCTGAGTTCAAGGGGCTGACCAAGACCTTGGCCTTGGGGGGAACAAAAGAAAGGTTTGGGATTTGCCTAGCTGGCAGCATGGGTCATCCTGGTCAAGTTGAGTCAGGACTGGTTCTGAGAGCTCCTGGGAGAACCACATGAACCTGAGGAGCCATCTAGTCTCCATCATGAGGTGGCAGTCATGCAATGATGGCCCCTCCTGCAGGGGCAACCTCCATTCCGTCATGGGTAACGGCTCCCGCTTGGTGGGCAACCTCATCAGGCACCTACAAGGCTCAGTTTTTCCCAAATCCAAGGGGACTGTGGGCTTAGGACAATGACTCCAGACTTCTAGGCATCACTGGGGGGCTCCAGAACTGGGTATTGTAAAAGCTGGAACTCGGATGTTCTTACAAATCCTGAATGTAACTTCAGTTACTCCTCTTTCGCCATCCTAAATCTTGAAGGGGATGAGACACCAGACGCATTTAGGGCTGGTGACACAGGCAGGCCTTTCTTAAGTGTTAACCTGCCTATGTGAGAGCTACACCCAAGTTTAAAGCAATACATGAAATGAACACAAAATGAAGGTGGGGACGCCAAGCTCCATCCTGCTCTTAGCTACCCACTGGGCACCTCCACGTCCTGCTGTCTCACTCTGGACATCAGCGTGCGTGAACGAGGTATTGGCACTCTGAAAGCCTGGCCTCTCATTAGTCACTCCCACCTCTCATGCAGCAGGAGGCAGCAGGATTTCTCACACACAGCAATCATTTCTTTCTCTGGTAAAGACAGTAATCTTGGGAAAAGAAGGGCAATTATCTTAGCAGAATTACCAACCTTGCAGGGTGACATTATCAACTGTTGGAAATTACATGGTATTCATTTGCTGCTATTTTAATGTTTGTCGTCTTCTACTTCCCCCCTTCCCCAGCCCAGTGCTGAATCCCCTACCTTCCCACCTCCTTCTTTCTTTTGATTAATCCTGGGAAATAACTTCCTTATTTTTAGCAGGCTGATGCTCCTAGCAGGGATTTGATATTGAGGATCATAATAAGGACTTCCACACTTTCAGCTGGGGCTCAGCCACCACCCTTTGGATTTTCCAATGGTGCTTCAGCACGTCTGTGGCTGCCAACAAGGAAATGCCCACTGGACACCTGATGGCTGGATTCAAAGCTGCCTGGCTGCTCTTCCCTCCTTCAGGTTACTCTACTAGACTGGGTGATATTGAAAGCCAGTGACCAAATGGTGTGAGCTTGCTATTGTAGAGCCCAGGAATAAGACAGGGTTGCAGTAAGTGTGTGTGTGTGTGAGTGTGTGCGTGTGTGTGCATGTGTGTGGACTTGAGCTGAGATGAGGAAGGGGTGGCTGCTAACACCAAGGTGATGTGCTGACCATGACACTGGAAGCAGGAAGCCACGGCTGGATTCTCACTCTGCATGTCTATTACTTACCTTATTTGGGTAAGTAGTTTAGCCTATCCCAATCTATTAACTTTTTAATATATGAAATGGGGACTACACCAATGAATTCATATGTCACAGTGGATTCATGTAAAATCCAAACTGCATTTGAACTGGGGCTATTATTGTAAAATTGAAGAATACATTTTGGTCTTCAACCTCATTTCTTGGCATATAACTGTGAAAATCCTTGGGATCTTCAAAGTGAGGAATCTTGCTGTATGCTAATGAGTTGGCTCAAGGCCCGCAGCCCCTAGGTGGTTTCCAGAGAGGGACTGCGCAATGGAAAAACAGAAGCAGGAGTAGAGGGGTTGAGGCCTTCCCATTCAGCTTCCAACTCTGGGAGAAGTGAAGAAGTGAGGAGTGAGAGGTTAAGTTGATCACTAGTGACCAATAACTTAATCGATCATGTCTGTGTAATGAAGCCTCCATAAAACCCCAAAAGAATGGGGTCTGGAGACCTCCTAGATAACCAGACACATGGGGGTGCATGGAGGGGGTGCCCAGGGAGGCCTGCAGGCTCCACACCCCTTGCTGCAGCCCTTGCGGTGAGTCTGTCTCTGTAATATCCTTTATAATAAGGGGCTGAGTAAATATTTCCCTGAGCTACTCTGGCAAATTAATGGAGCCCATGGAGAGGTTGTGGGACCCCAGATCTGCAGCCTGTGGGCCAGAAGCCCAGGGAAACAACCCAGGATGTGACTGGCATCCGAAGTGGGGCTGGAGGGGCAGGCTTGGGGACTGAGCCCTAAGCCTGGGGCATCAGAATTGAGCCCCACTGCTGAAGACCTGCAGGTGGGGGTGAGGAAAACCCTACCACACTTAGAATCAGACGCAGTAAGATGGAGCGTAAGACTGGGTTTGATTTTTTTCCCTGTATCTTCAGAATTGTTTCCACAGTAGTTAACATTTCTTGAATTCCTATTATGTGCTCAATCTTGAACTATGCCTTTTACGTACACATCCTCCAAAACGACCCTGAGAGGTAGATGTGATTATTAGTCCTAGTTTATAGCTATGGAAACCAAAAGTTGATCCGATTAAGGAGGGTGTTGAGGCTTCTCGACTAGTAACCGGCAGAGCCCTGCTAAGTGCTGGTCACTGTGCACCGTTATTAAGGCATCTTCTCTCCTAGCTCTGTTCCTCTTCCTAACCTTCTCCTCCCGTGCCCTTGGTCTCCAGTGATGAGTGCCTGGTAGCCCGGAAGAGTTCCCAGGCCTTTTCCTGTTATCCCCGAGAAGTCTCCAACGGGTGCGAGGTCCAGCATCTCATCTCGACCCAGAGGCAGAGATTGACACGTGGGAGGCTGGGGCAGCCTGGTAACTTCTCAGCCTACACAGCGCCACCTGCTGGCTCCCTTCTCCTGCGCAGCCAGGTCTGTGCCCTGGGCCAAGGGGAGAGGGAATGCTCAGTGGAGGGATGCTCAGGAGAGGTGCTTCCTAAACTGGGTTCAGCCTCAAAATAGCAGCCTTCGTGGATGCCAGTGGCACCTTCCAATCATTAGAAATAAAGGAGGATCTGGTTTTGAGCCAGAAGTCACAGTTGCCAGAGCGACGTCCGGGCCAGGTCAGCTCTTACCCTGTGCTGGGTATTTCTGAAGACCCAGGTGCAGCCAGGAGCTCCCCTCCTGGGAACTCTGAGCTCTTGACCTGTCTCCCTCTCTGCATGCAACAGGAAGCAGGAGGCAGAGTGGAAGGGGAAGTCCTCAGGCACACGCTGTCTCTGGATGTGAAGTCAGCTCTGCAGAACGTCCTGGCCGTTCGACCTTGAGGAAGTAAGTCGCTTAGTTTTCCTGTGCTTCCATCTCCTCATCTGTAAAATGGGAGTGATAATAATGGTGCCATTGGGAAGGTTCATTGAGTCGACATCTGTGAACTGCTTAGGTCAGTGTCTGGCGCATTGCAGGCATGGTATAAGGGTTTGTCAACCAATGAAATTTAAGAGTGAGGTACAGCCCATGCCAGGAAGAAAGCCCAACCCATTTCTCCTGAGGAAGACTCTCATTAGAGCCAACCAAAGCCTCGGGAATTTCCTGTGGATTTGGGTAGTGTGGTAGCAAAGCTGCGAGGCAGATGGAAATCTCACGGCCCTGGAATAGGGCAAACCTGGGTGTATGCGGCACTCTACCATGTGCACTGTGAGCTCTCTTGGGCCTGTGACTGTAGGACCCCAGCTCCCTCCTCATCATTGCTTCCTGGCCACGGAGGGACCAGTTTTGTTCTTCTGTGTCCACCCTGCTACCTTGCCACAGGCCCAAATGCATGAGGGCCAAAGATCATTGGTCAGAACCTTTAAAATGGTGAACCAGAAGAAATCTTTCTCTTTATAAGATGATTATATAAGCATCGTGTATAGTGACAGAAAGCTGACTAACTCACAGGAGTTATTATTTTTCTTTCTGTACAAGTTGCTAGGAATACTGGTTTGTTTCCTACCAGTCTGTCTGTCTTATAGACTCTGCTGATTTCCTGGGCTAACTCCTGTAGATAATGGGTTTGTTTCTTGGGCTCATTGCCGCAGGTTGTGGCCCGAGTTCTACTTTTGTGTATGACCTGGCTGTTGTCTGCTGCTATGTTCAGTCTCTGTGTAGAGGACTTGCCACCTCTATGGACCTCACCAAGCTGCTGGGTCTCCACCTTCACTTCTGTTCTCTCCTCCCATGGTTTAATTGGGTGAGGGGATGAAGGGAGAGGAGGAAAATAAAAAGAAGAAAAAGCCTTGCTTGATCATCTGCACTTCCTAATCTTTCCTTACCTGTGAATTGAGGCTCTTCACCTTACAGGGCAAGAATTTCAGGTTTCTGGTCTTGGATTTCTTTGTGATGATCTTAAGGCCTGAATGCCCTCCTGTAGAAAGGTATCCAACATCTTAGTCCCCGGGGACACATTTGAGGCAGTGGTGGAACCATATGAGATGGGGTCCTTAAGGGGATGGGGGGTCTTCAGTTTGGCCCCAGTATTGTTCCAGGTCTGGGCAGTAAATCTGGACAGATGCAGTTCACACCTCCGTCCACTGGAGGCACTCTTTGCTCCTCCAGGAAGCGCTAACTCCACCATGGCTGTTCATTCTACTTCCTTTCTACCGTCAGTTCTCATACAGGCACAGATGCTGCCTCCAGACACTGTTTCTCTGACCCTACTCCTGGGCTTTCAAGGAGTTTGTGGAACTGGAACATAGCTGGTGCAGACTGTGTTTGTCAGGGTCTAATCAGAGAAGCAGACCCTGCAGGACACGTGAGTCATAAGAGCTGGTTGTGGGTCTGGCTGAATGGTTTCTGTGAGGCCGTTGCCATCACTTCTGCTGCAAGAGCTCAGGGCCCTGAGTAAGGGCAGCCAGGGGGAAAGATGGTGCAGGCGGGAGAGGGCAAAGACCAGCTGAAGCCACAGGAAGGGTGGAGCCAGATCACTTCTCCAAACCGGCAGGCAGCTTTCCCTGCGGAAGAAGCTGGCACCCTCCGCCACTGAGCTAAGCACTTACCTGCCCAGGACACAGAGAGGCTGGAAAAGGGTCCACAGGAAACTGGGATGAGTGCCCTTGCCTGAAGCAAGAGCATGAGTCGACAGACAGGGCAGTGTGCGTGAGCCACAGCTGCACCTGCCCCGCCTTGGGAGGGTAAAGGGTAACACGGGAGCAGCTTCACGTCTGGGCTTCAGATGTCGCACATGTCTCTAATCCCTCGCAATAGCTAGAAACACGACAAGAGCAGAACTCCAGGAAGCTTAGGTCGGCCTAGCCAACTTGCCCTGTTACAAAGCTGCTGCAGCAAGTGTTTGAAACCCTAGGTGATCCCCTGAAGTGGGTTCACATTTTCACTTCTCACAGCTCAGATAAAAAAGCGTAATGCTTTTGTAATTAAAAGTTTCTTTTATGAAGTATTCAAACCCCACAAAGGCTTCTGAAAGTGTCTCTGATGTCCTCCCCATCACATCTGAGCATTTATTTAAAGTGCATCACTGAATTTATTAACTAATTATTTTTAGATATCACGGAGGAAATATGTTGCTCCACTGGCCTAATGTCCTAGGCCAAAAGGGACAGAAATTCAGTCAGGTGAAGGAGAAAGTCACAAAGGCCATCGCTGTCAGGGAGGCGGAAGTGCTGGGAAGCGCGTGCCAGGAGGAAGTCCTTCCGAGGACGAGGATGGGACCCTGGCCTGTGTGAACATGGTGGCTCTTGCAGCTGAGCCTATCTGTGAGGCCCTCATCTGCGGATCTGGTGCTGCCCCTCTGGAAGACAGACCCATGTGGCTTCGGCTCTTGAGAATCTGGACTCTTTCCCCTCTCTCACCTCTTTTCTCCTCTGTGTCTTCCTCTTTTCTCTCTTTCCATGCTGACACCATCTGATATTTTGCAACAGAGAGCTAAATGGGAAGTTTAACCAGCATAGAAGTACTCTATATATCAAAGAAAGAGGGAAAAGACACAGGGCGACAGTAGAAAGCGGAAGTCTAATAGCAATTTACTTTCCCTGCAGGCTGCGGTTCAGCTCCAGACTGTGTAACCACCTTGTGAGAAGACCTGTTCACCCTGACCCAGTCTGAGGAGGCACAGCCTGGAGAGGGGGAGAAAAGGCCAAAGCCCCCACCCCACTCTAATTCTGTGTTGATTCTGGTCAAGGCCCTTCATTAATGAAAGGCATTAGTTTTGTTTCTCAAAGAAAAACAATTTTAGATACTAAGGTCGTGTGCAACCTTGGCTGAGGGTTGCTGCCGTTCTACTACTGACAGAGCATTGCTGCAGATGGATTATCACTGCTGTCAAACCTCCCAACAGGCTCTTTCTTTGGACAGCTTTCATCAGACCTCTGAACCTTCTCCTACACCCATTTGTGCAAGACCTTGTCAAGTCGGACTTTTTTCGGTGCAGGGGATCAAACTCAGGACCTTCCACTTGTAAGGCAGGCACGGCGCCACTGAGCTAAATCCCGGCCCTTCAAGTCTGATTTTAGCAAAGAGCTCACGCCCTCAGCATCCCTCACCCTGGTGTCTGGGGAGGCCCCTCATCCTGTGCCAGAAGACATCAGGTTTCCCTGTCCTGAATGCACCCATGATTCTTCAGGTCAGCACAGCCCGGGTCCTGGCCCTTGCGCTTCTCCGTCATTTTCCACCCACTGACCTCACCCTGCCTGGGCGAAGACTCCCGCTTGGCCACGCTGCAGGTGACGTGAACCCTAATCTCAGTGCTCCCTGCAAGATCATACTGAGTGGTCCCGACACCCCAATACCTGGATGGTCCTGGACAAAGTCCTTCTTGCCACAGTTTCACAAGTGTCACTGAATGTTTTTTTCTGTAACATCCCCAAGATTTTTACTCTAAGAAGCCTTTCCTGTAACCCTAAATGCATCCCTGGTCTGCATAAAGTTAGTTTTCGGGTGGGGGTGACTTTTTCAATGTCCAGCTTCTCGGTGGCCCTGAAGAAGAGGCCTCAGACCTACGCTGGACGAATGCTGAGGTGCAGATGTCTGGAGAGTGCATTTCGCCCCAAGGACTACAGTTACCACAGCAAGAAGCCTGGGCCCCGTGGAGGTGGCCAGAAGCCCTGAGCACCCTGACTCTGGGATTACGTCTTTGCTCAGAGTCCTGTTTCGCTCCCACACCCAGATGAGACTGGCTGTCTCAACTTTCCATGGCACAGCGACGTAGCTGAAGATGTGACTAAAAGCATTTGCGTTCTGTGGGCCTCTTGAAGGCAATCAGGGTGGATTTGGTTTGTCCGGGTCTCCAACACCAACTTCAGTGCCCAGAAAGCAATGCATCTTTGGTGTTTGTGGAGTGAATGAAAGGTTAGCACAAGGGTTAGCTATGCCGTTTTGTCAACAGCAAAGACCTTCAAGCAGTACTTCAAACCAATGCTTTCATAATTCTCACAAACTAGCTCACAGATCTAGAGTGTGTCACATTATAATATTAAATATAACATTAAAATATTGCATTTTATGATTAAACAAAATAGGCATTGTAAATACCAGGAAAAATGCAAAGAAAATTAAAAAATCTGTAATCACACCATCCAGACAGCCATTGTTACCTTTTTGTGATTACGTTTTTATTTATAATTATTTTAAAATTGGAATTTTCTTACATTCTTTCAAATATTGCAGTGCTACATTTGTAAGTTTTTTTTTCAGTGCTAAGTATTGAACCCAGGGCCTTGTGCTTGCTAGACAAGTGTTCTACCACTGAACTACACCCTCGGCCATTTTAAAATTTTATTTTAAGGCAGGGTCTTGCTAAGCCACCCAGGCTGGCCTTGAATTTGTGATCCTCCTGCCTCAGCCTCCTGGGTAGCTGAATTATAGCCATGCTCCACCCACTGGGCATTAAGCATTTTTAAAGGAAGATTTTTAAAGACCATGTGTCATTATTCCCGACCTGTCAAGGACACTCATTAGAGCTGAATGCACCTTTTATCCCAAGTTCTAGAAGCCACTAGATGCTGACAAGAACTACCTTGACCCTGTCCCAGCCGAGAAGGAGGCAGATTCTGAGCTCAGGTACTCTGAGTCCCCAGGGCCACCTCCCCATCAGGCGATCTCCCCAACTTTGTATGGGCTCCTTAGAGTCTGGGTTAAATGCACACCCCCTGCTTTGTTCTCTGGTCCTTGAACTCCTGGCCCCACGAGGCTCACTCCCTTGGTCCACTGTTCCCTCCTCTCCCCCCCCCTCCCCGCCCACAGTCCTGCAGGTGCTGCTTGCTGACTACCTGTAGCTCTCCCACCCAGGAGACCCCCATCTTGATGGCGAGGGGTTCAACTTCCAAAACCCAGCATTTCTTTTTTACCAGGCGTGTTATAGAAAGACAACCCAAGGACCCAGTGGCCACAGACAGAAATGGGCCTCTTCATCCGAGGGCTCCTCCTTTCATGAGGGGAACTTCAGGAAAGAGAGAAGGCAAGGGTGAGGGAAGGGGCCAGTGGCCTCTCTCCTGTCCCTGGTTCCAACTTCTGGGGCAATGTGGTCAGCTGAGCGGCCATGCAGTGCGCACATGGTAGGTGGCAGGAATCCTCCCAGAATGCTCAGCTGAAGGGGACCATGAAGCTGCTCCATGTAGGGTGTGCCCTGATTTATGAGATAGACAGAAACCCAAAACATCTGCTACTGAACCCCAAGGAAGACAGGGTGAGGAATGGGCCCTCTTCTGTTAACAGGATCCCCCCTGATACCCTGGGCCTCCAGTCCTGGCCAATGAGCAGCTGTTGGTGACAGCCAGCCCTGATACAATGTATCTGTGCATAGAGAAGAACTTCTCCAATGTTAGGGATTTGGCTCTGTTTTGCCGTACACAGATAACTTTCTCTTTTTTAATAATCTCTCAATTGTCCTTCATGATAACCAGAGATAGCATCTTTACTGCCCAGAACTTTCCCCAGCACCTCTCTACCTTCCAGCCTTCCCTGCACCAAGTTCTCCCCAAGCAAGACCATAATTCACTCAGACATGACCTCGACCCTGTGCAGGTCACCTCCTTTTGCACTGCTTAATCCGCCAGAGGCAGCCACAAAAATGGACGCATACTACTTCTGAACTCTCCAATGGCTAACTTTTCCCTTGTACTACCCACTCAGCAAATGAACAGACCCTACTCCTATGTGTTCACACACACAAAGTTTGCCTTCAAAAACATAACTTTAAAAGAGGCAGCCACCTCAGAAGGCACTCAACCTGTGCATGGAAAAGTGTGCAGGATGTGCTCCATCCTGCGTCACTTGCATGTTTTCTGTGAGTGTTCTGTCCACAGGATGTAGTCCTGCCCCGCTGGCCTTGAGTTGATTAAATGGAGTGCCTGAAGGATAAATAGCCCCAAATAGAATGCATAACCGTCAACAGTTCTTTACTTTCCCTGAGTGTTGAAGCCTCAAAAAATAAAACTCAACTAAAGATTAAACAGGCAAGGAGAACAGTTACAAAGAGGGATAAAAACACTGGAGGCATAGAGCCAGCTTCAGGCAAACTTTCCAGGACCTCCTCCAGTTCTGGGTTCAAAAAGCCCAGCAGGTGTTTGCTTCTGCTGCCCTGTGATCGAGTCCTGTTCCCATATGGAAGAGGGTGGTCATGCCCACTTTGTCCCATTTCTCTTGCTCCCGATCCTCTTCAGAGGCTGTTAGCAAAGCATGTATTCAGAGATCTCTCTGTGGACTTCCGACTCTCCCCCCGGGACTGGAGAACCATTGATCTTGGTAGCTTTCATTTGCCAGAGTGGCACTTTCAGAAACTTTTCAGAAGAGACAAGCAAACAACACACACAGAGAGACAAGTGGAAATGTGTGTGTGTTTGAAAACAAGTACAGTATGTGGCCCTTTGCTTTGCTGCATGCACACACACATACCCACACACACACAGAATTGTATAAACACATAAATGCCCATGCAGAGCTGGGAGTGGTGCCCCACCCTATGAAGCTGAGCGAAGAGGATTGCAAGTTTGAGTGCAGCCTGAGTAACTTAGTGACTCAGCAAGACCCTTTTTCAAAATAATAAAAAGGTCAGGGGATGGATTCCAGTTTGAAGATCCTGGGTTCAATCCCCAGTACCACAAATCAATCAAAACAAGACAAAACAAAAGCACACATGAGTCAAGAGCCATTCAATATAATTCTGGGGAAACATCATTTTATAATTAAATTATAATTAGGGCTGAGGGCCAATGTCACCTTGCCTGCCAGCTGGCCATGACAGACAGAAACATAACTCCAGTCACAAATTGAGGCCTCAGTGGTCCTGTGATGCTGTGATGCTCAAGGGCAAGATTACATCAGCTGAAGACATCCTGGTTCTTTGAGAACCAAGTAGTAATAAAATTAGTGAAAGCTTTCACCTGGGGGAAGGACAAATTCCTTAACCTACTATCTCGTCCCACCTATTACTGTAGGAATGCTTTGCCCATCTCACTATCCTCATTGACCTAAGATCCTCATCAACATAGGCTTACTGCTGGCCCCTAAGTCACCCAAAATTCTCTTTGATTATTGTGTGTACCCAATAAATAATGGCTAACTCAGAGAGTCTTTGTCTTTGCCCAGTCTGGCTCTGACCTCCCAGCCCTCCATGTATTATGAAATTATGTCTCTATTGTCTTTCTTTCTTTAGCCTTCACAACCCCCTTCTCTAGGCAGATTGGAAAACTGATCAGCCTCCAATACACATGCAGGCACTGGGAATAAAAAGATGTCCAGAGACAGGAGCCACACTAGAAATCAAACAGACTCATACTCACTCTTGGAGACACTCAGTCCCACTTTCCTGCTGCAAGGTGAGAGATCAAATCATTGACCTTTTCTCTCCCGGGCCTGTTCTTCACCAAGGTCATGACTGCTAGCAGAAGAATCCCAGGACCAAAGGCTTGTTTCCTGAGATGCTGTCAGGTGTGAGGGTACTGAGACTATGACAACCCCTTCCGTGAAGGGCTTGTGTCTGATAGAGGAAGGAGACGAGAAGCAGTCACATGTCCACATGCAAAGTGCTTTAGCAGGTGTGAGTGTGAGAGATGGGTCTATTTCTCCTCCTGAACTCTGGAACAGCACAGTTCTACTTCTTGTGTTGAGGGAAATGTGACCCTGAGGGAGTCTGCTCTGCACAGGTGGGCTGGGGCCAGGCTGTCCTCTGCCTATGTCTCCATGGCAACAGCTCTACTGGTCTTGGGCTTCATCCTACCCACTTAGTTAGCCTCTCCTGCTTGTCCCTCAGGTGCAACAGGTGGGAAAGTTGAGGGAAAGGATGAGGAGGCTGAGGGTGCACAAGAGGAGGCTGTGCTGCCATCAGGGAAGGAGTATTTGATGGGGAGATGTGGGAGCAGTGGGTGGTGATGGCCACGAATGACCCTGGGCAAAAGCAAGCTCGGGAGGGAAAGGGAGAGCAGTCAGAGCAGGGCTGAGGAAGAAGAGGAGCCGCCCTGGCTACTCTGGTCAAGTCTCCAACAGCTCAAGAAGAAGAGGCACGGAGAAGCCCAGACAGGAGTCCAAGCACCTTCTGCCCCTCTCCTGCCTGGTTCCCTGTTGATTCCCATCCAGCCATGTCACCCTGGTGCAATAGACCCAGCCCATCCCAGGCCTCTGAGGGACACCTCAGGCTTTCACCACATCTAGCAAACAAGGTCCCCAAGCCACAAGGCCCCAGAGCCCCTGTGAGCCATCAGTGTTCAGAGTCACAGTCTCCTCATGCTTAGAGGTCACATAGCCCAGCCCTGCATGTACAGGTGAGACAGAGGCCCAAGCATGACAGTCCCTTGCTCAGAGTCCCACACCTTTGCAGTAAGGGTTGGCTCTAGGATCTGAGAAAAGGGGTAGTGATGTTGTCGGGTGGGGTAGGGGCCAGCAGTGTTTCCCTGGTTTTTATTTGTCCCCATCAATGAATTGGTCAGGACAATTGGTGTAAGTGAGATTACCATGTATTTTAGGGAAGAAATAAGGAAAAGAGAAGAAGCACAAAAGTGCTCAGGAGAAAAAAGTGCTCTGAAGGAAAAAGAGAAGATGCATCCTGCGAGCAGAACAGATGCTTCAAGAGCAAGAGCACAGTGGCAGCAAAGTCAGTCGCTGCTGTCCTTCTGTGTCTCCATAGCTGACCTGGGAGGTCCCATGCAGTCTTGTGCTAGAAGACTGATCTCAGGTGCCAGGTTCAGCATGTTCTAGCCTCCTACTACATTTTCCTCTGAGAGACACAGATCCCCATAATTCTTTATGGGGTGCTGAGGGAGCAGAGGTCTCTGTGTTCATATAGCTACTTCCTGCCTACCTATAGGAGAACCTGTTAGGAAACAAGGACTTAGTATCTATATATGGAGACCTGTTGAGCTACGTGTTTCATGGAAGAGAGTTTGGTGGTCCTGAAGAGGAACACTGGATAAGCTACCAGTGTCCACCTAAACTGTGACAGATTTGCTGTCATTAGTGACTTTACTTATCTTTCCTGGAAGTAGAATTGGGGTCCTGCTTTAAGAGAGGAGACCCAGGTCTTCCAGAGGTTCACAGAAGCAGCCCTCCTCCTTCAGATGATCTTTAGGTTTCCCATGGAGCTGGCTTTATCTGGAGTTACTTTAGTGCAGAGTGGGCAAGCTTGGCAGATCTGTCAGGTGGTTGCTCCTAGTGCCAGCCCTATGAAAATTTGAGTGACCATTTCACCTGTAGCATCTCTTCCCACATGGAAAGAATCACAGAGGATTTTAATAGCTTTCTACTATGTTCCATGAGAAAGGACCAGTTTGTTTTCTAAATACCACCAGAGTCCCTTATTAATTCCTCCTTGTTTTAAGGCCCATTTATGTTCCTGCGGGGAACAGACTGGTTTTAATGGTCTCAGGATGAGGAATAAGTCTAGAGTCTTGAGCAGCTAAAAAGCCCCCTTCTAGCCTCCCTATCAGCCTTTTGATTTTCCAAGGAGACTTGAAATATGGCTTTTTGGTGTCTTTTGCAATAAGTGACAGTGACCTGTTTAGGAAGACAGACTGCCTCTAGGAGTTGTAGAATTTCCTATTTGTGCTTTATAGATGTTTGTTCATTGGTTAGCAAACCCCTTTCTTTTCAGAGTGCTGCAAGAGTGTGTAGCACCAGAAAGGCATATTTAGAATCTGTATAGATATTTGACTGTTTTCCCCTTCCTAATGCAATACCCAAGTAAGAGCTATGAGTTCCAGTTTTTGAGTCCCTGGGGGAAAGGGGTTGGATAAAAATGAACTGCTGTGAGCTGACACCTGCATAACCTGCCTTTCAGTGTCCTTCTTAGACAAAGCTACTTCCATCAGTGAACCACACCTCCTCAGGGTCTTGGAGGTGCAGGCCACTGATGTCCCCTACCTGCTTGTATAAGTCTGGGAGTTGTTCACAAGAACAGCTAATCTCTGTGCCTGTGTAAGAATCAATGAAGCAGTGTAAAGAATAGTGCGAATCTTTATAGTCACCTCAGGGGGATCTAAAAGCATGGTACTTGGTAAGCCATTCCACTGTCAACCACAAGTAGCCTTTCATCTCAATAATATCCCTGACCTGATGAGCAGTCAGGACCTCTAGTTTTTATCCTAAAGTTAATTTCAGAGCTTCTTCCATTAGCATAACTTAGCTGATACTGTCCTCAGGCAGGCTCAGCAACCAATGGTCACTGCATCTAACTTTTTTGAAAAATAGCCTATTAAATGAAGCTCTTTTCCCAGTCTTTGGGTTAAGATGGTCAAAGCAATTCCTCTCTTTTCTGAAATATATAGGAAGAAGGATTTTCTTAAATCAGGGAGCCCTAATGCTGGAGCCTGAGGAAGGGCATGTTTTATTTCTAAAAATATATTGTCACTCAATTTTGTACATCAGGATGCTTGACATTCTCATATTAAGGCTTTGCTATTAGTCCAAAATAAGGGTTTAAAGCCATCAGAAGCCAGTTACTTCCAGGTAGGAGTGAAGCTGTTGTTTGGTGGCAGTGGGCCCCAAATTGTAGATAGCCTGGATATGGTCCTAGACAGCTGTTGTTTCCAAGGTGTATCCCAAGTATCCCAAGGTATAAGGGTGTATCCCAAGTATTGGGTTTTCTGGAGGTATATCTGAGCTTTCTCCTTTGAGACTTTATATCCATTCTTAGCTGGAAAATTAAGGATTTGGGTAGCATAGTTGGAGAGCTCCAAAGTTGGGTTGCAATTAAAATATCATCTACATACTGTACGATGGTCCCCTATTTAAGCTGTAGGTTCTTTAAGCCTTTTTTCTAGTGCCCAGGTGAAAAGGTGAGGGGTATCTCTAAAGACCTCTTGAAGAACTGTCCACATATACTACTGTTTTTCCCTTGAAATGGGATTTTCCCATTCAAAGGAAAATAGAAACTGAGAATCTGGATGGAGTGGAATAGAAAAGAAAGCAATTTTAAGGTCTAGAACTGAAAACCAATTTATGTCTCCTGGAATCTGTGAAAGAATCAAATAGGGATCTAGGCGGATTGGGATGACAGCCTCATTAATGAGGCAGAGGTCTTGTGCCATCCTGTGTTCTCCAGTAGGTTCTACTACAGAGAGAAGGGGAGTATTGCAAGGGACTGGCAATGCAGCAGAAGGCCGTGTTTGAGAAACCTGCCTGTGAGAGGCTGGAGGGCTTTATGGGCCTCTTCTTGATTGGATGCTGCTTTCTGTTAGGAAACTGGGTGGGTTCTTTTAGTCTTATAACTACTGGCTTTGCTGCATTCGCGCCACCAGTTAGTCCATTATACCATGCAGCTGGGTTTACCTGTTGGCTAATCATGCCAGGGAGACCTGATGCAGTCCCAACAGGTAAAATCTGGTTGGTCTTTGCTGGATTTTGAAAACTTCCCCAACTCTGCAAGTAAATATCTTCCTAGCAAGGGAGTAGGACACTATGGAGCAATCAAAAGCTCATGGGTAAATATTTGGCTTTTGAATTGACATGACAGTGCAGGAGTAGAGAAGCTCTGACCCAGGTCCCCTCATCTCCTATTATAACTACATATCTGCAGGAAGGCTTTCCAGAAAAGGAGGTTAGACCAGAATGAGCTGCCCCTATATCCACCAGTGACTGAACTGACACACCTATTACATCCAGGGTTGCCCTGGGTTCCTCATGGGAGATGGTGATATCCATAGCCAAGGTGTCATAAGTACCCCCAGGCACCTTCAGTCCTCATCAGAGCAGGAGATGAGCATTGTGGCTGGCTTCACCCTCTCTGGGAGGGGGGACAATCAGTCCTCCCATGGCATGCATTAGGCACACTGGCCACCTAACACGTGGAAGAAGAATGGGGCAGTGGTCTGGTGCAGTTGTATGCCCAATGTCCAGTCTTTTTACACTTAAAGCAGGAGCCCTTTCCTTGATCATCGATGGGTTTTCTTTTGGGCCACTTGGGGCAGTGTAAATAAAGCATTGCCCAAGGTGACTGCCATAATTTTGGCCTTCCTTTCCTCCCTCACATCTGGATCCTGATTGTTGGACACAGAGAAAGCTGTGTCCAGCAATTGGATCATAAGCATATGGGGTTCCGTCTGAAGTTTTTGCAATTTGCATTGAAGATCTGGGCTTGACTGACAAATGAAATGATGGCACATCAGTCCCTGTCCCTCTCTGGAAGATGGATCTAACTTTGCATACTTATGAAAAGCTTCTACTAATCAGCTATGGAGGATAGATGGATTTTCCTCTTTATTCTATGACTCTTCTCACCTTGTCATAATTAACAGATTTCTTAATGTATCTTTTCAGTCCCACATAAAAGCTGCTATCATGTAAGACATCATTCTTAGTCCATCTCAATCCCATCATAGGAAACAAATGGAATCCATAAAACGGATGCAAATAGATTTCCAGGAGATGAAAAACTCCATTGAAAGTCTACACAGCAGAATGAGCCAATGTGAGGACAGAATTTCAGATATAGAAGATAAGATGGCAATTAATGACAAGGAAAAGAAAAACTGCTTCAAAACTATAAGAGAACATGAGAAATCAATCCAGCAGCTGCTAGATGATGCAAAGAAGAATAACACAAGACTGATTGGCATCAATGAAGAAACAGGAGAGAGTGCAGATGACATAAAAAAATCTCTTCACAGAAATAATGGCAGAAAACTTCCCAAGCAGGAGAAAAGAGCTTGACATACAGATAAATGAGGCATATAGGACTCCAAATAGCCTTGATCAAAAAAAAATCTACACATAGGCATACACATAGGCAGTTAGAGAAAAGAAACAAATCACACACAAAGGAAAGCCCATCAGAATCACAGCAGACTTCTCAACACAAACCATCAAGGCAAGAAGAGCTTGGAGTGACATATTCCAAGCCCTAAAAGAAAACAGCCTCCAACCCAGATTGATGTACACTGCAAAACTATCTTTCAAAATTGATGGAGAAATAAGATACTTTCATGACAAAGAACACCTTAGGAATTTCGTGAATAACAAACCAGCACTCCAAAGAATTTTACACAATATCCTAGGAACGGACATTGAGTATCACACCCCCAGGAAGCAAAGCAGAATGAACCCATCTGGCATGACAAGAAATTAAATGGAAAGGGGGAGAACCCAACAAAAAGAAAAAGTCGTGGCAATGACAAGTCAATACATTTCAGTTATAACCATCAATGTTAATGACCTCAATTCACCAATCAAAAGAAATAGACTGGCAGAATGGGTCAAGAAGCAAAATCCAACAATATTCTGCATACAAGAAACATACTTAATTCAAAAGGAAACTCATAGACTGAAAGTTAAAGGGTGGAAAACAATACTCCATGTGACAGGAACCCGAAAAAAAGCAGGAGTAGCTATCCTCTTTGCAGATCAAGTAGATTTCAAACCAACACTGATTAAGAGAGACAAAGAAGGACACTACATCCTTGTAAAGGGAACAATCCAAGAGGAAGAGATGACAATCATAAATATCTATGCACCAAACACTAGTGCGCCCAACTATATAAAACAAATACTAACAGACATGAAAAGTCATATACGCACTAATTCTTAGTCCATCTCTAGTATTATAGTTCCAGTTTGGTTCTGTTGAAGAAATAATAACCTCTCCTGGGTGATTTCCTTAACTTCATGTAATATATTGTTTATCTGCACAGTTCCCAGTCTCTCCTAGGATTCTGTTTTTTACCTGGGATACAGCAAGTGGTCAAGATGAACTGGACATCTTGCCACAACAGGTCAAAAGCAAGGGTCAAAGTTTGAAACCATCTACAAACCTACTAGGATCTTCTGAAAGCCTAGCCATTCTTTGCATTTTTGTATCTCTGCTATTGAAAGAGGGGCCTGGACTCCAGCAATTCCTTTTGCTCCTGGGCCCTGTCGGGGGCAGGATGAGAGGTAAGTTAGTGGAGTAGGAAGCTCTACTCTGAGTATGTCCTGCAGGACTGAAAGTTGTCTCATGAGCATGATGAGGCTGGGGAATACTGGATCCCTCCAGGCACTAGGTTCTGAGTCACTTGAAGGGAAGGGGACTGTTCCACTAGCCTGAGGATTATAAGAAAGAGGTTGAGGAGTGGGTACTTTCATCAAACAGATATCTAAGACAAACCATATTCTCGATAGACAGGTAGAGATCTGAGGCCAGGGACATCAAGAAGCTCAACTTCCTCTACCTCAGGGGCCACTCTACCAGAGTCTCTGGGTTTTCCAGTTTACAAAAGCCTGAAGAAAATCTTTCTGCAAAAACTGCCTAACTGCAAAATAGTATAATTTAAACTGCCACCTTTTACTCACCTCACATCGTGAGCTAGTTTGTACTGAACCCAATCTGTGTTACAATAGAGGACAAGTTATTCCTTTTTCCAATCATCAGGGTCAAACTGCTCCCCCTGTTGAACCACGCAACCTAATGTCGAGCAAGTCCTCCGTAAGTCACAAACCAAGGAATAGTTCACTCCCTAGATGTTCTCCAGGCTAGAAGTTACAAGGTCTTTTGAGCTCCTGGCTATGAAATAATTTCACTCTCTTCTCCTTAATAAAGAATAGAATAACAACTAACCCACAGCCAGCATTCTTAGAATAAGACTTTCACAGACATATCTATAGATTTTAATTAGGTAGCCTAATAAAGCACAAGAATGCCTAAAGTAGGATAGTGCTACAATTTTCCCACTGAGTTTTAAAAACCTACATTCCAGTACTTACAAGTTAAGACTATCTTTACCACCAGATTAGAATGATAATCATAACATTTTACAAATAAAAACACACTTAAAATAATTTTAATTTTTTTTTCACAAGTAAGCTGGCATGTGTTCTTTTTTTTTTTTTTTTCTTGGTACAGGGGGGATCAAACTCCGGACCTTGTGCTTGCGAGGCAGGCAGCAGAACCACTGAGCTAAATCCCTGGCAGGCATGTATTCTTATATCATGTTCACCTACGATTCAAAATTAAAGCATGTGTATTACTCCAATGGAAACCTGGGAAATCTCATTCATGCATTATTTGGGACAGATACTGCATGTCATCAGAAGACCCTGATTATCTTACAGCTAATTTACAATAAGATGGCATTTCAATGAATTTTTATATGTGAAATAATCATAGAGTAGGTAAATAAATTAAATTCAAAGGCTTTAAAATACCTGAATTAAACACCTGCTCTTGTATCTCCAGACATCCAGGTAAAACCTTTCTTGGTTTCAGACTTGTCAACATTGCCTAAATTTTCTTAGTCAAACAGTCTAAGCAGTCACCATTTAACTGAGGTAGACCAGGTGTTTCTGATTCAAGGTCTCACAGAATCTTTAGAAAGTAAAGAAATCATCTGAGTGGAAAAGGTTTTGTTTTTAAACAAATAAATTATTTGAAAGACAATCGTTCCAAAGGAGGGAGAGCTGCACCTTGAAACAGGCCAGCTGCTTTTAAACAGGGAGGAGCTGCTTTTGACCTCTTTTAAATAAGCAGGAGCAACTTGTAAACTGTTGGCCGGGCCTCTGGGGATTGAGTATGTCCAGGAGCAGCCGAAATGGTGGCCATAGCTCTGGGACCAGCTCAGGTGCACTGCTGACCACAATCACCCTGTCCACCCCGGCCGTAGCCCCTACCCTTTCTACACGGGTCTTCTGACCCCTCCAGGGCACTCAGTGGCTCTTGGGCTCCACCCCACCTGAGGACATCTGTGCTCAGCTACTACTCAGACATACAGCGGCCAGGACTTAAAGGGCTGTGCCTCTCAGCTGGCTCTGCACTGCCGAGACCCAAGCCCAGCTGCACCCACACCAGCTTTTCACTCCTAGACATCTGCTCCCCGCTTCCGGCTGCTGGCAGGACCATGGGGTCCCCAGCTCCCACCAGCTTGCACCACTGTCCTCTACCAGTCTTGGGAGGGAAGAGAACAGAAGGGGCCTGAAAGAGGACTGGGACCTTGCTAGGGGAGAGAGAGGGAACAAACAACCCATCCTTACATTAGTCCTTCTCCGCTTGAGTCCACAGACTTCAGAGGCCAAGGAACAACCACTCCCGGCAGCCGACCTCCTGACCCGCCTCCCACCTCCTTTCCTTACCTCCTGGGCAGCTTCACGGGGTGTGTCACTGGGTGGGGTGGGGACCAACAGCGTTTCCCAGGTTCTTATTTGTCCCAGTCAACGAATTGGTCAGGACAATTGGTGGATGTGAAAGATTACCATTTATTTAGGGCAGGAATAAAAGGGAGAAGCACAGAAGTGCTCAGGGAGAAAAGGTGCTCTGAAGGAAAAAGAGCGGGTGTGTCCTGCACACAGAACAGATGCTGCAAGAGCAAGAGGTCGGTGGCCACAGCTCAGTCACTGCCGCCCTTCTGTGTCTCCACAGCTGACCCCGGAGGTCACACTGGCCTCGTGCTAGAAGACTGATATCACGTGCCAGGTTCTTCATGTTCTCACTGGTGCTGGGTACAGGGTTCAGCTTGGTCCCGAGTCAGGCTTGGGTGCTGCCATTCTCCATCTGTGGTTAGTGAGTCTCCTCACTCGGCCATCACATCCGACTGCTCCAGCCATACTGCCAGACCCCTGCTACTATGAGACCCTGGAAAGCTGGGGAAATTAAGGAAGACCTGAGGATGAGAAGTGCTCGTTCATGGTCAGATAATAAGGCAGTAGCACAGCCAAGATCAGAGCTGGGAGTCTGGCTCCAGCCCCTGGAGCTAGCACGGTCTTCTCCCTAGCTGTAGGGCAGCAAGAGGCTGTTTCCACCACTTACGGAGCTACACAAGTTCCCTGGGGGCCAGTCCACAGCACAGGTCCACAGAGTCGTGGGCCCCAGAATTAACATCCCGATGAAGGCAGGGCGGGGTGGGGAGATGGAGGAAAATGAGTGAAGCTGGTCTAGCAGCTGCTTGTGTTTTCTCTTTTGTGTCTTGGTCTTCAAGCTGCTGAGAGCAACCTGCAGACCCTACGAAGAAAATTCTCAGGTCTCACGCTGAGGATGCCTGGCAGAAGGCACTTGGGGAGGTGCATGGTGGCAGGCAGGGACGTGGATGCTACGGAGTGGGTTCGGAACCCTCTCTGTACTCCCTGTGGCCCCAGTGGCCCCCACCGCACCCAGGGATGGGCACCTGAGAGAGAACAGGAGGTACGTGGGAGCAGAGGCCGGCCCTCAGGCCTCACGGGGCACCTGGGAGACCAGCGGTGCTGGGACGGAGTGCACAGGCGCAGCAGGGCCCTCCCTCCAGCCTGGGCCGCCCAAGGTGCATCACTTACCGTGAGCCCCAGTCCCCAGGTAACTCCAGCCGCCAGAGGAACAGCACATGCCGTGGGGACAGACATGCAGGGAGGTGAGCTAAGCCGGCTTCTTTCTTTGATACCAGGGATCGAACTCGGGACCTTGCGCTTGTGAGGCAGGTGCCAGAACCACTGAGCTAAATCCCCGGCCCTATCCTGGCTTCTTTTGTGAGAAAAAGAAGACCTAGAGAGGAGGAAGAGACGGTGTCAACTTGAGCGCCTTCCCTCTCCGAATTCTTCTGGAGCTCAGCTAATTCTTCTAGGAGGACAAGGTGATCTGCCTGTTTTACTGAACGAGGGACTGAAATGAAAGGGAGACAACAGTACACATCTGTTTTGCACCTGCTGCTGTATGCACCAGTATCTATATCCAAATCATTCAAACACTGCACAATAGTATGCAAGTTATACTCCCATTCTCTTCATTTTACGGGTGGAGAAACTGAGGCACCAGAAGGTTAAGTAACGTGTCCAAAGATACACTCCTGATAGGAGCCAAATTGTAATCTGAGCAGCCTGGTTTGTGCCATAGCCTTCCTGCCTCCCAGGCTTCTGGGCAGAGGAGCTCAGACAGGGCCTCTCTCCATCACTGCCCCAGCACCATGCCCTCGACCTACCCAGATCTGAGAGCCCTCTGATTCACACCCAGGCTTCCTTGCCCTTGTAAACACACAAAGACGTCTTTCGCTGTCTGATGACCCTTGCCACAGAGCATGGCTTTCAAATGCATTCAGTTTTCCATTCTAACTTAACCTGCACCCTGGTGCTAGCAGAGTGAATGAGGCCACCCACACAGGTGCACGGACAGACGGGTCACCGGGAGCCCATGGCACTGAGGTGCTACCCTAGGGCCACAGCACCCTTCTGGGGCCGGGCGCTGGACCAAGACCCTGACAGGGACGAGGAGGAGCTTTCCCACGCGTGTCCCACAGAGCCCCAGCCCCGCTGATCTAACTCGCACGGGAGCCCTGTGGCCTGGCCTTGCAGGGCTGAGAGGGTCCACTGGCGCCGGCGCACGCGCGCCACCTGCTGGACACACAGGGGACGTTCACTGAGACTCGTCCTCCTCCCAGCGGGCAGATGGGATTAAACCCTGGCCCCCCCTGCACTGCTGTTCCCCAGAGCCTGCCCTTCTGCGGGCCACACTCAGCTCACCCCTCAGCTCCAGGGATGCCGTCCACCTCAGTGCCTGGTGGGTCCTCACCCTCTGCTCTGTCCCGTGAAGAAGCCCCTGCCCTGCTTGCAGCTGAACACAGACGCCAGTAACAAAGCAGCTGCTTGTGTGTCCAGCCACAGTACCCAGCAGCCTGTACCCAGCCCCTCTCCAGCTCCTGTCCATAAGCAGGCATTGGTGTTGTCCCCATCTGACAGATAAGAAAACGGAGGCCCGGAAATGCTGGGGACCACGTGGCCAGTGGCTGGACAGTGCAGGTCCCAAGGAAGCTGTGGACCCCAAGGCCTGCCCGGTCCAGCCAGTTCAGCAACTCCCATGGATGCCTCCGGGGAGCTTCCCTGAAGTGCTTCCCACTGGCCTCTCCCGCCCTCCAGGCCTGACCCTCCCAGCCTCACCACACCTCTGACTGAGCTCGCTGCACCAGGCTGGCCTCCGATTCCGGCTGCTCAGACACTGCCTCCACCGTCCGACCCCAGGACACGCGGCAAGCATCTGCCCACCAAACCAGCCCCATGGAGCGGAGGAGTGAGGCTGGGATGTGCATGCCGCTCGCTGGTCTCGGATCTTTTTAATCCTGGCCAATACAGACTACAGAGATGGACCAGCTGGGTGTCTCCCATGGGTATGGCCCTAAGTTAATGCTGAAGGATTGGGGTGAACCCACCTGGAGCCCCTGCCCTGGGGAGCTCAGAGCCCCCCCAAGGTTGGAGTCAACCATCCTTGAGTGTGTGGCTGGTGCCATGGGAGGATGCAAGGTTCCGGAAGTCAGCACAGGCTGAGGAGTACAGAGGCTAGGGAGGAGCCAGTGGACAGGGATGCAGACTCCTGCCTGGGGGATCGCAGACAGACGGGCCTGAGTTGGTTAACAGTGGTTCTTGAAGGCCGCTGTAAGGAGCTTGCATTTTATCACTTACTGAGTTTTGGACAAGTGTGTGGAATAGTATGGAACACTTCTCACTGACGTCAGAGGCCATGGACTTGAGTTGTGCTCTGCCCAGGGTGAGAGCAGAGGCCGAGACTAGAGCTGGGCAAAGCTCAGGAGGGGAACAGCCTGGCCTTGGGGGTGGGGAAGCTCAAAAGACAGGACACTGGCCTGAATCTAAAGATGTGTGGGTGTGGGAGGGGGGAGGGGAGGAGAGCGGTCCTGGGGGCCGAGGCCAGTGGGCACTGAGCGGTGGGACCGGTGGGGCGCTTCTGTGCCCCTGCTAGGACTGGAAGCCTTCAGGGTCCCCGCAGGCAGTGGAGCCCTTCCGGTGCTAAGGGGGCCGCTCTGTCTGTGCAATCAGAGGGACTGAGGACCGGCTGCTGAAGGGAGAGAAGGCAAAAGAGCTGCACCGACTCCTGCCTGGGCCTCATGGGGCAGGAAGTCTTGGGACACAGGGCACCACGGGCCGCAGCCCCACCTGGGTCCCAGTTCCTGCTGACCTGTGTCACCCCGAGGCCAGGATGGCAATGTGCTGAGGACCACGACAGCACTCAGGGCAGTTGCTCGCCAACCCAGTCCCGCCCGCCCCCCGTCCCTGGAGACCCCATCTTCTGCCTGCCCATGCCGAGCTCCAATCACCTGCTCCAGCGTCAGTCTTCCTGCTGACCGGTGAGCAGCCTGGCACAAGACCCAGGCCCACTTCCTGCTCACTGAGTGACCACTCAGTGCCTTGGGAAGAAGCCCAGGTTTGGGCCCCGGAGAGCCAGACAGAGGTTCATAAACCCCAGGAGAACCAGGAGGCGTGGAGCTGTCGGGCAGGAGGGAAATGCTTCCCACGCTTGCCTTCCGCTGACCGCTGCTCACCCAGGAAGGAGACACAGAGTGGACATTGCTAAGGGGGCGGGGTGACCAAAGAGGGGTCAGATCCCTGCCGTGCAAGGCCCCTCTGAGGATTCTGAGCTGCTGGTGTCACAGCCTATGGCTCTGCTTATCCCTGGCACCCAAGAAGGAGCAGACCCCTCATCAGTCTCACCTCGGGGAACACCAGCCCAGGCTGTAGGTAGCGAGGGGTCCCACCAGCCTCAGAGGGTCCATGGAGATGTGAAGCCATAGCCCAGCATCACCTGGAGAAGACAGAGATGGAGAAGCTAGAGAAGCAAAAGGGAGGGCTGCCGGCCAGGCTGCCACCGCCCTGCACCCCCGCGCCAGCTCCAAGGCCTGCTCTCCCCACCTCTGCTCCCCAGAATGCGCCACATGAGGGTTGGGCTGCCGGACAAGTGAAACTTCCATTCCAGGCATCACCTCCTGCCTCCTGAAGGTCCGAGTGTCCCCGAGCTTCTGTGATCTGGCTGTGGGGACACCTACAGCAGAATCAGGACTTTTGCGCCACGACTCTGGTTCTGGGGGCCTGGGAAATCTGGCTTCCTCAGTGTCCCCTGCGTGAGCACTGGCCATGGTGCCTCCCTACCGGGTGACTGTGTGGGTCCCGCTTAGTGGCTGCACTTGGGGTTCCCAGCCCCCACGTGGCTGCAGGTAGCAGGGCCCAGGGACGGAGATATAGGGCTGGGGCATCGAGGGGGGGTGGGCAGAGGGCCACAGGGGTCCCCTTCCCTCTCCGCTCGCTACACGTCCAGCTCCGCCCGAGCCCCCTTGCCTTCGCCCCAGTCCCCAGCACGTCACTTACCCCAGGCTGCTCCTGCGCCTCTGCTCAGCTGGGCCGGCTGTGACAAGCTTCAAGGGCCAAGCTCTCTGTGAAGGTCCGGGAAGCTCTCCACTCTGCGCTCTGTGTCTGATCTGCGTGAGCCTACACACACACACACACACACACACACTCACACACGTTCACACGCTCACACGCTCACTGGGAACCCAGGGCGGAGGCTGCTGTTCACTTCCCCTCCTGGGCGGGGCGCCCTGCCCTTCTCAAAGCCCGGGGACAGAGAGAGCAAGAGAGCTTCTGGGCAGGGGAGAGAGGAGGCTCCCAGGGCCGGGGTAATGGGCGGGCGGACAAGCGCTCCCCCGAGGGTCCTGGACCAACCGCAGCCAGTGCTCTTCCTCACCCTCACAGCAGGGCTGTGGAAGGGCCCGGCTTAGCAGTAGGGTTTCAGCGCCAGGCCACCAGCGGCCCCTCTGCTCCAGCTCAGGCCACGCCCTCCTGTCTCCTGTGCAGTCTTCCTCCTCCTGTCTCTTTCCCACACAGCTAGGGGTTAAGAGGGGACCACACTGTCTCTCTCTCTCCCCTCTGTCTCCGTCTTTCTGTCTCCGTCTCTCTGTCTCTCTCTTCATGCTCTCTTTTCCTTCTTCTCTTCCTTTGTTTCCGTTGTTTTGGTAGTGGGGGTGGAACCCGGGGCCTTCACCCTGAGCTACATCCCCAGCCCTCTTTTTATTTTGAGACTGAGCCTTCCTAAATTGCTAAATTACCCAGGCTGGCCTTGAACTGATGATCTTCCTGCTTTGAGCTCCAAGAGTGCTGGAGCCACCCGGCCCCTACATCAATCCTAACCTGCTGAATCTCCATACTTCTAGCTCTCCATTCACCCACAGTCTAAGGAATATTGGGGCAACAGCCTCCTGCCATCCCCCCCCCAAACCTGTGCCCAGTGAGAAGTGCTCCAGATGGCCGTTGCCCAAAGAACTTCTCTCTCCCCTCTTTCCAAGATATGGAGGGAAAGAACCAAATACAGGTGCAGACTGCTGAACGAAGGAGCCTGGGCAGTCTGTTCCCTGCGTCTTGTTTCAGATTGGAGGGCAGCTCCTCCCCGCAGGTTCTTCAGGATCTTTTGCCTCAGTTTCTCCTTCTGACAAGATGGCACAGTGTGATGTGAGTAGACTTGTAAAATCCAAGCGTATGTAAACCCTAGATCACCTGCTCAGGGCCAGGAAGACTGAGAGCCGTGAACCAGCAAGGGCAAAAGGTGCTCAGGACATGGTTGCCCTGCACACTGGGTGTCATGCACTCCCATTTGCACACACGGCTGCAGACCCTCACCCTGCCCTGGCCCCTGACACTGCCTGTGAAAGGCGCCCATGGATAGGGTCAGAGGCGAGTCCTTGGCCTGTCCTCCAAGAGAATTAAGTCAAAGCTGCTCGTGTGGGGCCCCCAGCTGTCCTCACTCCAGCCAAACCCTCCCAGTGCTGATCCGGTGCTTTGGGCCACTCCCATTTCCACCCATTCCTCCTCCACTCCCCACTCAGCTCAGCTCAGGCCTCAGCCCTGAGAACTCTCCTCCTTCCTCTTCGTGCCCAGGGCAGACACTGCACCACGGGCTCCAGGCCGAGAGCACGGTCTTCCAAAGTCAGCTGCACACCCTCCTGGAAGAAGGAGCACATGCTCCAGCCATCAGACCGGCGGGGTCAGCAGGAGGCTGGGCTCTGCTGCATGGACAGAGGTGCTCTCTAGATCAGATTTCAGCCATCTCCGCCCTCCAGCTCTCACTTGGGTCGTCACACGACAGCCCCTGAAGGTGGCCAGCACCTTGCGTGCATGGAAGACCCCAGGGACTCTGCTAGGTGGGCCCTGAGGGCCTGTGGTGCCCATGATTTTCCCAGTCCCCAGGAGGCAGCCCAGTCAGGAGTGGCACTGTGAACCTCGGACCAGAGACTGCAGTCTGGTGTCTGATGTCCTTCCCGAGCTCAGCTGCCCACCTGCTGTGGAGGACCCACTGCTTCGCTTTCCGCCTCAACCCCAACTGAATGTGGTTCAAGCTTCTAGGTCACACAGATAAGGTGGGCGACATGTGCCTGTCAGCATCACACAGCTGTAAAGTGAGGTTGTGATTGGATGCCACCAAGAATCTGCCTTCCTCAAGCAAAGCAATAAAAGGCACAAGAAACACACATGCACACACACCCACATGCACGCACACACACACCTTGCTCAACCCTGATCACAGGACCCCGGCTGCACTTGTGGAAATTCTGCCCTGGCTGAGTGAGTCACCGCCCCAAATCCTGAGGGGAGAGGGGAGAGGGGACACCTTCCTGAGGGCCACAGGCTGGAAAGTGCAGAGCCCAGCACCACAAGAACTGCACACTCGGGGGCCCACGCCCTCCCGACAGCCACTGCTCGCCAGTCCTCCCTGCATGCCAAGTGCCGCTCCACACTACACATGCCTCCCAACGCGATTCATCCTCAGAGAACCCTGAGGCTAGCATGCTGACACACTTCTACCAGTTAGGAAACTGAAGTGCAGAAACTAAGTAACTGTGCACTGGCAGAGCAATTCTGATGGGGCCGAATTCGAGCCCAGGCAGCCCGGTGTAAGGCTGTTCACAGTGCACTGTCCTCCCTCTGCCTCCCCTGTGTCCTGCTCGTTTGTTAGGATGAAAAGAATCAAAGATAACCTGGGTGCTCCAGAAGGGCAGTCCTGAGCTTACCAGGGTCAAACTTAGGTGCTGCTGTCCCTGAAGCTGTCCTGTGGGCCCTTGTCTGCCCCTGAGGGAGGCCGAGGCCACCCGGCTCTGCCCAGTGTGTCCTCGGGGTCAGGCCCAGGGCAGTATCTCCCTCACCAGCATGGAGGGCTTCATCTCTCCAGGGTGAAATGCGATCTCCCTGGCCACATCAGAGTTCAAGTGCTGATTTCACCTTTTAACTTTATATGTCCATCATCGTTGTGTTCCTCTCATATCACTGATGCACCTTTTTGTTGTTTTGTTTAATTTTCTTTTCAGTACTGCAGAGTGAGCCCAGGGCCTTTACCTGAGCTACATCTGTACATCCCCACCCCTTTTTATTTTGGAGACAGGATCTTGCTAAGTTTCTCAGACTGGGCTAGAACTTGTGGTCCTCTTGACTCAGCCTCCCAGAGTGCTCAAATTATAGGCTTAGTAGTAGGCACCAAGCCTGGCTTTGTTCATTATTATTCTAAGTTGCTTCAAAACTTTCAGAGAGTAACATGGCTATGAAATAGGGCCAATGTGCACGAATGTGTCTTGCACACCCGCTGTGTGTTGCTCTGGACTGCAGGGCTCACCCAGAGTCGCAGTGAGCCGCAGAGCTGCAGACGGGCCCACGCCCTCTGTGCTCACAGGGCACCACGGGTCCTGCCCACCTCCCTGTGAGCAGAAGCAGACTTCAGTCTCAACACCGCCAGCTGTCTCCCAGCCCGAGGAACTCGCTCCTGAAGAGACCTTTTGGGAAACCAGATGAGTGTGTGTGTGTCTGTGTGTGTGTGCACGCGCACATGCATGTGCACATGCGTATGCAAGTCTGTGTGCATAGAAGTGCATGTGTGAACACGTGGCCACATGTGTGTGTGTATGTGCATGCGTGCAAACTTGTGTATATTGCACATATTCTTCTCTAAATGGCAGTCAGTATTTGTGTCCCACCTTGACCAGTCCTGGGTGCCCCAGCCACTCCATTTCCGCATCCTGACTTTGCTCTCTTCTCCCCTGTCTTGAGAACCAGCAAGATCGGGCAGTGGGGAGGGCGGCAGCTGGACGCCCAGGAGGGGCACTACAGGGCTTGCGGGGTGGGAGAGGCCACTGGGAGCGATTGGAGGGGCTCAGGGTCCCAGCCCAGCTCTCCCTGGCCTCACTGATTGCTTTGCCCTTGGCCCCTGCGGGCCACAGCACCCTGCGGCCTCCGGCAGCCTCCCCTCCCAGTCCCACTGAACACAGCTGAAGTGGATGGGCTCACAGGTGCCCAGGCCACGTCCCACAGCCTGCAGGTTGCGGCAATGGGCCTCTATGAGACACAGCCATCGCAACAGGGAAACCGAGTCATTGGTTCATCAGCACTGGGCTGGCAGCTGACGTGCAAGAGGAAATGCTAGGCTTGCAACACATTCCAGGAAAGAGCCTGGTCAGCTGATGTTCCACACAGCTGCCAGAGGAAACAGACGAGGCTGGAACCGCCACCGGCCTCCGACCCCCAGGGGGAGCTGCTCTGAGGGTCAGAGCCAGGAGAGAAGAGAGAGACACAGAATCATAGGCCAGCGGTGCTTCGGTCACAGTCCCCTGGACGGCCCTGGCAGTCCTATTTCCCTCCTATCTGTAGAAGAAACGCTCCAATTCACCTCATAGGACCATCCCAGGCCTGCCCTGATAATCCTCCTAAACACAAAGTTTGCCACAGGTCTCTCCACCAAGAGGTGAGGAGCCTGTCTATGTCTACAGACTTCACATGCAGCCCAGACTGGTGCCAAAATGTGCTCCATGCATCAGCAGACAACGGAGTAAACAAAATGCAGTGTGGAGTGGCCATAAAGTGAAAGAAGTGCTGATACCTACTCCAAGATGAATGAACACTGAAAGCATTACGGTAAATGAAGGAAACCAGCATCCAAGGGCCACATGTTGTAAGGATCTACTTATCTAAAATGCCCGGATGAAGCAGGTCTGGTGAGAGAAACAGGAGACCGCTAGTTTTTGGGGCTGGAGGGCAGAGGGCAGACTTGACAGCGATTATCTATGAGCACACAGTGACCAAAACATTCTAGGGTGACAGTGACAATGGCCACATCACTGTGACATGCCAAAGCCACCAAATCGTACAGGATAAAGAGGTGGTTTATGTCACGCGAATTAAACGATCTCCCCTGAACTCAAGGCGGAGGGCGGGGTGGGAGCTGCCAGGAGCTGGGCCTGCAGAGCCGGAAACTTCACTGGCACCAGACTGAGCAGGCCAGTCCTGGGGACCGGGTGGACACTGAGGTCTAGGGTCAGGGCCCTTTCCGGGGTTCCTTGGGCCGACATGTTATAAAACCAGCCCTGGATGCAAGTGAGGATTGCAGAGAGTACTCATGCCTTCCTCATTTCTTCTGTTGGCTGGGTCACCGACTGGGCTAGCTCGATTCTGAGTGACTCCCCCTCTCTGACCCGCTCCAGTTGACAAAGGAGGGCTCTGGGGCCCACGCACATTGCTGTATGGAGTAGCAGATTTTCCTCAAAGGGCTGGACTGTGGAGATCCCCAGCGAAATATCTTTCTTTATTTCTCAGCTCACTCCCTAATCTCCAAACCCTGTCATTCTACCTAATAAATCACTTGTCCAGATTTAAGGTTTTTTGAAGCCTGGGGTCCTATGTCCAGCTTTGTAAATTTTTCAATATTACATAAATGCTATTGGAGTCTTCTGAAATCACCACGACTACTGTTCTCAAGGCACACAAATGAAAGAATGAAAAACAAAGTATGAGGATGCTGGGATTGCTGCTCCGCACTGCAGGGAGGAGACATTTACAGAGGGATAAAGCAGGCTTCAGTAGTGTTTGTGAATGGGAGAACATGTGCATATAATTTTAGGCATATGTGCTAAATAATTTGTCATATTTCTCCACAGTCATCCCTTGAGGGGCTCTTTGCTTCTGTCTTTCCACCTAAAAGGTAAGGAGAAACACTTTTTGGTAGAATTCTTAGGGACTATTACTTCCTTTTTCCATTTCTGACTTTTCATAACTGAGAAATAGTTCTGATGGTTACAATCTTGTATTTGTTTAGTTTGTTCTCATTTTATTTTACTTTTTATTGCACCGAGTTGAGAAGCAAAGAAGTCAATAAAGCCACTTTGTTGTACCTGTGGAGTTCTCAAGTCCGATTGGGAAAGAGGGGTTTCAGCTTCATGAAACCCTCTCGGGGTTGTCTGCGGACTGGGGACCCCTTCAGCACTGGCTGCTGTGAAAAGAGGAGGGACCAGGACAGCAGGGCCCTGGGATCTGGTGCCAGCTCTGCCCTTGCTTACCCAATAATCGGGCAGGTCGTTTTCCAGGTCTCAGTGTCTGCCTGTAAATCAAAGGGTCCAGAACTGGTGACCTGGCCCAGCCCAAGTTTCCAGGGTGTCCATGTGCCACCTATCACAGTGACATCACTCACTCCACACCCACCGACCATGACGATGGCTTTTCAGAGCCACTGCAGATGGTAAAAGCGAGCACTTGTCACCGACGAATGTGCTCGGTGCATTACTTGTGAAATCAGCACCGGGCCCAATGCTGAACCTTGCTAGGCAACTATGGGGCAGGTGGAATCATCTTCATCAAGCTCCTTCTGGCCCAGCTTCCAGCTGCTTTGGTGCACAAATCTACTGACACGTGTCAGGGGCGGGGACAAGGGGTTCTGAGGCAGGTGAACCTGGCCGAGGCTGCTGGGCCTGAGTCTGTTTGGCCAGGGCCAAGCCAGAAAACCCAGTCCCACAGAGGCCCAGGGCAGGGATGCAGGAGGAATGATGTCACGGTGTGGCTTCAAGTAAGGGCTGCATCTTTGTCTTCCTCTTGTGGCGAATGCCAGGGCTGGGTTGGGAAGAGAGGTTCTGCTGTGGGGAGAGACCAGGGAAGCTGGCAGCAGTGCTCTTGGCACTACCTAGTTCCACTGGGCTCACACATTCCCTCAATACTTGCTTCTGCTTACAGAGCCTGACTTCTGGCTAGAACAGCAGCCGGAAAATGCACCCTAACCCCTGAAGCAACTGGAAACACAGCCCTGCTGCTTTACCACGGCCGCTCACATCAACAACACCTGGGCCGGCTGTTGATGTGTGTTACAGGGCAGTGCCCAGCGGACACGCTACCCAGTACTGGAGCTCGCGTGTGGCCTCCTCGCCACTGACTCTGGGTTTGGCATGGGTTTCCTTCACTGAGTGTGACGTTGGCAAGCACAAGGCAAGAGGAACTCTGGGAAGCAGCTGCATGTGGGGCTCACCTCTTGCACATCCTGGGGACTCTGGCACCTGCACCACCATAGTGAAGGTGCAGCTACCCTCTGCAGACGCTGCTGAGAGAGGTCCTGGTCAGCTCTGGCCGGCCCAGCCACCCTGGCAAACTCTTAAATGGAGAAGCTGTGTGGTGCGTTCCAGCCCCAGCAGAAATCATGAGAAGCAGAAATGACCCATTTAGCCCAGATAACCCCCTGAAATCAAAAGAAATAATAAGACGCTGTTGCTTTATGTTGCTAAGTTTGGGGGACAGTTTGTTACATGGCCACAGATAAATGAAACACTGAGACACAGTTAGAGCTGAATTAATTGTGTCAAATTAGCTTTTTAGGACTTTATCTCCTTTGAATGATCAAGTAGAAGAGTCATTGATGCTTCCAGTTGAAAAGGACTTCAGCATCTGCAGCTGCAGCCAGGAAGATGCCACCACCCCCTGTGACAAGCAGAGAGCAAAGAGACCACGTGCTCCACTCCATCGCTGGTCCATGAGCTACTGCAGCACTGCGGGGAGGTAACAGCCTACCTGGAGTCTCGGTGACTGCCCAAGGCCACGTGGTTCCAGAGGAGGAACCAGGATCCAATGCAGCCCACCCACCTGCCTGCCCAGCACTCCTCCTCCTACATTGTCCAATTACTGGGGCCATTTCAAAACAGAGCGGCTGTGGAGGCTCATGCACTAAATCCTCCTTTAGTTAAACAACTCCTCGACTGACCTAGGAAAGGGCAATGCTGAGAACACCCCGCTCTTGTTCCCACAAAACCCACGCTCACACTAATGAAACCTCATGATCCAGTGGAATTGGCTGCTTGAGCATTTGCAGGGCCAACGGGAGGCTTTACAATATTTTCCAGCTCTTTGAGGTATGATTTACAAATAAAGTTGCATATATTGAAGGTGCACAATGTGATGTCTTAATACAAGTATGAATTATGAGACGATTACTACAGTCGAGCTAATCAACATCTATAACACTCACATAGTTACTTTGTGTGTAATGAGAACATTTAAGATTTATTTCATAATAAATCCCAAGTGCACAGCCCAGTATTAACTATATTAGCCATGCGGTATATTAGATCACAATAACTTTCACATCCTGCCTAAAACTCTGTACCCACTAAAATATGATGCCCTGTTTCCTCCCCCAGCCTCCCATGTTCCACTTTCGATTCCATAGCATGACTACTCCAGGCACTCAGTAAGGGGAACCCTACGACACTTGTCCTTTCCTGACTGGCTCGTCTCACTTGGCAAGATGGGCTCGTGTCAAAGCCCATCCATGCTGTAGCACGTACCCACATTCTCTCTTTTAAGGCTGAAAAGTATTCTGCTGTACATGTGTACACACAGACACGTTTATGTCTCACAGTTTCTCTATCCCCGTGTCTGCGGATGGACACATAGGTTGAGTCTGTATCTCAATGCGATGAGCACAAAGGCGCACATTTCAGTGTGCTGGTGTCATTTCTTTTAGATGTATACCCAAAGTGGGACTGTTAGAGCGGTGCTTTGGTTCATTTATTCATTCATTTAGAGGCAGGGTCTTACCATGTAGTCAGGCTGGCCTTGAATTTGCAGTCCTCCATCCTCAGCCTCCCAAGTGCTGAGATTACAGGTGTGTGCCAGCAGGCCTAGTTTATTTTTAATTTATTGAGGAACCTCCATACTGTTCAGCATAAGGGTTATACCAACCCAGTGGTGCACACACGCTCCCTTCTCTCCATGTCCTCCAGCATGTACTATCTTTTGTCTTTCTGATAACAGCCATTTTAACAGGCAGCAGGTGATAACTCCTTGTGTTTTGATTAGCATTTCTCTAATTGAGGATGGTAAGCATTTTTCCATTTATCTCTTAGCCATTTGTCTGTCTTCTTTTGAGAAATATCTACTCAAGTCCTTTGCCCATTTTCTAAACAGGTTATGTGTTTTTCTTAGCACTGAATTGTTTGCTTTCCCTCTGTACTTTAGATACCAATCCCTATCTGATGTGTGTTTGGAAATACATTTTCTCATTTTGAAGGCTGTCTCTTTCACTATGTGGATTGCTTCTTGGCTGTGAAGAATCTTTTTGAGTGCCATGCAATCCTATTTGTCTATTTTTGCTTTTGTTGCCCATGCTTTTGGAGTCATATAAAAATTAATTGCCCAGATTAAAGTCAAGAAGGTTTCCCTCTCTGTTTTCTACTAGTAGTTTTACACTTTCAGGTAAGCATGCACTTAAAAACATGGTAGAAGATAAAGGCCCAATTTCATTTTTCTGCTTATGAGCATCCAGTTTTCCCAATACAATTTATTTTTAAAATGTATTTTTTGCCCATTGGCATTTTAGACAAAGTACAAGAAATCTAAATATGTGGATTGATTTCTGGACTTTCTATCCTGCTCCATTGTTCCATATGTCTGCTTTTAGGCCAGTACCACACTTTTTTAATTACTTTAGCTTTGTAAAATATTTTAAAATCAGGTGGTGTGGCTCTCCCAGCTTCCTTATGACTGCTTTAACTATTCGAGGGCCTTTGAGATTCCATAGAATTTTAGGTTTTTTCTATTCCAGTCAAAATGTCATTGGAATTTTTATAGGGATTATGTTGGAAGTATAGATTACTTTGGGTAATATGGACATTTTTAACAATATCAATTCCTCCAATCATACAAGACAGTTTCCAAGGTATTTTATTGACTTGAGTATTTCCTGCTTATTTTAGTGTAGTTAAAAGTCTATTTTGTTTATCTTTTCAAAAATCAATTCTTAATATCATTGATATTTTCTATTGCTTCTCTATTTTTTGTTTCATTGATCTCTTTTCTGATCTTTATTATTATATGGTCTTGGTTTGTTTCTTTTCTAGTTCCCTGAGATATACAATTAGGCTGTTTATTTGTGATCTTTCTTTTCCTTATGTAGGCATTGATCACTGTAAATTTCCTCATAGAACTGCTTTTATTGCATCTCATACATTTTTTATATTACATTTCCATTTTCATCTGTCTCAAAATATTTTTTATGTCCCTTTGATTTCTTCTTTGACCGATTGGTTATTCAGAAGTGTGTTGTTTAATTTCCATGTATTTTCAGACTTTCCAATTTTCCTCTTATTACTAATTTCTAATTTCCTAGAAGTGTGGTTGGAAACAGTATTTTACATGACTTCAGTACTCTTAACTTTGTTAGGAACTGTTTAGTGGCCTGACCCATGATCAGTCTGTGAACGTTTTGTGTGCTTGGAAGGCATGTGTGCTCTGCCTCTGTGGGTGGATGTCCTGTCTATGTCCATTGGATCATTTTGTGCACAGTGCTCAGTCCCTCTTTCCTTATTGACTTGCTGTCTGGTTGCTCTGTCCATTGCTAAAAGTGGGGAGCTGAAGTCTCCTCCTGTTACACTATTGCTATTTGTTTCTCCCTTCAGTTCTTGCTGATATATTTTTATTCCATATTAGGCATATATGATCATTGTATCTTCTTGAAAAATTTACCCCTTTACCATCATGTCATTACACGATGATGACCTTTTACCTCTTGTGACAGTTTGGGTCTTAAAGTCTCTGTCCTCTGACTTAAGTCCAGACACCCTGCACACTTTTGGTTGCTGTCTGCTTGGACGTCTGCTTTCTCCCTCCCTGTCCGTCCAGCCCACGTGTGTCGTCAGACCAAAGGGTGTCTCTGGCAGGCAGCCTACAGTTGGCTCTTACTGTTCAAAGTCAGAGGTGAGAAGAGAGTGATGCGGGACTGTGGAGCTGTCCCTGAGCTCCCTCCATGTGTCTTTCCCTACCCTCCCTGTCCCTCACCAGCTTCTTAGCTCTGGTGAAGGGATCTCTGTGCGTAGACGGCTGTTCACGTCCACCTTCAGTTATCACCCTACAGACCCTGGCCTCATGTCGTGTCTCGATTACTCTGCGTCCCCCCTGCCCAGAGCCGCACCCACGCTTGGCAGAGTCCACAAATGCTTGTTGGATGAATGGATGAACAAATGAAGGGTGAGCGGAACCTCACATCCGGGGCCTGCCGATATCTGCCTGGTGACCAGCTTGGATTTGTGCTGCGTGGTGCATTTCTCAGCCTTGCAGATCTGCCAGTTGCAGGCGTGCAGGCTGGTGCTTTCCCTGTCTTGTCACTAGAGGGCAGACGCATCCTGTGTGCTCAGGCAGCGCCGGCCAGCCTGCCTCCCAGGCCCCAAAGTCACCTTGGGCCCAGGGCTGAACAGAGTACTAAGGCTCTGCGAAGATCAGCCTGCTCAAAGTCACACAGAGGTGCTGATGGAGAAGGCGCAAGACACAAGTCATACATCCTCAGCTCTGCGCCAGTGCGGGTTCTGGGGTCGGCCCCCTTTCTCAGCTGTCCCTACGTAGCAGCCCAAGGCCCTCTCCACGCTGGATCCTGGGCAGTGTCATTCCCAAGGTGAAGGAGGAAGGACCCATAGCCAGAAAGCTTCTGAGGCATGGGACAGAAGAGGAGGCCCTCGGCATGGCCGGGCCGGGTGGTCCTGGCTACCTGGGTCTTTGTCTCCTTTCGCTGCCTCTCCAGGTATTGGGGGGGGGTATTAGTCCACATTTCACACCAGTGCACTGAAGGTCAGAGTGGTGAATTAATTGTCCCATTGTCACACAGCTGATAGGTGACCAAGCAGAGACTCCAACACAGGAGGGCCTGGCTTCACGGTTCCTGCATGTGCAGTCACAAGGAAGCTAAGGCTGAGGAAATGACCAACTTCTGCTAGTGAAAAGGGAATGGGATGCTAGAGGGTAAAGGTGTGCTCAGAACTCCGCTGATGGCCCAGCATCCTCAGCCCACTTAACTCCTGCGGCAAACCTACACAGATGGGTGGCCTAGTCCCATGGAGGGGCTGTGGGACACAGGGTAGGTGGGCAGGTGGAGGGCCCGCCCAGGCCCTGGCCTCGGGGTAGTCCGGGTGGCCCGTTGTGACCAGGGGCCACACTTGCCACCCACCTTCCTGTTTTCTGGGGCCTCACAGACCCTGGGGCTTTTGTGTCCCTGTGGCTTCTCCCCCTGGCTCTGCCTCTGTGGAGGGTGGTGGTGACCTCTCCTCCCTCCCCCAGCTCTGGGAGGTGCAAATGAGCCCGGTCCTCTGGGGCCTCAAGTGAAAAGGCTGGAGAAGGAAAAGGAAGAAAGTGAGACCGCAGGCCTGGGCACACACGGCACACTCTCTTCTCCTCGAGCAGACCTGGCGGCTGACACTGATTTCCAGGGCACAAGTCCTAGGCCTCTTGCTTTCCTCTGTCCTCCTGAGCCCCTGACTCATTCTGAGTCCAGGCGATGGAACAGACTGGCCTGAGCATGGGTCCCAGGCTGGGCAGCACGGCGGAAGGGGACAGTGGACATCCTTGATGCCAGCAGCCCAGCCCATGGTGGCAGGAGTGGAAACGGGGCAGACAGCTGGGACAGAAGGGTCCTGCCTGGAACCATTCTCCCACTCTGAAGCTGGGGCCTCCCGGAGGATGAGGCTGCCCAAGGCAAAGTCCCCTGTGCCTGCCGCGGGAAAAGGCATCAGGGCATCACAGCCTGCAGAGCCCTCACTTTCCTGCCACCACCTCTGGTGCTGTGAGCTATTTGTGTTCCTGGGAGAGGTGCTGGACTGGGCCAGGCCTGTATCCCCTGGAGCTGAGAATGACAGGTGTCTCTCCTGAGAAGATGCTGCCCCGTTTCTTTATCCGCAGTGCCTGCTCTGAACCGAGCTCCAGCCAGTGCAGGGAAGTCCCTTCCTCTAAGGCACCGGAAGCCCCTGAAATGTTCTACTGATCATGAAGCCAACTCTAGTCTCTCTAGGTAACAGGAGCTTGCCATGCATTGTGGGTCAGCCAGACAGGTGCACACAAGTGCCCTAGCCCCTGCCCAGGGCTGGCCCCCATTCCTGAGCCGAGGCCTACTGCAGTGAGCAATGGCTTTAAGGATGGGCAAAGTGGCTGGCACACAGTAGGTGCTCAGAAATGCTGGCTGGAAGAGGGAGTGCTGGCATGCTTGCTTTTTTCTGAAAAGCAGCTCTCAGGAGCCTCTGGAAGTGCAGGTTGCTCTTGCCCCAGAGTGTACCAACTGCAAGGGGAGCCAGAGGATCCCTGGACCTGCTGGAGGTAGCATATCCTGCTGCAGGGAGGAGAGGAGTGGAATGCAAATGGGAGAGAACCCAGACCCGGGCAGCAAGCCATCCTCTGCTCTGAGACTACGCTCTCCGAAGGGCCTGGGTCTGCTCCTGAGTGGGGATCAAGGCGACACACACAGACTCTTGCAGGGCATCCACTCAGCAGCCAGGTAGAAAACTAAGCCCTGGGAGGCTTCTGATGGAGTTTCTAGGAGGGGAAGAATGGGCACACATAGGTAGAGTGTGTCTCGTGTGCCCTGCAGCTCTGGAACACAACTAGGTGCCTAATGCTGGGGCTGGGAGGAGGCAGAGGGCCCCGGACTGAACACCCTGAGTGGCCTTTGCAGAGTGGGGTTGGCAGGGACAGGGCTGCACCACAGCATCCTCAGGAAGATGTGTGGGCCTTGGATGCCCTGCCAATCGGCCCCCCAGGAGGAGCTCAATGAAAAGCTGATGGATACAGCCAGTTCCTGGGGCCTCCCTGAGATGCACAGTGGTTGAGGGAGGCAGACCAGCTATACTCCCCCCCAAGTCAGACAGAGGCCTGTGAGCAAACCCAGCCAGTCCCAGGGGCAGGCTTGCTTGGCAAGTGTCGGGCACCCGAACAAAGTACACCTCCTCTTGAGTCTCATCTGTGGCATTAGGAAATGCCCATGTGACCTGCCCTAGTAATTCTGTGACTCTGAGAACTGGCTCGAAAATCATTCACCAATGACCTCGCCCAGCACAGCCACTGGAAGTCTGGAACTCATGGCAAGTGGACAAACACTGAGTAAGGCCGAGGGAAGAACGGCAGGTTCCTCAAGTTCTTCAAAATGGGGATTCCTTAGGGTGGCCATTCTGTTGTCTCACCCAAGGCCTGCTCTCCCTCCTCCTGCCTCAACCGTGCAGCCTCCTGTTGTAGAGCGTCTGGGCGGGATGCAAACTTATCCAGTCCCTTGTGTCCAGCACAGGCCAAGTGGGGCAGCCACCAGGTCTGAACCCACGCAGCCTCGCAGTGACCAAGCAAGACCAGAATCTGGTCCTGTTCGGTCCAGACACACATTCTGGTGTGTTAGTTCCTCTGTCTTTACTGTCTCCATACCAAACAGCTTCCATTGACATGGCCTTCCTTCCTTCGGCCTCCCAAAACCCAAGGCAGGAAAGATATGAAGCAGTAGACATCAAAAGATGGGGACATGAGCACATGGCTATTTCATGTCCCATCAAATCCCCCAAGGGTGGGAATGGCATTTTTCTGACATTCCGGGCCTCAGTGCTCCAGTGTGTATGTGCCAGGCCATGGTCAGGCCTTCCCCGCAGCAGGCGCCTAGGGAGCCCCTGATCCAAGTCTTCCCAGACAGAGGCCTCAGAGCCCTGCCCAGGTGAGCAGAGGATGCGGGATGCTCATAGGAAGGCAGAGCTGGGCCTGTGAGATCATTTCAGAAAAACATCACTACAAACAACAGGTTTTAGGAAAATGAAGCCCAGAGAACTGAAGAAGCTGGCCGAAACTTACAGAGGAAGTGAGTTCCTCTGGAGCTCAGGACTTGAACCCAGCTTTCCACACTCTGCACATGGAGTGATCAGCACAGTGTGGGGAGGAGTCAGACTTGTGTTTTTCACCCTGCAGAGAACGGTCAACCCAGCATTGCAAACGTGGGAAGGCCACGGGCTTTAAAATAAAATTGGAACAGAGTGGAATAGAAAGAGTAGAATAGAATGCGTTTCATGTGTATGTATGCACATGCAGACACACACACACACACACACACACACAGGTACTCACACTGTGACATCAAGTATCTTTCTTGTTGCTTGGCATCACAAAAAGTAGAGGCTGAGGTAAAGCACACAGGATGGGCTCTAACCTTGGTGCTAACAAAGCACCGCAGTGTGTATTTGGCCAGCTGTTTTTGTCTTTCTGAAGTTTGTTTTTCTCATGGGAATATGGCGAGGGATGACAAGATCTATCTCACAAGATGAGGAAAAATGGGCACTCGAGAGACAGTGAACACAAAGAAACTATGACCCAAAGTAACTGGCACGAGGTGAATGTCGAGCAGTAGATGTGCAGAGGACAGTGTGTGTCGGGTTGCACACTGGCGGACACACCAGCATCTTCAGCTGTGTTGCTCGGCTGCATCCGTGTCCTTAATCCCTTGGAAATGTCTGCCTCTCATGACCACTTTGACTTTGCAGGTCAGAAGTTGCCTGGGTCCATAACTGATAGATGCAGTGGGTGAGGACAGGGCGCGTGTTTTCCAAGCCTGCAGGTGGCGCTTGGCCAGAGTGCTCGCCCTACTTCTGATCGCTCCCATAAAGAGCACTCCAGAACTGCTTCGGGAAGTGGCAAGAACAATGGGATAGGTGTGTTCAAAGCCAGAACGGGTACTTGGAGGGGGAGTGACGGCGATGTGACTTTTACTGTAATAAATTTTATTGAAACATTCGTTGTCTTTTTAGACCGCCCTCGTGTGCTGTGTGTAAAGGTATTTGGGTATGTGGATGTACACACATCAAAGGCTCGTGCTCCAGGCAAAGCAGACCCAGGCCGGGAAAGGAGCCAGCTGTGGGGAAGGAGCCCAGGGACACCAGAGAGGGCGCCTGAGGTGCACCTGCCCATCTCTGGAGCCTGGCCCTGTGTGGGCCCTGCTAGGCTGGCCTGTGTGCAGGGCAGAGGCCTTCGCAGGAAGATGGGCACTTGGGTTTCCTGAGCCAGAAGGGGCGGAAACAGGACAAGCGGCTCCGAAGGCAGAGCTTGCCACGCCCCGCCCCCATTACCTCTGGAAGGGTGGGGCCTACACGGCTGTGACCCTTCATCACCCCTTCCTCCCCAGCAGTGGAGGGGACTGGGCTGCTGCCCTGGGAGGCTCGCCCAGAGACTTTGCTTGTCCGTGTTGGTGAGGAAACTTCTCCAGCCTGGGAGCCTGGGGTCCTGTGCATCAGGGAGCGAGTGGGTTTTATATTTAACGGATGACTCACTGCTGAGCACATTAGTCACTGCCTTCCAGCTCAGCTTTGGCAGCCAGGCTGCTGGGCCTGCAGTGCGATGAGATCAGACACAAGAGCCAGGGACTCCGAGGTGAGGAGAGCCATGGAAAGGAAGAGACCAGGCGAACAGCAGAACAGTGGGCAGAGGGTGGCCGTGCATGCCCTGCAGAGATCTGGGGCTGGCAGGAGCCGGGCGCAGCCTGACCCGGGGAAGGAGACCAGGGGTGCACGGCCCAGAGCATGGAAGCCCTGAAGCCCTGGGCGGGCTCCCTGGAAGGCACAGGGGTTCCACAGCCCAGGGCTCAGCACGGGTGCCTGCAGTGAGAGCAGCGCTTTCAGAGTACGCCTGGGGCAGGAGCCAGGCGGGTGGCATCGTGAAGGATGCCCTATGTCAGGAGAAAGAAAGAGCAACCTGGGGGAGGCCCGGGCCCCTGAGTGTGGACCCTGAACCACCAACACCGGAAGACCCCAGAGAATTTTTGAACAGTGAAGACCCCAGACCCGTCCCAGGCTGCTCCCCCACATCCTCTGCCCACGTGCAGAGCAGCTGCCCTTCACGGAGCCTCAGGGCCTCATGCTCGCTGCAGAGCCCTCGGGTCTGCTGGTGCAGTGCAGCCTCCGGGGCTGGCTTATTCCTCTGTGCCTCAGTTTACTGTTTGAAACATGAGGTGCCACCTAAAAGGATTATTTTAGTATTTTTTTAAAGTAGAGGAATATACAGCTGGTGTAGTTTTCTTCTCTATGAGAAACCTAAGCACTTCCCAATTAGAACTAGGTCAGGCCAAATGAGAGGAAAGCCACGCCTGGCCGGGCCCACAGCCCCAGCAATGGCAAAGGCCCTGGGGCAAACTCCCTTCCTCTGTCCCCACTGCCCTGGAGCTACCGCCACAGCCCCATCACCACGGATGGACCGGAGCCTGAGACTTGGAGTCAGACGTGGGCTCCACACCAGGAGGCTGACAGGAGCATGCAGAACCTGAATTCTGGCCCAGAGTCCATATCCTTCTTGTTTGTTTTCACATCTCCAAACTGTCAGTTCACACTGCTACGGGGCCCTCAGGGCCACTCTGCAGACCTGCCAGTCCCAGCCCCCTTAGCCTCAGCCATGCTGTTACCTCTGCCCCTCCATCCATCCAGGCCCTGCTTTCTCCACGGTGCTCCGCCCCTGGATTCCCGGTCCACTGCCTCATTTTGGCAACTACATCTTCTAAGCCACCTAAGGCCCATTTGGAGCAGCCAGGCCCGGCCCCTCCGCTCAGCCCTTTTCTCCCCACCAGGCCAGGCTGCTCAGTGAAAGTCTCGCTTCCTTGCCTGGACGCGGCTCTCTGAGCGCTGGGACTATCTCTCTGCTCTGCCTCTGCCATCACCCATTCCAAGCTTTGCAGACAGGCAGCCTTGCCATGGAGAAGACCGTCCTGAGGCCTCCCCACAGGTGCCCGCCCCACCCGGAGCGGCAGGGAGCCCGAGCCACCCCACCAGCCTCCTCTTCCTGTGCGGTTGGTGCTGCTTGCTCTCCATAGGTGGGACTCAGGCCCCAGAGGAACAGAGACGCATGCCCTGTCTTCGGCAAGGCTACGCAGTGCGCCCCTCTCTCATTCACCTCCCCGTCAACCAGACTGCAAGTCCGCGAGGAAGGCCGGGGGGTTCCTCTGTGTACCTTCTTCCCCACCTCTGACTCACACCCTGCCGGTACAGAGGACGACTGTGTGACACCAGGCTAGCAAGGCGGGCGAAGGAGCAGGACGCAGCTGTGAGGGAAGACAGTGGGAAGGGGCTGGGGCTCCTGGGAGCCCAGCTGCACGTTCGCCTCTGACTTGTTTTCTGTCCAGCCTATGGTGACTGGCCCCACACCACACAAACAGGAGGGTTCCGATTCTGCCTTTTGGGACTGGCACACCAAGCGCTGGCTCACGAAACACCTAGGAAAGGGCAGCTCCCAGCCTGGAGGTGGAGCTCAGCGGTAGAGCACGCGCCTAGCATGAAAAAGGTTCTGGGTTTCATCCCCAGAACCACACACACAACAAAGGGCAGCTCATGAGCTCAGGGTAGTGAAGCCATGCGTGCACCAAGAGTGTACGCGGCTGCTGCATTACCCCATGTGCTTATTCCTGTGCAGCGACCATGCTCAGCACAGGGTAGATTCTGGACTTCCAAGTGTGAAGTCCTGGCAGCTAAAGGCACCAGGGCCCTTCCCCAGTATGACACAGGTGCTGTGAGTCAAAGTCTTGAGAGAGAGGGTGATCCCTCCAACACGAGACCCTCCTGGTGCCCTCCGGAGCTGTTGCCGCCTGGAGGACTTGGAGGCCAGTGGCTCCTCCCACCGAGACACACCAGGGGAAACAGATTCCTGGCCAACTGCTTTCTTGGCCCAGCAGCCAGCAGTCACCAAACACTGTCACTCACTGCCTGGGGTGGCCTTGGCTCTTTCCCAATGCCCCCACATTCTGCTCCAGGCTCTGAGCACCCCTAAAGGAGCGGGCCAGTGCTTCCCTGGGGTTCCGGGGTGCCCGGCGTAGCACTTGGTGTGCAGTAGTAGGCAGTTATATGTATTGAAAGTCTATTATGGGAGTTGCCACTTAGTGCTTCTGGAAACAGGACTTGAGACACTTTTCATCGTGTATTGTTGTTATTTACTAATTGGTGATTAATTAATAGTTGAAAAAAATCCAGGCTTAAAAGCAGGAAAGGCCCAAGAGGCTGGGTGCTAGGGACCTTTGGCTCCCCTCCTGCTACACGTTGGCCTTCATCTGCCCCAGTCTTGCCTTATGTTGTTTTGAATAAGGCAAGGGAAAGGGAGGACTTCAAGTGGCCCAGTCTGTCCTCTGCTATGAGCTCTTGGAGGTTTTGTGATACACTGTGGCTTGGCAAACACAAAACTAAGTGAGCACAACTCTGTTCTTAGAAATGGAGCAGGGCTGTGATTTCCAGCGGCCACCATCAGACACCGGTTGCCGCCCTCATATGGATCTTCCCTCCGGAGTGTTCAGCCGCCTGCGATGGAGAAGGGAACTCCCTGTGACGCACCCTGCCCACCCCTCCCCTCTTCAGTTGGTATCTAGGTGTCTGTAAGGCTGAGCACTGTAATCCAAATGTTTAGGGTTTTCTGGCAATTCGTGGAAACAGTCTTCACCTTCAAAGCCACTAGGAGCCTAAGGTACTCAAAGAGTATTTATTTGCTTCTCCTATTTGGTTTCTGTTCCATAACAGGAAATTCTGCAGGAAAACCACCTACCCCACCGCCCTGTATGTGGCTCAGGGACCAGGCTGCAACTCCAAGGTCTGGAGCAGGCTTTGAGTCTGTCTCCCCGGTCCCCTCTGCCTGGTGGGGGCCACCTGCTCCAGTCCTCCCATTCCTGCATCTCTTCTGTGGTCAGCAGGGCCGGGAGCTCTCAGCCACGCCAGCTCCCTAGACCTGGGTACACCACTGGCATAAGCAGCTCTCATGGGCAGACACATCCCATATGGATATTTGTCCACTGCTTAAACTTTATTAATGAAAACATCTGTTTAGCTATCAAAATTACATTTGACTTGATTTCAATTCCCCACACAATTTTATATTATATATTACTTTGAGACTCTGGACTAACAAGACCCTAAACAACACGGCTACCCTATGCAGGACACTACTGAGCCCTAGAATCTCGCTTACATTATTTCTCACTTTGCTAATACAAGGTAAATAGGGTTACCCATGTTTCTGCAGACTAGTAAATAGGACCTAGATGAGTAAAAGTTAAGTTGGGATCTAAAATTGCATGGCCTGTCAGTGGCCTTCAAAGCCGAAACCCAATGCCAAATTTGTCTCATTCCAAAATCCATGACCTCTGTGCATTAATGAGCCTCGATCTCCAACTCTAATGAGATATATCAGTTACTGTAATATTTACCAATGTGGGAGAAGGAATTTATGCATTTATAGGAAGATCTTCGGCAGCATGGCGGGGTCAGGGAGCAAGACAATCGGGCACCCAGAACCATGCACTCGCAGAGCCACCTAGCTGGTGAAGAACTCAAATGCAGCTCCACAAGACCAAGCACACATATGTGGGAACTGCAAAGGCTAGAAGGTGACGGCACCGGCTCCAAGCTGTTTCCTATCCTGTGGCTTGGAGCCGCCGAGTGAGTGAAGGTGTGTGCCTGTGAGTGAGTGTGCATGCGTGAGTGACACATGCATGTGAGCAAGTGTGTGTGTGGATATGTGTGCACCTGCTCCACGATGGGGGTGGCGCTAAGAGCGGAGCAAGTACAATATGGTCTTGTGATTCATTTAACTGAGGACAAAGAAATGGATCTCATCGCAGACTCAACAGGATGGATGGACAAGTCATTATGCCCTTGATGTGTGTCTTGGCGACTGAACAACACGGTGCTGAAAATTAAAATAACTCGACCTGCATGTATAGAGCTGGCTGTGCAAACAGTCATGGCCACAATCACAAATACCTAAGAGTGGAACAGGAGATGGGCTGTTGCCCTTTAATAAAACACATACTGTGGACCTATTTCTGCACATGGCTTTTCCCTTGTAAACTCGTTTGCCTGCTGCAGAATCCCTGGATGGTCTCTCAGATTGCTTTCCCACAGCACACCCACCCACGTGTCCCTCACGGCTTCCCTGCTTGGCGGTGAGGCCTGTTCATCTCGGCTCTGGCCCTCGGGCCTCTGCACCTCCAGACGAGGACCTGTCATTTACAGGGGACGAAGGATGCAAGAATTCAGGCTCGTTGGGTGAACCACCACACCCTCACTCTTTCTAGAATACAGCTGGGTGGATGAGAGAAGAGAACCTGGAAAAGGAATGAGTAAACGCATGTACATGTAGGCAGTGCTGTGTGTCTATGTGGATAACACATGTATGTAGAGACGAGGTTGTATGTCCCTGCGGATAACCGGATGTACATGCAGACAACACCAGCAGCAGGAACGAGCTCTTCTACATAAGCAATCTGACTTGTGTGCTGATGACACAGGAGACCAGCACCCAGGCCTCTCTAAGGGAGGAGTGCCCCGAAAAGCCTGTAAAGACCTAGCCTAGTTAGAGACTACAGTTAGGGATGAGAGTACAAGGCAGGACAGTATGTCTACACCTTCAGGTGGAGTCACAGCCCTAGCAAGTGAATGGTGAAGCTCCAGCCCCTCGGAAGCTGGGCAGAGCTGGCCCTAAGCTGCAGCTCCACACCCTCAGCTTTTGCCAAGATTTGCTGTGCAAAGCACTTGTGTATTTGTTATAAAATTATGGCTGGAGAGGGCTGGGGATTTAGCTCAGTGGTTTCGCTGCCTGCTGCGTAAGTGCAAGGACTCGAGTTCAATCCCTGGTACCAAAAAAAAAAAAAAAAAATTATGGCTGGAGAAATTGTTGACTCTGTCATTCAAGGTCACACACCGAAATTTTGTGTTATGTAATTTTATCTCCTTTCTTGTTTTAAATCAACTGGCAAGAAGCTCAAAGACAAACAAGATAACTCAGAATGACCAGATAGGCCTACAGAACTAGTATCGGTGTAAGTTCTGATACACAAGTAAATTTCTGCTTCAGTATACTTACAGAACCTACTTATACTTATTTACCCACATCATCTAAGTCCCAGTTGTAAGTATCTCAGATCTTTTTTGGGGGGAAGAGGCAACAGATAAGTAAAAATAAATGAGTAAAAGCAGTGTTTAAAGCCACCCAGCGTGTTTACTTCTTTACTTGTGAAGCAGAACACAAAACATACAGCAGAGCTTAATCTCAGAGCACTGACGTGCAACTTGGGAGTGACATTCACTGATTGCACATTCAGCCATAAATATGTGAGCCTCTCCCATGGCACCCACTGGTGTGTGGGGCACGCTCACCACACCCTCACCACTTTGCACGGCTGCCCTCATCTCCGGTCCTCTCTGGATCACATCGGCACAGGCCAAATCCACAATTCCGCCCGCAGCAGGTGAGGCAGTTTGCCTGCACGGTCACGATTTGTCTAGTTTGGCTTGACTTGAGTCCCGTCTGTCTCTGCTTGCGGTTGTTGCTGTCTTCGGTGTGTTTGCTCCTGGACAGGAGAGCTGTGCTCTCTCTTCCTGCTCACCCAGAGTTGGGTGGGAAAAAGCATTCCGTGCAAGCTCCGGGCGCCCTGAGCCTGACGGAGTCTCCTGCTGTGCTTCCCCCATGGAGCCCAGTCCTCACCTCCGCCACTCCCACAGACACCCCAAGACGCCTGGATAAAGAAAGTCCAACTCCAGAAGTCACACTCGATGCTTCAGAGAGACCCCGCTGCGCTGTTCTCAGCCCCCTCGGTCCCAATGCCTAGGCCTCTACCCAGCAGCAGCGACAGGACAGGCACCCCAGAGCTGATTAGAAGCCTGCAGCCACAGGCCCTGCCAGACCACACAGATCACAGTCTGCCTTTCTACAAGACCCCCAGGCAGCTGGTGTGCAGTGAAATCTGACGAGCGAGCAGACACTCTTGGGGCACCCCCAACCAGCGAGGTGACTGAGCCCTTCGGAACAACCCCTCACGGCCCCTGCCAAAGACTTGTCGCTGCCCCCGGCCTGTGCACACAGCCGCTGGGCCCCAACAGCCAGGAGGATCTGCTCTCCCAGCCCTCCCACCTGCTGAAACTGCTTCAGTCACACTTCATCCCCACACTGACCGGCTGCGACTCACTGGCTGTTTCGTGGCTCACTTCTGGTCATTTCCAGAGGAGAAACCAGAAGCTCTCAGCTGTGGGGACAGCCGTGGGGATGGGTCCCCAGGCACTGGGCCGGACGGGGTGGAGCACAGTGAGTCAGCTGTTGGCAAAGGTGAGGCCTAGGACCTGAGCCCCCATACAGTCCCTGCAGCCTCTGCTTCCACAGAAGAGACTGCGAGCCCTGGAACGGCAGCCGGCCTGGGCATCTGTATTTTGTTTTGTTGTCTTGAGCACCAAGAAGAATGGAGGGGGAGACAAGGAAGGTGGCTGGAGAATGTTCCACATCCCCTTCCCAGACACCCCACCACCTCCTCCCCTCGGCCCTGGGCTGAGGAGGCCACAGGCTGCCAGCCTCTGGCTCACTGGGGTTTCCAGAGGACGTGCAGCTGAGCTCTCCTGTGGCCGCTGGCTGCATGCGAGGATCTGCTCTGGGCCTTGGCAATTCCCAGCAGGCCTTACCGACCGCCACCTGCAGAGCACAGGGTAGGGGAGCCCTGCTCCTCTTAATGATTCGAAGGTCTTTGGAATCATCCTACTGGTAGAGCCAGAAAGGTGAATGGGAGAAAGCTCAGGCTCCCCCGCTCATGGCCCTGCCCTGTCCCAAGCAGAGCTGGCACCTTCATGAGACTGTGCTCTCTGGAGTTCCTCCCTCTTACATCTGCCTGTTGGGGCCCTGCCAAGATTTTAAGGATCAGCTCAGCTTCAGATTCATCTAGGTCACCTTTGCAGGCTCCCCAGTGAGCACTAATTAAGCTTTCCCTCTCTGTGAACACTTCATTTGTAATGTGTGTACATCCGGACCCTTGTTGGGGCTTCTGTCTGCATTATTTGTGACAGAGGTGGCATCATGACTCTGGTCTGCTACTGCACACAAGCTTGATGCCTTGGGCAGGTGACTTCACCTCTGAGACTCAGGTTGTCTGACTATAACATCGGCATAATAGGAATCATGTCATCTCCTAGAACTCATGGAGGAACAACGAAGGTGGTACAAGTTAGGTAGTTTGTGTAGCACTGGCACAAACGTGGGGCCATGCTGCCATATTGCCACATATCGTCCCTCATGCTTAGTTGTGATGCCCATAAACCATGGTGGCCACCAGCCTGAGCTCCCGGGGGACCCCTTCAACCCCTGTAGTGTCTCATGGAGCACCCTTCGTACGCTACCTGGCCACAGACTACTTTGAAAAGGAAATGAGATAAGGCAAATGAAACAATTAGCACAATGCATCTACTCCTGCCGATTATCAGCTCAAGGGGCTCATGAAATTTAAACATTCTTTTTCCTAAAGGGAATGTCCATCTGTCTGTCTGTCTGTCTCTTTTTCTGTCTGTCTTTGCTGCGCTGAAGCGACAACCTAAATCAAGGCTGGTAGTAAACAGACTTAACATTTAGTGATTTCTAAATAGACCATAACCCTGTAGCTGTAAACAAGCTAAGTGACTGAGGCAATCTCAGCTGTTTGTCTCTGCATTTTCAGAATGGACTTGCATGATGAGTTCTCTGTCTGGGTCTTGCTCTCATCTTGCCTGCAGCCTGCCAGAGGGAGAAATGAGGAGCCAGGAGGGCCTGGAGGAGCACAGTGTGTGAGCCCAGGGCAGCCTCAGCCTGGAGGGGCTTTAAGGACCCGGAGGAATCGGGCTGTCAGAGGCCTTGGGAGACTGGGCAACGGGCCCGAGTGTCCACATTCTGTCCACATCAGTGCTCCCCAGTTCAGGAGGGTCAAGGAACGCTGCTTCACATTCTCCACCGGGAAGCAGAGCTGGACCACGACAGACGGCACCTGAGCGCACACACCCACACACACACACCCAGCTGCACTTGCTGCACAGGAGGCACTCTGAGCTCCAGTGCGTGCTGTCAATAAAAATAAACACTTCCATGGCAGAGTAAGAGGAAAGCATGGTTGGCAGACAGGGGAGCAGCAGCTTAGAGAGGAGACAGCTGTGTCTCTGTTTCCCTCTCCCCTCGGGGGCCTCACTGTCTGCCATCTCTGTCACTATGAACAACCAGACCCCGGGTGCTGCTGGGGACGCAGTCCTGGAGAGAAGGTGTCCCACACCTGAGCCCCCACCCGCCCTGCCCACCTCCAGCACCTGCTCCCCGCAACTCACTCAGCTCTGATCTCCTCTCCTCGGGACCAGTAAGCCCACTGATGAGCACAGCCCCATGACCCAGTCACCTTCCAAATCCCCACCGCGGAACACAGGAGTCTTTCGGGGACGTTCTGGATCACTTCTAGATCCAGATCTAAGTCATCCCAGAGCTCATACACCACAGAGACACAGTTAGGCTAGCAGCGCAAGCGGGGTGGTGCGTGGAGCAGCAGCGCTCTTCCTGCAGGAGCAGGTGTGGCCTGTGGGGTCTGCAGGGACCCTGGTGTGGTGTGGCAGGGATGAGTCAGGCCTGAGTAGTGAAGCTTGTGTCTCAGGGTGAGCCGCAGAAAGCATGTCTAGGAAGGAGGCTCCTGACAGCTGCTTCAGGTGTCCCTGGACTGCCAAGGTCCCCTGGGGGCCCCCATGTGGCTGGTATAACCCTGGACAGGGCACTGCATTCCCTGGGCCAGGGCCACAGTCTCCGCTGTGGAGTGGATGGTGGGGAGGGACGAAGAAGAAGGGAATGATGGGCGTGGTGTCCCAAGCAGGGACCCACACAGTTGCTCGCCTTAGGGACAATGGCCACACGCAGCTGTGGCACGTGCCCTTCAGAAGCTCCCGAAGCCAGTCTCATTCTTGGCATGGCTAAGCTGCTCTCCCAGCCTCCTTGCTTCTAGATGTCCTTTGCTCTTACCGATGGGGCAGTAGCAGATGCGTGTGCTGCTCCCAACTATGGCAAGGCAGAGTGAGTTGCCACTCGACCCACACTGGGGTGTGCTGAGAGTGAGGCACAAACTCTACTTGGCACTGAGATTTCAGAGGTCACCCATCAGAGCAGCTGGAGTTACTCACCCATCAGAACAGCCACAGGCTTCCAGCCTAGGAAGGAGAAGCACATGGCCCTTGCTACAACTCTAACTTTGATGAAAATAGTGCAGGGATTCAAGGTAAGAGACTTAGCTAGCCTAGGATCTAAAATTGTCACACTGCCAGTTCTGAGGGAGCCATTTTCCCATCAGGCCCTCTTTTCCTGGTTTAGAGTGATATCAGTTATCTTGGTCACTTTCCCATTGCTGGGACAAAACACCTGACACCCACAGCCTAAAAGGGAGAAGTGTGTTCTGACTGATGGTTTCAGAAGTGTCAGTCCACATTCAGCAGGCATCATGGCAGAGAGCCATGGCAGAGCAAAAGTGCTCAACCTGACAGCCAGGAAGCAGAGAGAGAAGAGAGGAGCCAGGTAAGGAGACTGAGGGCTTCAGGTCACACCCCAGGTGAGCTGTCTCTTCCAACCATCCCCCACTTCCTAACAGCACAGTCAGTTATGAGTTAACCAATACATTGACACACTGACAGGGATAGTGTCCCAGGGTCCAGTTATCTTCCACACGAGAACTGGGGGGACGTTTTAGATCTAAGCCATAACAACAGCATTGAACTACATGGTCTCCACCATCTGCTGCTGAGACATCTTTGCTAATGAACAGCTCCACTGACTGATTCATACACTTATCATTGAAATGTGGGCTACTGATGTGACCCAGATCTGAAGCATGCTGGCCACCAGGTGGAAAGCCATTACTGGAGGCAGTCTGAGGAAGCCCTTGCTAAAGGAGGCAAGAACAGCAGAGGCATGGTAAACCCTCGAGGATGCAACAGTCCCTCGGCCAGTTTTTGCTGAGCAACTGCACATTGTTGGCCATAGCAACAGATGACATCAATTTCTCGTGACTCATCACCAGCCCCTCTCCACCTTCCCATACCTCTGTGGCCACCACAGAGCCCAAGCCCAGGCTGTGGTGTCCTGTAGGGTCTGGATTACTGGCCTCCCCTGCGGCTGTGCAGAGCCCAGCTCCTGCAGCAGTGGTTGTAGCCATGGCTGTGTCCTCAATACACACACCAGGCATTCTCACACCTCCTTGTTTTGGTCTGCAAGGCTGCCACTGCCCGGGGTGACCTCTCTATCTTTGCCAACTGCAGAGCTCTCCATTCCTCCAAGGTGTGCTGGAAACGCTCCTTCTCTGGGAACACTTCCCTGATCACCTCTTTGCAGAACCGCAAATTGTCCCGCCCCGAACAGCATCGGTCACTTTGCTGCCTGGATGGTGATTTACATGCTGTCTCCTCCGCTGCACTGTGTGTTCCTCAAGCACCATGACCCTGTCCTCAACACTGAACTCCCCACACCCCAGCAGTGCCAGGGTTGGGATAAATGTTCAGTGAATGTTTATGAATCAATTTACCAAGTTTTCTTGTTGCCCTGGATCAAATACAGAGATACTAAAATGTTCTTTTTTTAAAAATCACAAAATGTGACAACCTAAAACTACTTAGAACCCCTTCCCATAAAACATCATGGATTATGGACTTATGGAAAGGTGGCTGCTGATATTGGTGCTTTGCTGTCAGAGCAGAACCCTGCTGCTTTTCTTGGGCCTCTTGGTGAAATTACGTCATGTGACGAAGGTTCCCAGGACTTAAAGTCATTGGCCCCCTCACAATGGCCCATGCTGAGATGTGGTCTTTAGAGCCCCATCGGCATGTAGCCCTTCTAGTGAGGCCTGCTCTGCCTGTCTGCAGGCGGACAGGTGTGACTGCTTCTTTGAATCAGTTTGATGGAGTTGCTCATCCCCAAGGACCCAGAGAATGAATGTGCTGGCCAGTGATAAAGCAGAACATGCATGTGTGGAGGAAAAGGCCAGTGAGTTCAGGTCTCCATCAAGGCGCCAACGGTGAGGTCTAGGGCAGGATACGCAAATTCCCAAGGGTGCTAAGAGGTGGGGTAAGTGGTATGCAGTCCATGCATTGGCCAAGCAGGCAAATGGCGCCGAAGAGCATCCAAGGGGGCTCCCTTTCCCACCCCAAATGGAGCTGGGCAGCTACTGGAAAACTCAAGAAAGGAAAAATGTCTGCAAGCATTCCCTGGTCCTGGGGCATCCCTTGCTGTAGCTATGATCAGCAGTTTCCATGGGATGACAAACATGGCGGGGGCTGCAAGACAGCTCTCCGATGACTTGCATACCCTCCTGTCTACACTGGCCCTGGGCAGTCACTTGCTCACTTTGACTCAGCCTCACACTCATCTCAAACGTTACTGAGATTTGAGCTTCCCACTTTTCCTGGAGGCTTGCTTGCCTCACCACCCACGTCCCTGCAGACCCGCTCAGTCCCCTAAGTCAGCGACCAACTGAAGGAGGCTGTGTCCACGTGGAGATGCCCCAGGCCAAGGGACTGATACACTTGTGACAGTCGTCAGGAGCCTCCTTCCTAGACATGCTTTCAGGAAAGCCCCTCACACAAGGCCACACCCTGACCATTTGCCCAGCACGGCTGGTGCCCTGCAGCCAGGTGCCCAGCAGGCCTGAGAGCAGCCTGGGATTCACAGGGTGGCCCGAACCCTAAACTGCAGCCTCCCTTCCTGCTCTCCCACCTCTGCGGGAGGAAGGGGAGGGGTGAATGCACACACCGCACACCACGCCCACCCCTGGCCTCCATCCTGGGAGAGGAGGTGCTGCCTTCATCTCCAGGAGCCAAAGGAACAGCTTGCACTGCCTGAGCAGGCGGCGCCAGGAGGGGATCTGAGTCACTCAGCAGCAAAGGGGACCCCGTGCCAGCCCTTGGCAAGGCCTCCATCCCTCCCAGCCACTCCACCAGGCCAACACCTGACACCATGGCAGGGAAACCCACTTCAGGCCACCCTTTCTGGGCACACAGAACCAAGTGCCATCCCTGTGACCACGTCCCTGGCTCTCCTTCCAACCTCAGTGGCCTGCACACTGCTGCTACTGACCACACACCTCCCCTTGCAGCCCACCTCAGGGCAATTTCACCATCCACATCCACCCATTTCTCAGCTGGTACTCACAGTCCACCCGCCAAGCCTCTCCCTACATCAGGCCCACCCCACCCCCAACACACTTGTACACACCCTTTGTTTATTTCCTGGGGATCATTTTGCGAGTGGTTTTCCCAGTTCACTAACAGCATCTTCCCCTCACTGTTCATTCAGAGGTTGAACAGGTACTGTACCAGGTATGCACTGGGTACTGGGGTACAATGGGAATAAACACACTGGATTCTGTTTCCTATGATTCCCATCAAGTGGGAAAGGACAGGAAGTAAACAGTGCATAAAGACATAAAACCTTAGTCAGAAACAAGTAACATAGAGAAAATCGCCCAGCATCGTGTGCTGGAGACCTGAGTGGCCAGTGAGGGGACCACACTAGGAAGCTCTTCTAAGGACATCAACCAAGATCTGAATGATGAAGCAGTCACACCAAGACTGAGGGAACACCGTAGAAGGGAGGAGGGTCAAGTGCAAAGGCCAGAGACAGGAGCTGTTGCCACTGAATGGAAGCCGGCCTGATTTGATTCCTTATATCCTGCGTGCTTTGCCTCTAGACAGGTGAGCTGAGACATGATGCACTTGGTCAAGGATAAATGGAGAAATGCCACTAGTGACCACTGCAGTGAGATGCTCCTCATTTAATGACCTACCTGTTTATCAACTGTTTGGACTTACAACCTGCATTCAGGCTTGCGATGCAAGAACGTGAGAGGCCTTGTGGTGGCTGCTGCTATAGTCCATGACTGTAATTTTTGCTGATTGCACTGTACAGTACAGTATTATCCTTTTATGTTCTGTCATACATTACAGCACTGCATGTAAGAGTCATGCAAATAAAAGCAAAGTCTTCGAGTTGGAGTTTCCTTTGACCACTTCTTTGTTCTGAATATTGCACTGTACATACAATATACAATTCCTCTTTTAGAGACCAAGTCATTTAACAACCTAGGCACAGGACAGGAACAGAACTCGGTTGTTAAACAAACAGTTCTTGTACAAACTTCTTTTTCATATGTGATCTTCCCCACCCCCACTCACACAAACAGTTCACTCCCTGAGGGCAGGAGGGTGTCTTTGCCTCCTCTGCAGCCCTGGTGGTCATTACATGAGTGACCGTTTGATCGGTTTCTCTTTCTGGCCTGTCAGGGATCATTCAGGGGGTGGCTTCCTGCTAACTCAACACTGCTTCCCACAGAATCACCCAGGAAGGTTAAAGACAGTGTCTCAGGCTTTGCCACAGACTAAAAGTCTCAAATTCTGGCCAGGGACGTTGACTCAAGGACTCCGAGAGTCAAACATTGGACTCTGGCGGATTGTGCATCTTCCAACGAGGGACAAAGGGCAGCTGAAGCATTCTGATCCGGCCTCGACTTGACTGAGTGGAACCACAGTCTGGGGCTCCCAGGTTCTCCATCTGCAGAATGAAAGGTCTTCCCGAAGCTCTCCAGTCCAGGCCTTGCCCTTAGCAGCCTGCAGGTCCTCAAGGCAGGAGACCTGTCCCTACGGTCTCCTGTCCCCTCACCTGCCACTGCTTGGTGCTCCCGGTTTCTGAGCAGTGGCCCTGAGCAGCTGCATCCTGAAGATGACTGGGCAGGCAGTCTGCTTCCCACTTGCCTCCTTAGTGAGGGGTGGGATGTGAAGAAGGTCTGCCTGCTGAGAGTCCTGGGGAGGCCCCCCACCACGGGGGCCACCGGGAAAGGAACCCTGACCCTCCCCACCCTGTCAGGACCCTGGAGGTGTGATCCTGCCTGGAGATAGAGACACGATGACAGTGAATCACCTGTTTCCAGGCAGTTTCCAGGCCTGCAGGATGCCACTGCTGCCCCAGCAGCTCTGGAGTGTCTTCTTCTAGGTACCACACTCCTGAGCAATGGGTCCCCAGTCCGTGGAGAGAACCACGTTGAGCACGGGGACACAGTGACACTGCACCAGGAGGCCTGCAGGCCCAGATGGCACCAGCTGGCGTGGGAGGTCTGCTGGTTTGCACACGACAGCCTCCAGGGCAGCCTCGGAAGCACCAGAGTCCAGTTCTGCAAACTCGTGTCTGGTCTCTGACTGAATCCCAGATCTCTACAGAGGGAAGCCACAGCGTCACAGCTTGGGTGGGAGGGTCACGGCTCAGAACCCAGTCACCCCCCCGACCAGCCACTTCCTGGGTCACTGGTGCCAGTGGCGAAATGGGCTGATTAGCTGGTTCCTTCACTTTTCCAGACAGCTCTAAGTCCAGTTTAATAGGTAAATGTTAGGGATCATCTGTCTCTCAATCATAGCCGCTCATGGGTCAAACAAAAGCAGGCCGGAAGGCAGCTGTTGAAGGAAGATGATGGAGGAGCCTGGCTCTGGGCTCCTGGTCTTCACAGGTCCGTGCACTAACAATGAAAAGGGCACAGGACACAGGGGATCAAGCCCCAGCACTGCCCCTACCCCACAGGCCCTTCTGCCCATCAGCCTTCTCATTAGTATGCCGCCGGTGCCAGTGTCCAGCTCACAGGCAGTCTGGCTGGCAAGGAGGCCAGAAGACAGGGTGGACCCTGTAGGCAGTTGTAACTCAAAGCAAAATTTAACTCTTACTGCTCTGCCATCAACCGCAGCAAGGGGAGGAGGTGTTTTACAAAGCTGGTTGGATATTCCCCATTGCCTGATGATGAAACTTCCCCTGGGGCCTCGCGTTTACCTGGAGAAGGAGTCTCCTCTGATCACACCTGCACTCGGCCCCCAGCTCTGTGGAGGCAGTGGGAAGGGTTTCTGGGTCACAGAACAGAGGGACCAGGTGCCCCACTGAGGCCCCAGGACAAGGTGAGGGCTGAGGACCCAAATCTGAGTGGAGCTCCTCAGCCCGGCCCGGAGCTGAAGGGTCCTGCCAGCTGCCTTCCCAGGAGAAGCTGGGGACAGTGGGCAGCTGGGCACAGGGGCCCCACCCAGAGCCTGGCGCTGCCAGCCTTGAGCTCCTTGCCAGGCCACAGGGCGGGCCTGCTCATCCTGGAGCAGCGATGCAGATGCTTACGAAAGCCAGCACTCTAGATTTCAAGGTCCCTCAGCTGTAAACCCTCGACCTTCTGTGCACTTCAAATGCTGCCCCCTTTTCCCAGGAGCCCTTCCGGAAGAGAGGTGGTGGAGGGGCTGTGCTGCCGGCCTGCTGTCCTCAGCCGCGCCTCCCCACCACGGCAAACACCTGCCGCCACTGGCTGAGGGCCCCTTCTTCTTTTATTTCATTCATTTGTTTTATAAATATTGATGTAGCATTGTAGTGTATTCATCTTCCTGATTCAGCCTCAACACATTAGATCCCAGGAGGGAGATGAAAGGGCCAGAGAGAGAGAGGTGAAGAGCGGGAGAAGCAGGAGCAGACTCAGCACCAAATGAGGGCAGAGGTGCAGAAAGAGAGGCCCCGGCCGCTCAGTTTGGCTCAGCTTAGTAACTGTGGTTTAAGCCCACTCTTCCCCTTTACTGCTGAGGGAAACGCCTCAGGAGCTACATGTGTGGTTTTAAACGTCCGATAGTTCCATTTTAAAAAAGACACAAATAAAAAATTAATTTCAATTCCATATGTTAGTTAACCCAGTATATCCAGAATCCAATCTTTTTAAACACGCAATCAGCGTAAAACTATTGACGAGAAGTTTTATACGTTTATACTGACTCTGAAATTCGTGGATACAAGTACTTTATACTTACAGCACATCTCGGTTCAGAGAAGCCACATGTCAGTGCTCAGGAGCTGATGGCTACCCTACCGTGCCGCCCAGGTACTGGTTATTCCAGGAAAACTGAGGATCTAAAGCGAGGGAGGTGACCCTGGCCTTTGAGGAGCAGAAGGAAACCACAAAGGCAATTCCAACCAAATGCAACAGGGAAAGTGAGACCCAGGCACCCATGCATGCTCTGGAACACAACAATTTAGCGCAACCTGCAGGCTTGGGAAATCTCCCAGATCATCACAGTGAAGATCAGCCCAGCCCAGGAAGTGAGTTGAGAAGAGCTCACCACGCGAGTGAGCAGACACCCATGAAATAAACCAAAAGGAAACCAGGTGGTGGCTCTGGTGGTGACCATTCTCTTAAGCTCCTGCTGTGTGCCTAGCTAGGAGAAGGCTCCTCATGCAGATTCTAGGAGGGGGAGCTGGGCATGTTCATAGGTGGGGAGAAGGGCTCATCCAAGCAGGAAAAACTGAAAGGTACAGAGAATCTGATGGAAAAATATGGCAGAAGCATCCTAAAAGAGGAAGATCAAGTTTTCCCCAGGAAGATTCGACCTCACAACATGAGGGCAGAAGTTGGGTGCCCCCCTGTTGAAGCAGAAGGGAAAGAGGGTGTGGAGATGCAGAGATTCTTTAAGTGAGGCAGGAAGAGGGTTCTGGCCAGAGCCCGAGCATGATTCTCCCTTGCCCCAAATCGTCCACAGCTCTGTGATGGCAAGGGAAGGTAAGCAGACCCCGCTGTGTCGTGGATGGTTGTCTGTGACTCATCCTATCTCCCAGCTCTATTTTCCATAAATCAGCTCTTTGTTGTTGTGGTTTGGCTTTGTTTTTTGAGACAGCGTCTTGCTGTGTAGCCTGGGCTGGCCTCAGACTCACCGCATCCTCCTGCCTCAGTCTCCGGAGCGCTGGGGTTACAGGTGTGCACCACCACACCCTGCTCACATACATCAACTCCTGGGTTGCAGTCGCCCTGTGCTACAGCCTCTTCCCCGCCTCTCTACCTCTGGTTCCCTCATATCTTTTCTTCTCCCAAGCCACCTCCACCCACTCACTCCCAAACTGCAGAAGCTATCAAAACCCAAAGACATGCCAAGCAGGGCTCCATCTCAGAAGCCCACCCCAGATCCTCTCCAGGGCAACATGCTCCCCTCCTCCTTCCTGCCACGTGCCTCCCAGCAGCAATCTCTGCCTCACCACACTTGACGGCCTGGGGATGGGCTGGACCTCTCCCCTGGGCCTTGCAAGCATGCCCTCAGCAGGGCAGGCACTGAGATTTTGCTTGCTGCTGTGTAAACCCTTGCACTGCGTTACAGCCCTCGAGTAGGCACATGGCAAATACTCTCTGGCCGATGGATAGACGGATGGACATCTGTCTTTGGAACTGGACCAAATATCTAAAGCTTCAGGATCAAGAATTGTCTTGTAAAACTTTTGTGTTCTCCTTCAGCACAGGATGCAGGACCCCATCCACAAGGAGCACAGGAAGAAAGCTACTGGCTGGGTACTGGGCAACAATAAATTGGACTTGTGCATTACTTTTCTTCCAAGGAGATTGAAGACTTTACAACAGAGGTTGCAGTGGATGGCTTGAAAATTTTTGAATTTGAGGACTGTTCTCGGGCCTCCCATCCTCCAGTTCACCTCACTATTGGCCCACACCTCAGTAACACATTCCAGTCACACCATCCATCTGGCCCCCAAGGGTGAGTATTCTTAGACATCAGTGTCTCCTCTTCCCAGGTGGAAAACAGCACAATGAGGGCGTCAATGGCCTGCTCGAATGTAACAGAAGGCCCTGGAAAGCAGAGCTTGGTCTGGGTCTCCTTTGCATTAGCACTGCTCTGCTGCTCTGTGTGACAAGCCACAGGCAGAGGTTTCCCAGTCTGTTCCCCGACCAGTACCCCTGAGCCTCTGATGCGTGTAGATTCTTGGCATCTACTAAACACCGTAAACCTCAGCAGCAGTCCCAAAGAGATGTCCTTACAAAATAACTGGTCGCTTTCACTGGTACCTACTATTTCCTGTTGTGTCCTCCTGGAAGATAAGGACACTCAGCATATCCCCCATCAAAGTAAACCTCTCTGAGAGTTCTAAATAACTGTGATCTCACCTTTGGAACAGCCCCGTGAAGATAATGATCTTGCCTACCCAATCCTGTGGTTCTCCAGCCTCTGCTTGGCCTCAGTGTTCTTCCCTAGGTTGATCGGGTTTCTGAGTATTCTCTTGAGGGAACATTCAATGCTCACACAAGCTGCCTCTGGCAGATACAGAAAAAAACCACAGGACAGCTAGTTGTGACCCAATGAATTGTTGTGAGGCTCTGATCAAAGACTCCAGCTTAACTCTAAGTAGAAAAATTTCTGTCTTAAATTAATTTGTAAAAATAAAAACTCTTTATAAGGTGGCTCATTGTAGGAAATCCTGTGCCTTCCCCTTTGAGCACAAGTGTTGCATGAACAACAGTTTGCTATAAGAAACATACCGGATAAGCCACCATTAGCATCTATATCTACTTTGTGTTTAAAAATCAACTGGTAATTCTGAAACACTGTAGAATGGATAAAAATTATTTTGTGATCATAACTCTTTGTTGAACTAGAGTATTTTTGCAGCATTCTTTGTCATCAGAAACATGGTTAAAATTTAAAACTAGAAGCAGCAAAAAACTAGCTTGTAAAATTTATCCAAGTAGAGTGCAGGCTAGGCTGTCTTGGGGAAATAAACATTAAAACTTAAAGCAATGTTTTTTTAAAAAAATTTCTGTCTACCAAACAGTTTGGAGAACCCAAAAGTGGCTATGTAAAATGGGAAGGAGAAAAGTAAGCACTTGGCAACAGAGAGATTGTGGGTCACTGAACTGCAGGCCAAGAGGTGGTCAGTGGGGAAACTGTTCAGGTGGACTCCTTAGAGGGGTGGCTCAGTGCTTCTATGAGGGGCCTTCTGGGGAGATGACTCGGCACTCTGGGAGCTCAGTTTATCAATACTTACCAGGCCCCTCTAACACACCATGGAATATGCTAGGTTGGTCAGAGACGGTAATGATGAAGACACCATGTTTCTTTTAATCAGAGTCTATCATTGGATGCGAGGCATAGCCCAGTGGTAGAGAGCTTGCCTAGAGTGTGCAAGGCTCTGGGTTTGATTCCCAGCAATGCAAAGAGAAAACAAAAGAGCTGATCATTTAGTACAGAAGAGACGACATGTAGGCATGTACCTGTAATCCAAGATACCATGTGATATGAAAGACGTAAACTATTGCCAAGGGCCCCAAAAGAGCTCTTCTCATTTCCCCCTATAAGGCTGCAATATGATCTTTTGGAATTAAGGCATTTTCTCCAAGTAGGTCAGGACACAGGGAGTGAGGGACAACCTTGGCAGAGCTGACTCAGGCTGAAAAACAATCCTACGTAGATTCAACACACAAATACATTTTAAAATTTTCTTTTTAGGAACCAAGAGAAAAGAAATGTATGCATCCAGGAAGCAATTAATATGGAACTGAGGCAAATATTGACTCAAGGCAAGAAACAGAACACCCAAAAGTATGCAGAGCGATAAGTGAGTAAAACATCTTTCAGGACTAGACAACTGCCAGGAGGTGATGGGTCCCTAACATTATTTGAGTGGAAATAACACCAATTGGAGTTCCAAAGAATAGGCCAATAATTGACCTGCTCTCTCCTTTATAAGCCCTCTCCTCAAGGAGCTAACAGTATTTAATATTTTTATCCATGGGTCCCCACAACCTAACTCAATGCCAGGAATATAGTAAATGCTCAGTAGATGTTGAATGAGCAAGGAGGAATGAATGAACGGAGGAGGTAGGTTTTAGGGTCCTGATCATGCTCATTAATACTTTAACTTTGGGTCAAGATGTTTACTCTCTCTAAGCCCTAGTTTCATTATCTACAACCTGAGGATGATTACAGAGCTCTCTCAGAACTCTTATGAGGATTAAATGGCATGGTACAATACTTTGTAAAATGCAGTCCCAAAAGATTTCTTTCAAAATTGGTTATCTTATGTACACAGGAAGGGAACAGACTCTACTGGGGAACCAGACTTGGCCCAAAGCAACCCTGTGGAAGACAAGACACAGTTTCAACTTGATTAGCTTTGGGATCTGCCCCAGGGATTGGAGGAGCACATTTCTAGATGTGTCTGGGTGGTTCCTCAAGTGTGGCCTTCAGGTCTGTGTCCAGCCCCTTGCCCCTCCTCTCTGCCACTGTTTTCCTGCTCTGATTGCTGGCTGTCATTAACTGAGCAGCTTTCCTCCATCAAGCACAAGCCTGTCCACCATGTGCTTGTGCCTTGGAGCAGCCAACTCTGGACTAAACCCATGGAAACTGTGAGCCAAATACACTTCTCCTCCTTTGAGAGTATTAGGTGCGTGTATTTTGTCCCATCAATGGGAAAGGCACTAATACACACCCCTGTTCTGTTTGCCCTATGTGAGGACAGCCCAATGAATTACCAGAAGAGGATGCTCTGTTACCAATGACTCCTGCGCAAACAGTAGTAACAAAATTGCTGATCAAATCAATAACCAGTGACATCAGCAAGGCCATTATTGCCACATAGAGCTGTGGAGTCCCTTAGACTGCTACTTACACACAGGAAGTTTCATTATCCTTTCTCTGGGTTTCCTGACCCTTAGAATTAAGATGTCAGCTGGAGATACAGGCTTTGTTCACATGGAAAGGCTGCTGATTTGTCAAGAACTTTTACACATATGTGCACCCAAACATGCACTGCTAACACTCGCCTGCTCCTGACAAGATAACTGGGCCATGTGGTGACAATATTAATTAGACAATTGCTGCTGAAGACGGAATCTGTAAAGCTCTGCCCTTGCTTTCCCATGAGACTCTACACAACAAACAGCCAATGAGGTCTGGCAGGTCCAAATGGTGTGCTTGTGGTCTCTTCAGGGTAGTAGTTGCAGAGGAAATACTGGGGATACAAAGAGACACCTGCAGACTTCTGGGAATTAACTGGCCTCTAGATCCTTTTATTCCAGAGCCTGCAGCAGTTTCATTAGGGAAGTGGGTGGCAAGGGAAATATCCCAGTGTGCGTGCTTGGCATTCACATAAACTGAGTTCAAACTCCAGGTCTGCCTTGTGCTCACTGTGTGATTTTGAGTTATTTATGTCTTTTTCCCTCTCCATACTTTGCTAATTAGTAGGTAAGGCAATCAACTCACTGTCCTTAGGACATTACTTTCTCATGATCGCGCTTTGCTCTAGTGTACACCACCGCCCAGTACCCTCTGTTTCCCCCTCACCCAAATCAGAAGGATCCTATAAGCCTATTCACATCTCCCATATCTGCAAAGCGCTCTAAAACCTCCCAGATGGATGGAACTTCTCTTTTTTCTAAAATGTCCAGCAATATTGCCAATCTTTCCAGTGTGTGTGACAAAACCCCTTGAAGGTCACAATTGTTTTTAAACTCTTCATACTCCACTTTGGAATGAGATGCATGGCCTGTTATTTCCTGGACCACGTCCTTTGCCATTCTTTAAGGTGAATGGGCATGTTCAAGGTGGTATAGGGGTAGACTGCCATTCTTTACAGAATTTAACATGCTGTAGTTATGAGAACTCAACTTCCCACCATGGACCTGTGGGCAAATCTCTTTGCCTTGCCTTTTAAGAGCATGTAAAAATAGTCATCTTTTGTCCTTGTACTGACAGAAAAGCCACTTCAAAAAAATCTCAGCACCAGTCCACTCTCAAACAGACAGTGTATGCATTTAGTCACCAAGCATGGAGCCCTGCCACGTGGTAGAATCCATGCCCACCTCTGCAGTCCTACTGGATGACTGCTCAGGTCAGGCACTGGTTTCCAAGGAGTACCTGCATCACAGGCTCGAAGGAGCTGATCCGAAGCGCACTCTTCTGGTCTCAACTCCAGAACACCTGAACTCAAGCCTCACAGGCTCTGCCTGAGATCGGAGTGTTAACAAGCTCCCTTCCTGCATCTCAAGTGCGCTCAAGTCGAAGGGATAAACCTCTTGACCACAGAGCATATAATGACCATGTGGTTCTAAAATCGCATCTGCCCCAACATGGAACTGAGGGAACTACTCAGTCACTGAAGGGAAGAAGAGCAAGAGGTGGTGAAGCACTTCTAGGATGACCAGGAAGCATGAGGGCTATGACTGAGGGGAAAGTTTACAGAGCCCCTACCGGACTCTGTCACAGCCCTGGAGTCTCCTTCCACAAGGAATCTGACAGAACAGTTCTCATCTCTGCGGAGGGCCATGCAGTCAGGCATGGCACTTGCAGACTGGGTCAGAGATGGAGAACCTTTTAGAGCTTTCAATGACAATGAACAGCCGACTGCGGCATGCATCCATAGGTTTGCCACCCTGGGCTGGGTCATTAAATGAAAGAATCAGGCACAGAAAACTGAGACAAATGTTTTCCATCCTGCATCCTCCATCTGAAGATTACACAGGGTCAAATCACGTATCAGTGTGATGGATTTCTGTCAATCCCTTGCTCCTCTGATATTAGGAAATAAGCCTTTAAACTAGCACCCAATGTGAGAGCAGTGGAGGCTGAGTGGCACCAGGTGGTAGGAGTATGGGCTTAGGACCTCGACCACTGGTGATCGTGCCCGAGTGTGCTTTTGTACAGAGCAGGGTAGTGTGGTGTCACAGAAGGGTGCTGGTGTGGAGCCAGAGGGCTGTGGTTTAGGTCCAGCTTTTCTAGCCACAGGTATAACATTTTGGCTAAATCCCTTAGGCCTCGGCCTTCCACTCTCTTTATCTGTAAAACTGCCACAATAACACTTACCTCTCTCATCTCACAGAATTGTTATTAAAAAGTCAAGCAAGAAAAAACATAAAAGTGCTTTGTAATCCATAAATTGTATGAGAAAACTGTTTTAATTCTGTGACAAATACAATTCTAGGGCCATTCTTATCATGCTGTTTTCCATGTTCTTTCTTTAACTGGATAAAAACAGTTTAGGTGAGAGCCATGCTTTATCAAAACAGTGTTTCTCTCTAAATCATCTTGCGTCCATTGATAAAGGAATTTTTTGGAATACAGGACTTAGCCCTGGGCTTCACTTCTCGGCTAAGCCAGTCTTACAAACTATAATGCCAGCTGAAGGGGAGGGTGGCAATAGTTGGGGAAAACGTGCCGCAGGCTCACCGTGGTGGCAGGGCAGAAAGAAGTTCCCATGGGCTGGGGGTGCAGCTCCGGGGTGCAGCATGAGCTCAGCACGTGCAAGATGTTGGCCTCCACCCTCAGCAATGAATAACGTAAAATTCCCTCAGGAGTCCACTCAGCGCAGGACAGACTCTGAGACCGTAGTGGGGAAGGGATATTTTACCTTGTTCTGTTCTGCACTGGTTCCAGAAACCACATTTCTAGCTGGAAAAAGCAGGGCCTGCTGGGTTTGTTACAATCTCATTAGGGTTCTTCTGCATTACAGCTTAGAGTGCAATTCTCTTCTGCAGACACAGCGTGATCATCACCTTAGAGGTGGCCATGTCTCAGTGTCTCCTGGTCAGGAGCAGACCTGCAGGCCTTTCCTCAGTGCCCAGCGATGGGCAGGAGCCCAGCAGGAGAGGACAGGAGTGCGCTGAGCGGGAGGGCAGTGTGTTTCCCACCCGGGCTCCTGTTCGTCTCAGTGCCACCTCTTAGTTCCAAGGGAACTGAGTGCCCATGGCTTAACCTCAAAGGAAAGTGCTTTGCGGTCTTTACGACGTTGTTATTGTTATTATCACGATGATGAATTGTGTGTTACGTCTTTCTGATGTGCCAGACAGAGAAGTTTCGTGCGTATCCTTTGATTTCACCTTCGAAACGCTTTGAGGCAGGTGCTCTTATAATCAATTCTCTTACTGGAGGTGAATGAATGGGGTTTGGAGAGTGAGCAGCAGGAGAGCCTTAATCAAAGGCCAGGATTCAAACCAAGGCCTCCAGCACCACATGAGTTGCTATTTCTGCAAGAAGTGGGTCCTTAGCAAAACCAGGGAGCCCTTGCTGTGATGAACTCGAAATGAGCGAGAGCCAGCCCCTTCCTGCCGCAGGCTCCCACCCCACATGCAGTGAACAATGGGTGAGGGGTACTTGCAAGGAGAAGATGGCCTCTGTGCCGAGCACATACAGGTCGTCCTTCTCGTCGCTGTCCCATGCCGGGCAGTGCAGTGACCATGCAGGCAGCAGCCTGCATGATAGGAGATGACTTAAGGAGCTGTGGGTGGAAGGGCGGGCTCAGACTGTACCAAACTCTACGCCGTTTAACACAGGGGACTGGAGCAGTAGAGGGTTTGGTACCTGGGGGTCCAGGAGCCCATCCACCTGGTCCTGAGGGATGCAAGTTGGCTCTTCCTTCAGCCGAGGGGAAGAGTGGGGAGGAGAAGCTGCCTCCCCCAGGTCTCGGGGCTGGGCTGCAGGAGGGGTTTGTATGCTCGTGGCTCACACTACTTCCCAGAGGACACCTCATCACTGACGCTTGGAGAAAAGTCCACTCTCATTCAGTGCGGGAATATTTTGAGTGGGGTTAACACCAATGGCAATGTGGCTTTTACTGTAATAAAAAAAATTTTAAATTAAACATTTACCGTATTTTTGATCACTCTGTGAATTTTATACCATATCCCTAGGAAGGAAGGAAGGAAGGAAGGAAGGAAGGAAGGAAGGAAGGAAGGAAGGAGGGAGGGAGGGAGAAAGAGAGAGAGAGAGAGTCAGAGAGAGAGAGAGAGGGAGAAAGTGTTTTGGGCATTTAGCTCCGTCGGGCAGAACACAAGGAGCTCACCCCAAGGTGGCCACTGAGACCTGTGCTCTCGGGGGTTCACATCCCCTGCTTGGTCCAGCCGCGCCCCCCTGGGCAAGCATCAGCAAATGAGCCCTGCCCAGGCCCCGCCCAGGAAGCCAGGCAGGCCCCTCTGTGCCTCCACCTCTTTCACAGGCCCTAGCCCTCGCTGTCTGTCCAGGAGCCTCACGGGGTGCCCTGGCACCTTCACCCCTTCTCAGTCTCCACTCCCCAGGGGAGACTCACCCCAGGACAGGGCTGGTTGACTCAGTGCACATGTGCTAAGGTCTGCTCCATGTCACCCTGTGCTGAATGCTGGGAAGATCAGTAAGCAAACCAAAGGCATTTAGAGATTCATTTTATAACTCAGGTTGCAGTAAGCAACATCTTTGAAGGGGGTAAGGGAGACCTGAGTGATGGGGTGTTGCTTTTTTAGGTGGTTGGGGAACCTTTCCAAGGAGGCAGTGGCTGTGCAGAGACCTGCATACAGTGATGTAGAAAAGGGCTGGGAGGAGAATGTACCCAAGAGGGAAGAGCGTGTTCAAAGGTCCTGAGGCCAGGGTGTGAGCTCAGGTGAGTGGGTAGGGCTATCATGAAGAGTGCTAAGGGAAAGGTAGAGAGCTGAGACTTTTCCTCTGATGGGAAACCACAAAGAGTTATTGGAGAGAGTAAAATGATCTGATTCACAGTCTTAAACCAAGTTTTAAATTTCCCCTGTGTAGGAACTATGGTGGCAAGAAAGAAGACAGGAAGTGGTTTGGGCTGTCACGTGAGAAATGAGGAGGGTTTGTGCTCAGCAGAGGTGGAGGGATGAGGGACCGGTGTCAAATGTAACTTCATGTCTCGCTAGATGGGAGGAGAGAGGACAAGAGAGGGCTTGGCATTACCGTTCAGATCTAGAGTCCCCCAAATTCTCCTGGGCTCAGAGGTGGGGCATTTGGAAGGCTACCTGGTGACTGGGCGCTGTGCTTATGGGCAGACTCAGCCACTGGTGAGTCCCGGGCTGAAAGCACCTTAGGAGGCTTGGCCTGGCGGTGTGGCTGGTGGGATGAAAGTGCATCCCCCAGTGCCTCCTTCTCTCTGCTCCTGGTCCTCCTTCCTGCCGCTCCTGCCTTGGAGCCCGATGGCCTCGAAATCTCCCTGGAAAGCCATGGACATCTGTGCTTTGCCGCAGTGGCAGAAGTGACCAGATACCTTCAGCCTGAGCAGGGACCAGTTGTACCACTGCCTGAGCAGTTGAGGGGGCAGGTTCGGTCCTGGTGTGAGCTGAGGCACAGGTGCGAGCTCTTCCTCCTCCTCTGGCAGGGCCCAGGACACCCAACTCTACTCGGGACCTCGAAGCTGAGTTTAATTCAGGGGCAACAATTATGCCTCGCCACAGGCTAAGTCTTGTTCTCACTTCTACTTTTTCTCTGAAAAATGCCGCTACTTTGACCCCCACCCTTTTAACTGTTTGCTCCTATTTTTCAACAGGTCCAAGCTGTAAAGGGAGATCATTTGTAAGGAGAGATCGAAAGCTTTAACACTAGAACCTAAATACACATAAACACATCACCCTGCATGCCCACTGTTGGGTGAAGAAGCCGTTTGCTTTCAATGCGTATGAGCGCTGGAGAAGCAGTAAGTTAAAACACAGAGGTTTCTAACCTGTAGCCTGAGTTCATAAATAAGAGACCTGTGAAAATATTTGTACACCAATATTCCTGCAAAGAAAATCGACCCCTTCCCTCCAGCTCTGGGATCATCTCTAGACCGGCTGGGAATTCACAATGAGGAGGACATGCTCCCAGACAAGGCCAAGACCACAGCGAAACGCTCTCAGCTTCTCCGTGCAGCCATGACCCACCTAACCAGCCCCCCATGACAGTCAATCCAGCACCCCAGGGAGATAGCATTGAGCACCTGGATGGTGTAATCAGGAACGGGGAGCGGGCATTGACCAAGCTGACAATTCTTGACCTGGACACTGCCGAGGGCTTTGTAACCATGCACACGGGAAGTGGTGCTCTAATCTCACATCTTACAGAAAGGAAAGTTAAAGGCGGGAGAAATTAAGCATCCTGCAGTTGTAAGGGGCAGCCTGGGGTTGGTTCCAGGCCCATGGCTTCCCTCTGCCCTTCCACAAGCCCCTGCTCCGCATGCTCCCTCAGTCGCTCTTAGCAAAATGTCTCTGCTTCCCCCGTGCTGATCTGTGTCCACCCCCATAGGACTGTCAGGCTTTATTCTCCAAGGAGACAGGTGGGTCCTGACAAATGCAAAGTGATTGTGCAATGAGACAGTGTCAGTGCCGCTTGCCTGCCACAGGGAGAGTGGAGGGAATGCAGCTTAGCGCCTGCTCAGGGAGCGACAGAGCCCAGGGTGACTCACAGGTGCCCGAGGGTGGGGGTGGCCCAGAGAGCCGCCTATCAGAGTCCCAGACATCCTTGGCCTGCAAATGCTCCTGGCTCCATGGAGCCGGATGAACTAGAGTAGGGCGGGCACTCGGGCACATTAGCCCTGGAGCCCCCAGTGTGCAAGGATCAGGCCCTGCTCTGGGAAGAGCTCTCATGCAATCTGAAAATACACCTGGCAGGTTGTGCACTGACCCTGGATGACACAGCTGGTGTCCTGAGTAGATCTGGGGAACAGGACAGGGAGGCTCAGACAGCAGGGAACCCAAACACATCGCTTCTTGGTTCAGAAAGCATTATGCAACTTTTTAGTATTACTACTTTTATAAATGGAGAGTAGCTTCACTTTTCTGGTTACAACTCAGATACACAAATCTAAGTCTTCCTTCTGTTTAAATTCTTCAGGGGCTGCCACTGCCGCAAGGGAGGCCCTGCTGCCTGGACCCATCCAGCTGGCGTGTCTCGGGACATTCACCGGGCTGCAGATGTTGTGGGCGTGCCCAGAATGCTCTACCCTCCCCGCTGCTACAGCAGGACCCAGTGAGAGGTGTCCCTGAGGGGCAGTGGGACCCCACCCTCTTCTTCCTCTTTGCTTTCCTGGCTCCTGCGGTGAGCACCTCGCTCCGCCATGCGCTGTGTTCACGATGTGGTCCCTCACTAGAGGTCTGGACAATGGAGCCATCTCATTAGGGACTGGAGCCTCTAAACCATGAGCCCAAATAAACCTTTTCTCTCTGTAAGTTAAACGCATCAAGTATTTTGCTATAGCAACGAAAGGCTAATATAACTTCTTGTTCAAGTAGTAAAACTCCCTCCTGGAGGATGCCTATGTCGTCCAGGGGCCATGCCCTGTGCCTGGGCTCAGCCCCTGCCAAAACCTCCCCTTCCTCTCTGCACAACCAGGAGGCCTGGTGACCCCAGGACCCTAACTGGCCATAACACTTGGTACCTGGAGGCTGTGAGAGAAGACTCTTTCCCTGTCTAGATGCACAAGTTCAAGGGAACACACAAGCCTAGTCCCTAAGGAACTATGTGCCCTCCCCTTCCTCCTGCCCACCCTGCAGTGCAGAAAGGCTGCTGAGGAGTGGGCTGACCGAGAGCCTGCAGGGCTGAAATGGGAAAGAAGAGGGAAAGAGAAAGCCTGATAATTGTATTTAAGTACCTGGAGACAACTATGCCTGCAGCCTCTGGACTTCATTTTTTGTTTTTTGTTGTTGATGATACAGGTCTCACTATACAGGTCAGGCTGGACTTGAACTCACCATGAAGCCCAGGCTGGCCTCAAACTCACTGTGATGCCCCTGCCTCAGCCTCCCAGAGCACAGGGAGGGCAGGTGTCACCACGCCAGCCAGCCCCTGAACTTTAAAGACTGGAACTAATGCATTTTAGAAAAGCTTTTCTTTCTCTTTGACTACTTCTCACTAGTCTCTACTATCTGCAGTAACAGGGGATGGCGGTTCTTAAACACACCGTCATTTCCGTTTTCAGCGGGCCTGTGCCTGTGCTCTTCCTGCTACCTATATTTGGTACTGACCTTGTCCACCAGATCTTGCCATGGCTCAGGCCCAGCGTTCTCGCTGCTGAGCAGCCTTCTGTCCCTGTTGTCTCTGCAGACAGTGGAGAGGCCGCGCTATGGCAACCACGGCTCTGCAGGCCTTTTACACTGCTCAGCGATTCTCGCTGTGGGCAGGGGCCTCCAGGACGTGGGGCGTGTCCTCCTGGGCTCTGTGCCAGATCCCCAGTGTGGCAGTGCTGGGACATCATGGACCCTTTAAGAGGCAGAGCCCAGGGGAAACTTCGGGGCACCACCCTCAGAAGGGATTAACAGACGCTCACAGGATCCCAGTTACTGCTTCAGAGCAGGTTGCTATAAGTGACCCAGGCCCCTGAATTCCTATGGTTCCTGCCTCTCCTCCTTGTAATCTCTCCCTCTTGAACACACCCCCACCATGATGCCACCCGCCATGTTGTGACAGAACCAAGAAGCCCTCCCCAGAGCCAAGCAGATGTTAGCATCACACTCCTGGACTTCCAGAACTGTCAGCAGTAAACCTCTTTTCTTTATAAAGTTTGCAGCCTCCGGTATTTTGTTATACCAACAGATGATTAATATACCCCCCACTAGACTCTGAGTTTCTTAGGGGAGAAAGGGTTGTGTTGCTCATACCCTCAGTCCTGAAATGAGAGGGAGAGGAAGTGGTACTGCAACCTAGAAGGATGGTGGTGTGGGAGAGCTACCTGACAAGAGATGTGGCCTCGGGAGACAACTATGGTTGCCCACAGTGATCCACCGGGGAAAGCCAGGGGATGGGGGTCGGGAGACCACTCCCCTCTCCACTGCCTTCATGTGAGGCCAGATGGCCCAGGTGATATATTCCTTGCCATCTCGGGGTTACAGAGCTGGAAAGAGGAGGAAGAGGAAGGCTCCCAGCCGCTAAGCTTCCTCTCTACATGGGATGAGAGGGCCTGCGGGGGCGGGCCGAGGGACCCCGAGACCACAGGTGCCCACACCTGACCAGCTCCACTGAACACACAGCTTTTATCAAACTCGCTGCCACTGCCTCCGTGGCGTGTGCTGTGTGCCACCTGGACATTCACTCAGATATTCCAGGGCTCCTGCTCAAACCTGCCCCGTGAGGCCCTTCCCATGGGAGAGACATGGCCAGCAACGCCCAGGCCAGGGCACAGATGCTAACAGATGCTAAAAGCTGCTGGATCACGAAGAGCAAGACACCACAGCCCCGGAGCTGTGACAGACCATGCCCCTGACGCCCACCCGGCCAGAGCCTCCACTACTCCCTTCAGAGAGTGGACAGGGCCCAGCCTGGAAGCCCCACATCTGTCCCAGGGAAGTGACTGCATCCGTGCAGATCACCAACGCTGCTCTTTTTCACATACTGGGGATTGAACTCGGGGCTTTCACATTGAGCCTCCAACCACGGTCCTTTTTAAATTTTTATATTGAGAGAGGGTCTTGCTAAGTTGCTGAGGTGTCCAGGCTGACCTCTAACTGGCAATCCTCCTGACTCAGCCTCCCAGAGTGCTGGCATTACAAGCATGCCCCACTGTTCCCAGCTACTAGTGTTGCTCTTGAAGGCAGAGGTTGCTTGTTGGTGTCCTCTGGAAGAAGGAGGAAAATCTGAACCAAACAATCAAATTTCCTCTCCAGAGGAAAGCTGCAGTCCTAATCTGCCCTGGGCAGAGCAGCCCCTCCTGCCATCAGCACTGCAGAAGAGGCGCTGGCTGGGCCCTGACCTCAGCCCGGGCTCCTGGCCAGTGCACCCTCCACTGGCTGCTCAACCTTGGCAACCCTTTTCTTGCTGGGCCAAGCGCTGTGGGGTGCGGACTCCTGGACCCATGCAGACTCTCTCTGCGGCTCTCAGACTGTGATTTCCTACCGTGTTTCTTCCTCTCCTCACAGCTGGGATGTCCGCAGTGGGCACAGTGCTCACACCCGGCTGGGGCCAATGTCCCAGTGACAGCATTTCCCCTCACCCCACCGCCTGTGCGGGCAGCTGTGCTCCAGGTCAGGCTTCATCCCAAGGCAGACACGGAAGGAGAGGGAGGCTCACTGTGCCCCACAGCCTCGGGCCCTCTCCCAAGGAAAGTGAGCTCCAGGAAGATGCCAAATAATTCATCTCGGTGCACAGACTGAAAGTTTACAAGTGAAAACCCCATCCCAGTGATGGTGCCGAGAGGTGGCCCCTGGAGTGGATTAGGTCACGAGGGCAGAGTGCTTATGCACAGGGTCGGTGCAGTTACACCAGACCCCTGAGAGCACGCAGTCCTTTCCTCCATGTCAGGGCCCAGTAAGACGGGGACAATCGTGAACAGGAAGTGGGCCTGTGCCTGAACTCAAACACCCGGGCACCCTGACTCTGGACTCCGGGACTCTAGAACTGTGAGAAACAGATTCCTACTGTTGGTAAGCTGCCCAGCCCATGGGACTTCAGTAACGCAGCCTGAAAATCCAGGCATCCACGGAGAAGGCTATCTTAGGAGATAAATGGGTAGGGTGAGGAAGGCTCTGCTTAGATTTAACCCCTCTGGAGAGAAGAATTTGACTTCAGAGGGTCCTAGGACATTGCTAACACTCATAACAAGATACACACAGTGACTCCCAAGGAGGGTGGATGTGGAATTACCCACAATCCAGCTGTCACACGAATTCCAAGACCCCCGTGACCAGGACTGAAAACGCATGTCCTTCCTAGAGCGCCCTGACTTACAAAGCATGTCAACACAGCCTGCTGTGGGGGCTGCTGCAGCCTCCCCTCCAGGACCACAAGAAGGGACTGTCAGCATCACACGAGGGCCTCCAGCTTGGGGGTCAGCTTCTGGGGTCTAGAAGGTGAACAGCAGCATTGGGTGCGGGACCCGGGGCAGGTTGGAACCGCAGTGGGCTGAGATGGGAGTCTGCCCACGTCCTGGACAGGCAAGAGAGAGGACGGCGGGAAAACTGGACCAGAGAGCCCACACAGCTCAGCCGAGGAGGAGGCTCCGTGTGGATCGCAGTGGATCAGCTGCAGGGTTAGGAAGGAGGAACTGCATCCAGACGCCCTGAGGGGCCGGCCAGAAGAGAGCGCTCCACCTCGAGCTCCCAGAGTGGGAACCCTGGCGGCTGGCGGCACCAACAGGAAAGACTTAGTCCTGCGGAGGATGGGCTCCAGCAGGCAGAAGCGCCTCCCCCAAGCCTGCAGGCCACCACCCGCACCTGACAGGAGGCCTGCAGTCCCCGTCCTGAGCTTCACACTCCGGTCCAGGTTCCTGACCACTGCTCTCTCCTGCTCTCTGCCTCTCAGCACCTCACCGTTCCGCAAGGCCATGAGCTCGAATCACATCAGCAACGCCCGGCACCATCTGCAGAAGGCAAGCCGGTGCCCTCCCTAAGGAGGGCGGCAAAATGACTCCCGGAGGCCCAGCCAAGCTTTTATTAACGTGCTGATTAGGTGAGAAATAGTCACTTCCCTGTATTCAAAGAGAAGAAAGAGAGTACAGGAACGCTGGCCTCCATCTCTCTCCGCGAGGCAACATTTCAGATAATAAGCAGGTCCGCAACAGATGGACGGGCTTTAGCACTCCTGAGGGGAGAGGATGGGGCCAGTCTGTCTCGGCTCTCTCTAAATCTAGAGAGCGTGCGCCAGCGTGAGCGTGGGCGTGTCTGCCCGTGTGTGTGCCTGTGTGTGTCTGCCTCTGTGTGTGTGTGTGTGTGTGTGTGTGCGTGCACGTGAGAGGGGCAGACGGGAGGAGGGCAGGGGATGAAGGAGAGCAGAAAAGGCCAAGTGGAACCACGGAGAAGGAGAGCAGGAAGCATAAGCACCAGGTGACTATAAGGAATATGAGGAAGAGGAAGCAGCTAGAAAACAAAAGAAATTCAGGAGACAAAGCAAACCAATTTTCAAAGGAGACTGTCAGTTGGGGAACTCGCTGAAGAGGACGGGTAACCGACCATTTCCCTGGTGGTGTGGATGGAGCCCCGGAAGGCGACGTTCCGGAGTGAGCTCCCGGCAGGCAGGGCAGCGCCCACCGAGCCTCTCTTTCCGGGCCAGCTTCTCCCTGTCTGCGGAGTCGGGGGTGCCCGGATGGAGGCCCAAGTTTCTTTCCAGGCTCTCGGGCGCTCAGCTATGGCTGCGGTCTCTCGATGGCCAGAGCCGCGCAGGTCCGAACCCCAGAGGCCCAGATCGATCGCCTTGGCAGAGTCCAGGGGTGGGCGGGCCGTGTGCCACCAGCCTCTGACACCTGTCCCTGGAGTGTCCTCTCCTCACAGCGACCTCGGCCCGCTCCAGCCTCGAGCCACCCTCATCACAGGAGCTTGCTCTGCTGGCTTCCAGGACTGGGAGGCGCGTAGCGCGCTCTTACACTTTATTATCCTGAATGCACTAGAAATTTCCAGGTGCGTCCTGGAACACCCGGGCCAGCACACACATCCATTTCTGTCTTCCGGACTGTTTTACTCGCTTAGCCAGGCCATTCTGAGAAGACACAGTGTGACAGGTAAGGACTCGAGCTGCCCCCGCCCTTGGTCTGGACTCTCTTCTGTCCACTCACTCTGTGACCCTGGCCAGTTACAGAGACTCCACAGCTTCGATCCTGCATCGTGAAATGGGGACGGTACGGTGGAGCAAACCTGTAACCCCCGTACTCTAGGAGGCTGGGCCAGAATGTCACGTGTTCAAGTTCAGACTGGGCAACTTATCAACAGAAAAGGGTGAAACACTGGTCAGTGTGAAGGGTCTGGGTCAAATCTCCAGTGTCACAAGCAAAAAGAGGGGAGGAATGTTAATAGCAAGTGCTCCTCCATCCCGGGGCTGCTGGGGGAGGGGAGGAGCTTGTCAGGCTGGAGCACTGTGCCTGTCCTGTTCAGAGTACTTAATAAACATCAGCCAAAGGACTGCCCTCCGACGCCCTTTGCATCCATGATGACACCGCAAAGATGCTATCCCCTTCCCTCCCCTCTGTGACAAGCTCAGGTCTGCTTGAATCCTTGCTGACAGTGGCAACCCATCCCTCAAAGTCCACTTTCTCCTGTGGATTAATTCAGAATTTAGCCTCGATCCATAAATGGTCTGAAATGAATCGAATGCAGATTTCTGATATTGCCTGCACCATTCCTGCCAGCAAGCAGCAATCATCTCCCACCTCTGCTTCGTCCTCAGCTCCAGTGAGTCACTCACACCCTCTCTAACCACAGTTCACATTTTTGCTCCAATGCACAGTTACTCTGCATATTTCTGCTCCCTCCACTCTCTGCCGGAGCCTTTCTGGCTGCTTTTCTTCATAAGATCTTTGCACATACCACACAGCATCAGTGTTCATGCTGTTAACCCTTTGGTGGACGCACTAGAGAGCAAGGGCAGAGGAGCAGCCAGGCCTCCCGGCACACACCTAACCTAACCCTGGGAGGCTGAGGCAGGACGACCGCAAGTTTGGGCCCAACCTGAGCAACTTCTACCCGCAGTGAGACATCCATCGCAAAAAATATAGGAGCCAAGCTTCAGTCCCCAGTACTGCAACAAAAAAAAAAAGAGGAAAGAGTAAGAGAGTAGAGGAGCAGTGAAGTCCCAGCCAGTGTTTAGGGAGTGTGGGTTGGGGTCGCAGTCCATCATTAGTGTCCTGTTTGGCACCACAGTGTGTCTATGTTTCACATGGAAATGGGGACCTTTGAATCCTCTTCCTAAACAACTTCAGTCAATGCAAAGTGAAGGCCCTTGGCTGACCTATTTTGCTCCTAGCTTCCAAGCCCTGAGATGGAGGAAGCTTTGTACACTTACGCACCTCTGTCACCTCTGTCATGGCATGCTACTGTCCCTCTGGGCCATGAGCTCCCTCAGGTCCTGCCTGGTGCTTGCCTCTCCCAATCATCCCCTCCCACTCCTTCCTCTCCATGCCCGCACCGCCCCAGCCCACGCTGCCTCATATGGAGCGACTTGGTGCTCTGCGAATGGAACAGGGCTCCACACATACTCCAAGCGTGTCTTGGCTGTTCACCTCCTGGTACCATCCTGCCCCACACACCCCACCTTCCAGAGGCCGGGTGGGTGTCTCCACCCTGCCTTCCTTAGCCCTCTCGGGAGCCCTGCTCAGACACATGGCATGCTAAGCCATAGCCATTCTCAAGCACTCTACACCTCATGGAGCTTCCGGGCAGAGACTGTGTCCCCTGTCTCTCAAGCCCCAGGGCCCTCTATGCCAGGGACTGTTATGGCTGTGTCCAGCTGTCCCCCCCGAGCCTCACTTGCCATAGGTGGGGCTTTTCCAGGGGACTGACAATACTCCACCCTGGGTTTGAGTGTTACCTGCTCTGGAGGAAATACAAGGGACAGAAGCCTTGCTGCTACTGCTGCTGCACTACTTTGCTGCCTTCTGCCCTGCCCTGCCATGGACTTTTTCTCCCCTGTGATGCCCCTTTGTGATGTCACCCTGCCTAGAAGCCAGCTGACTGAACTGAAATCTCTACAGACTGTGAGCTAAATAAGCCTTTCCTCCTTTAACTTTGGGTGTCGGGTATTTTGTCTTGGCAATGAGAAAAGTAACCAAGACATGGACATTAGGTGAAGAATTTCCTGACTTGACTTAAAACTGGAACTCAGTTGAACAGAAGCAAGCAGAGCTGGGGTTTTCTGCTAGCCTAAGAACTAACACAAAAACGCTGTAGGCAAAGAAACACGTCAAAGGGATGGGAGTCAGCAGGTCCCACCGGGAACATGCACCACCTGACTCGTCCTTGCTCTTCATCTTCTTTGCTCCCTGGTGGCCATGGAGCCACAGCTGCTGTGAGAGGGAAGAGACTTTGCATGGCCAGCACTGCCTGCCTGCAGGACCACAGGCCAGCACATTAGAGAGGATGCGAAGCACCAGGTGCCGATCTCCTTGGTACACCCTGGACGTGGTTGGGCTGCTGGGACCATTTCTGAGCCTGTAGACCTGCTGGGCTGATTGGAAGTCTGGGTTAAAGAAAGGGGTCTGGGATTCTACGTAGCCTAAGGGGTCTACAGGAGAGCCTGCTGACTCTAGGCAAACTGCCCCCTTTCCTGTAGCTCTCTGTCCCTCCACTCATCCTGTTTACTTGGGTTTGGCTTCCTGACCAGGTGGAACAACATGAACTATGAAATTCCTTAAGCCCTGCTTCTGAGAACTACCAATTTCTATTGTTCTCCAATACCCCAGAATTCTCTTATTAAGGTAGCAGCACAAGCCGGGCACAGTGGTGCACACCTGTAATCCTTGCACTCAGGAGGCTGAGCCAGGAGGACAGCCATGAGTTCAAGACCGGCCTGAACTCAAAAATAAATAAATAAAAGGTAGCAGCACAATTCATAACAGCTAAATCCCGGAAGCAGCCTGCATACCTGTCAATAGACAACTAGATAAAGAAAATGTGGTATCTATATGTAATGGAATACTACTTGGCTGTGAAGAAAGACAAATGTGAGACATTTGTAGGAAAATGGATGCATTGGAAAATACAATGTTGAACGAAATAAACCAGACACACAAGCTTAAATACCGTATGGTACCTCTCACTTGAGTAAGGCAAAGTACAAACAAATAGATCAATAGAAGGTAGCTAGATGGAGTCAAGACAATGGATCTCTTGCAAATGGGAAGGAAGATACGAGACCAAAGGTGAGGGGTGAGGAGGAGCAGAAGGGGAAATAAGTAGAATAAAGATGTGCCAAGTTCAGGAGCCTAATAACCTCAGTGACTGTGAACATCATGTGCCATAATGTGAGTTAAGATTAACAACATGAACAGGAGTGAAAATGAGGAGAGGAGAACTGGATGGGGAGAGAGCAGTGGGGAGGGGAGGGGATTAAAAAGGGAAGCAAGTTGTGTTATGTGCATGTCCCGATGCCCCGGGGTGATTGTAAATCCAGGCACTGCAGACATGTACTAATAAAAAAATAAAATAGGAAGACAAGATTAAAGGACAACCAGTTAGCCACAGAATGAGCCTCTCGAGATATGAAGAGCCTCGTACGGACAGAGCAGTGCATGCACACACACATCTAAATGAGACATACACACACATCAAATGTTCCCAATTCGTGCATATATCCTTAGATAGGCTACTTAGACAGTCCCATCCCATAAATCATCTAGACAAGAAAAGGACTCCAAGAATAACAGAGGTGCTAAAGGTACAGATCAGCTCCACAGCCGAACTGTAAGGAAGTGCTGATGCTGCTCTCAGTATGGCTTTCGCCAGCAAGTAAATGTCAAACAACAGCAGCATTCTAAAGGCCAAGAACAAAAATGACTGTGCCAGTTTCGAAGGATGTTGACATCTAGACCAGCGAGTTCCTCCTAAAGTATGAGAGACTAACATATCTAAAGGCCATGAAGGGAAGGTTTACAGGCCACAGCGAAAACCAGAGCTCAACAAAACAAGTGTGCTAAATCAGTGGTGACTGAGAGGAAGGAGAACTCAGAGGCAAAGGACGGCCATGATGTCCAACAAGATGTGGCACAGGGCAGGCAGACAGCTCTCCCCCCAAGAGCCAGGCCTCCCGCCCTGCTGTCTTTGATCTCCCACAGGAGCCAGATGGCACTGCCCAAGGTCACTTTGGGTAGCAGGGCGAGTTCTCAGCTACGTCACAGTATTGATTCCCGGGAATTCTGCAGGTTCTGACACCTCAACTTTCAACATATTTCTCCTTAGTCCAGCGCCATGCTGTTATGTGACTGATCTTTGCTTATGTGTTGCTCCAAGAACCCTCTGAGGAAGGTATCATTCACTCTGTTTTACAGATGAGGAAACTGATACCCAGAAAGGTTCTGTAACCTCCCTGCGGTCTTGGAATGAGTGTAAGAGCAGCTATAGGCCCGTGTCTGACATCAACACCTGCACTCAATCAACAGGGTGAGAAAAAATAGCCCCAAGGGAAAGACAATTCTAATGAGTCACCAGAGGGAGGATAGGTACTCTGTGGGGCAAGTTTCTCCAAAATCGTTCAAATTCTCCAACTTCTGCCAACCAAAAATACTTGCAAGGTGGTCAGCCTGGGGAAGAGTCAAGTCTACAGTCATATAACAGAATTTTTCTCTAAATGAGAATAACTAACTGGTCCATACAGAAATACAGGTAATGTGCCCAGGGTATTAGGAAATAAGCCCTTGGCCAGAAGTAGAAGACATAAGGTGGGGGGAAAGAAAAGAAGATTAGCCTTCCTTTTCATTAAACCTTTTCAGAGAAAGTACATCAACCCGTTTCCTCCCTCCTTTGTAGTAAACATGGGGCAGAGAGCACACACAAAAAATCAAATCCACCCAAAAAAGATTTTCCAAGGGAAATAATAATCTCAATCCCAGAATTTGTGCAGGCTGGCGAGATCTGGAGGAGCATCAAGGAAGATCTCAGGATAATGGTACTGGTCAGCAAATTAGATGCACCACTGCAATCCCACAAAGCAGCAAAAGTCAACGCCAGTGTGACTTGCAAACTTTGCTAGCCAAGACTCCAGTCACACTGGAGTCAGAAGAGGGGTCGGTGCCCACTTTGTCACCCTCAGTGTCCAGTCTGACCTCAGGCTGGAAAGCTCATGTCCAGTGCCCCAGTATCCCAGGAGGCAAAGAGGTGGAACGGGGCAGAGGAGAAGGTGAGTGGAACACACATGCTATGAACAGGTCCAGACAGGCGAGGCGCAGCTGAGAGGCAGAACTTCTAGGGGAAACAGAGCACTGACATTGCTTGCTTTCTTGAGTATATAAAGGATAAGGCAAGAGGGCCATAGGCTGCTGAGACTCACAGGGGCCCCAATGCGCCCTGCAGCTGCGCCCTGCTGGGGACCAGGGGTTCCCGGGTCTCCCCAGATGAGCACCATGACGGTGCTGATCTCTCCTTAGAAACTGAGACAAGTTTCCTACGGTGACCTACAGATGAATGCTTGGATCCAGCCCAAATCCTTCCTCCTCAACTCAGACCATTTCATTTTCTGTGGACTTCCAAAGAGAATAATCATTTCTCAGCAGCCTTCATGGAGAAAACAATTCCATTCCCAAAGGCCAGTAAGTGGCCGTTCAGTTTTCTCTCTCAAACTGAACAACCCTGATTCCTTAACATTTTTCATGCCTTCCATTTTTCCAGCTGTCCTCCCATTTTTGTTTTTGTTTTTGTTTTGTTTTGTTTTGTTTTTGAGGAAAAAAACGTTGCTGGGGAAGAAAGAGCGAAGAAGGAACTTTAAAATCAGAGCTCTGCCACAAAGGACCCAAATGTGTCCAAAATGCGACCCGCCACACCCTGCGGACCTCTGTGCTACTGAGTGTGGACCAGGAGACTGTGGTGTGGAGGGGCTGGACATCAAAAATGCCTGGCAGCCCCCAGCCTCCAGGCCTCTTGGCCCACACGCCGCGAGTACCACACCCTCCGTCTTAGCGGGACAGCCAGATTCCCGGTAGCATCAGATGCCCATCCCGTCCCTCTGAGCAGAAGGCAGTGCAGTCCGTCTCCGTCCTCTGACTGGGGAGCCTCCATCAGGTCACCCCCACCCAGTCAGGGCCAGGCAGAGTCCATCCAGTTCCTGTGCCCAGTGACAGTGCTGTACACTTCCGGGAGCACACGAGGGAGCCACATCCACTGGAGACCATGGGCAGCAGCACTGTGTGAAGAGACCCTGCCCGACTCTTCCTCTTGTGTCTGCGAAGCACAAGGGGCCCAGTCCCTTGCCCCTTCTGGAGAGCCACGAGATAGCCAGAGACCTGCCCACGGCCCAGCCGGGCGCGGCCCTCAGGCTGCCCTGATTCCGGACCCCAGGCTGCAATCGAAGCTTACAGCAGCTCATAGTCACGACAGTCACACAGAGTGTCCCACGGCAGAGTGGACAGAGCAGAGTGCTGCATCTGACCCACTGTCACCGCCAGGCTGACAAGGAGACACTGAGCCCAGCAGAAACCATGAGCTTCGAGGGCACCAATGACTTGCACCCCACTGCGCTTCAGTGACTCTGGCTGGTAAGGTGCTTCTTACCCTGAATACCGTCCCAGGTCCCCTCGGTTGCTCACCCCCAGCGAGTGAGGGGTAGGGAGCTCCCTTCTTGCAGTCGGAGGTGGACAGGGAGGAGGAGGTTACATCCTCAGGGAGACGGGACCCTGTGCTCTCACATCCGGCATCCTGCATCCTAACCCAAGGCAACTGCACCAGCTGCCACACACATTCTCGTGAGGTGAACTCATGCCCCCTCTGTGGCTTCCAGACAAAAATAATTGGCAGGTGTAAACAGGGAGCAAGTTCAAGAGCAAAGCCCAGCTTCAGGTCAAGTGTTTTGCAGCCCCGGATCCTTCTGCTCTGGTTTGGAGAAGCTTTTTAATAATATATATGTAAAATAATTTTTTCAAATACGTTATTTTCACCAAAATAGAAAATAAATTTGCAATCACTTCCCTAGTGGGGAAAAATTAATCCATGTATTTTCCCTTCCTTTACAAGTTAATCACCAAAAAGTGTTTTGTGAGCCATCATTTAGTAATGAGAGTCCTAATGAGCTTGGGGGGAACTTAAGGCTTTTCTTTTTTAATATAGTAAGTTCTGTTCTAAGGTAATTTACTAACAGTGCACAGGGTTAGAGAAAAGAGGAAAAGGCCCACAGCCCAGGCAGGTTTTTAGGAAAAGGCCTGGGTGCTCAAGCCACCAAGGAATCAAAGCAGGTGGGCGCAGTCTGAAGGGAAACTCGCTGCTGACCACGGCTTCTGGCTCCCTCCTCTCTTCCCTGATCTGACTCTCCTTCCTCTCCCATCACCCACACAGGGGTCTGGGCATCCCCAGGGGTCGTCCTTCTCATCCTCTCACCACCACTGCCACTCCTGAGAAAGCGCAAGCTACAGTGGGGACCCCCCTGTCCCCAGGCCCCGGCATGGGCAGCCCTGCCCAAGGCTCAGCCCCTCACAGGGCAAGATGCAGAATAAGCCCTTGCACAAGTCTCATAACCGGGCTGTGGCTACTGTTTGGCTACTGAGCTCATTACACACTGACATTCTGAATAAATGAATCATCTGAAATTAAAGCACAAAAGATAGAGAAGATAGGAACCCCGTGGGCCCTTAAATCCACTGACACAACTGGCCTTGCTCTCCCACGGGGTGCAGGCTGACACCCCCTGGTCCCTTCTCAGCCCTTCATGCACCTATGAGCCAGCCAAGTCCAACTTGCATGAAGCAGGAGGAGAAGCATCCTGTGTCCATCCGGGCCTCCACTACCGGTGCTAGCAAAGTCCCCTTCTCCAGCCCGCAGCTTCTTCTTTCCTCAGCTTTTCTTTTCACTTAAGGGGAAAATACACAGTGGAAGGAAGTTGGAAAAGCCAGACCCACCTAGAATGTGTTTTACACAAACCCGCAAACCTGTTTGGGGCACCCTGGCAGGGGCCTCTTCCGTCCACTCTGTGTAAGTCATATCAGGCTTGTGGCCTACTTGGAGCCAGTGTTTGTTTCTCCCTCCCCCACTCCCTCTCTCTCTTCAACATTTGACTTTTTACTCTGAAAACAGAATAGAAATGCCAATATGAAAGTACAACGTATGCCTAAAAATACTCATGGACTTAATTTTTAATTTCTAAAAAGGAGCAAGTAACCTATTTCAATAAATACCATAATTCAGCTCTCTGAAGATGAAAAATGATATCGCATTTGATTGCGGTTTTCGTTCTTTAAAACTCCTATCAGACATAGCTCCCTCATCTCCAGCTGGCACCTCTGAATACATTTCCCACACCCTGGTATCTGTTCACTTCTCTGAAAATGTTACAGACCCTGTTCCTGAGGACCCCACAGATCATCTTTGCTGGTTCTTCACAGAGCTGTGATTCATTCAATCACAGCTTTTTTCACACGGGAAGGAAGGAGGAAGAGAAGGAAGAAAGGAGGGCAGGTAGGAGGAAAGAGGGAGAGACAGAGAGGGAAGAATGGGGAAAGAAGAAAAGAGAAAGGAAGGGAGAGGGGAAAGGGAAGCTGCACAGCCTTCTAGCATGTCCTACCACCTCTCCTGGCTGTCCTTTCAGTCTCGGGCTCCAAGCCCAGGAGGGGCTGAGAACCTCAGAGAGTCCGCGCCTGACTTCTCCGCTGAGGAGACAACTGCAGAGCTGCTCCAAGCGCCCAGGTGCCCAGCAGAATGCCCAGCGCAGGCTTCACCATCCCCCAGCTCACATGCTCCCATGTCTCAGTCTGCCCTGGCCTTGTTTAAGAGTCAGGCATAAAAAAGAATGAAATCCCAGCACGTGTGGGAACGTGGAGGACCGGTGGACATTACCTTAAGAGAAATAGCCTCTCTAATCTCTGGAAACAGGAAGAGCACATGAGTTCATCAGGCAGAGATTCTGCAGAAGTTGCTCTCACTAAGGCAGACAGCAGTTGGCCCCGGGACCCGGCAGAGGTGCGGGCGGGCAGAGGTGGGCACAGGCACACAGAGGGAGACAGCAGGAGTGGATGGAGCTTCACACAGCAGGATGGCCAGAGTTAACCATTACACAGTGAGCATTTCAGAATAGCTAGAAGACAGGATTTGGGTGTTCTTAACCCATATGGCTCTGCTTATCACCCCGACCTGATCATTACACATGTATCTAAACATCATGGTGTAGCCCAGAAATGTGTACAAATATGTGAACAATAAACAAACCTTCAAAAACTTACTCCCAACCCAACATGTTGCTGCAGAGCTGAGAGCTTAGACTGTGCCTGCAGGAGGTCCTAGGAGGAATTGTGCAGGGTGCCCCCAGCACAGGGCAGGAAGGGGCCACTGGGCAGACCAGCTCCTGGGCTCCCAAAGCCTTGCAGCATCCGGAGCGCTGCCTAAGGAGCCCAGGCCGGTGGCCCACAGCCACTGATCTCACAGTGCTGGCTCACAGCTGGGGAGCCCAGGGCCTGGGGTCAGGAGCGTCACCAGGCTGAGCTAGCCTTCAAGGCTTGGGCACTGATCCTAATTTAAATAAATAAGTGCAGTGATGACCCCACAGTCCGAGGCTGGCCACAAAGCCACCCTCTGCTGCGTTTGCAGCCTCAGAGGCACCCACTGTGGCCGAGGCTCCTGGGCCTTGACCTCCCACAGAGCACGTGGCGGCATGAGGCCAGTGCCCCTCAGCCTCTTGGTCATGGTCATTCCCCAGCACAGGCCCAGCCTGGTTCTGGTTTCCCTCGGGAGCCTCCGGGGGTGTGAACCCCCCACCCGGGAAATGCGCCCCAGCATGCACAGAGCAGCCTAAGCCCTGGGAGGTTGACATCACCCTGCCTTGTGTCCCTCCATTTGCCCACCACACAGTGCCTCACTGATGGGAGCTCTTAGCTTAGAGAAGGGACAGACACCCCGGGTTAAATAATGTGCCCACTGTCCAATGCAGACCTCAATAAAAAGCACACAGGGTAATACATGTAAGAACAGAAGGGGTAGATGCATTAGGATGGCTTAATTTCTTTTAATAAAAAGGAGGCCAGGCACGGTGGCACATGCCTATAATCCTGCACTTGGGAAGCTGAAGCAGGAGGATCACAAATTAAGAGGCCAGGCTTGGCTACATAGTGAGACCCTGTCTCAAAAAGAAAAAAAGAGAAAGGAATATAACAACCAGCATGTGCAGAAATTTGAATTGTTTTATCTGCAGGGGAGCAGCCACTTTAGAAAACAGTTCCATGATTCCTCAGAAAGTTAAACATTGAGTTATCATTTAACCCAGCAATTCCTTTCCTATCTATATGAGAAAAGGAATTGAAAGGACAGTTCACACAAAAACTTATCCATAAATGCTCGTGGAGTTGTTACTCATAACAACCCAAGTATCCAGTCATCAACTGATGAGATGGCCCCACCCTACAATGGAATATTATTCTGCTGTAAAAGTGAATGAAGTATTGGTACAGGCTGTAAGTCTGCCCTAAGGACATTATGCTAAGTGATAGAAACCTGCTCCAAAGCTCACGTATTGCATGATTCTCTTTACCTGCCAAGTCCAAAAAAGGCAGATCAGTGGAGACAGAGACTGAGACCACAGATGAGTGGCTGCTCGGGCCCGAGAGAAGACGAGCTGGGTGGTGATGGCTAGGGCAGACTGTTTCTTCTGGGCATGAAGAAAATGTTTTAGAACTTGATCGTGAGGATGGCTGCACAACTCTGTTAAGATATAGAAACCACTGATTGTAAACCCTAAAATGCTGATTGTCGTGGTACGGGAATGATATTTCAGTAGAAAACATTTAAATGAAAAAGGAAGAAAAATAAGGCCTGGGCTTGAGGTATCTCCAGGGTCCCTTCCCCAACTGAGAAGCAGTGTACAACAGCACTGTAATATGCTTCAAGATCGTCCTCTTACTCGGCGGCTACCCACGGATGGCTTCTCAGTGCAGGCCTGGAGCCAGAGACATGGATGTGATCCCTCAGCCCAGAGCTTCCAGTCTGGTCATAAATGCAAAACAAACTGTAAAAAGCACAGTGATAAGAGACACAGAGGTGCTATAAAAATGCAAAGAAGGGCAGCTCAGCCTCATAAGGATGAACAGCAGATAGCTCAACAAAAAGGGGGAGGAAGGAGATTTGTGCAGAGGTGGAACAACCTCTAGCGGTGCTTGGCATCCAGTAGGTGCTCAGCGAAACCGTGTTGTGGGAATAAAGGCCGAGCTCGGCCAGACACCTAGTGAGAACACATGAAGCCGTACTGTCCATGGCTGAATCTGAAGACTGAAGTGCTCAGAGGAGAGGACAGTGAAGCCATTCAGGTACAGTGGGTGGTGACCCTGTTCGAGGAGCCTGACTCACTGTGAGGACCCCAGGAACCGTGGAAAGGCTCGGGCTGCTCATTTCTGATCAGGCTTCTGAAAGTAGGTAAGAATCAAAGAAGACGAAACAAAACCTCTTGTGAAAGTCATGTGCTGTCAGTCAGGTTGGCCGGATCAAGCAAGTGACAAGGACAGAGGGCCTGAGAGAAGGAGGACAGCCTCTCACTGAGTATGAACAAGGGCACAGGAGCCAGAGTACCAGGCTGGAGAGAAACGGGGCCAGTCCCAGTACCTAGGAAACCAGGCCTGCTTTCATGCCCCGAGTTGGGGAGCGGGGGTCGTGGGAGACCAACCTTGCCAGCTGCTTTTCTGGAGTCTGGGTTAGGACCGTGTGGGTCCTGTTGGCAGAACAGTGGTGCCCACTGCAGGGATGGGCACAGAGCAGTGCCTAGAAAATCTGAGGACCCATCTGAAGGAGAGATTTGGAAGCAAAAACCCCCAGACAGTGAGGACTTAATATCCACTGCGCCCACACTGTGAGCCAAGCAGACTGCTTCCTCTTCTCAGACTCTGCCAGCCACAGGACTGAGGGTATAGCTCAGTGGTAGAGCCCTTGCCTAACATGAATGAGGTCCTAGGTTCAAGTCCCAGTACTAGAAAAAAATAATACGAATCATGTCCTTTCTGGGAAGTGTTCATTATTTGCATCTCACAGATGAGAAAGTTGAGCCTTGACAGGAAGTCCTACGTGTAATGGTTCGGGACCAGTCCTGAATGTAACACCCACTCGTGTGGCCTTTGTTTTTCCTTGTTTCCAGTCTCAGGTCCTGGGAGTAGAATGTAGTGCAGCCCTCGGTTTATGGTACTTGTGTCCAAGAATCACCATAAGGCAGTTGTTTTGCGCCATTATTTTTCCACTTTTTGTCTTCATCCCCAATCCTGACTCCTATTTCCCTCTTCTCAGTCCGACAGGACCTATTCTAACCTGGCGGCTGTAGTTCCTTGTATAAATAGGTGTGTTCAACGAGTAGACAGTGTTCTGAGGATTGCGTATGTATGTACTTTAATGAACGCGTGTTACAGAGCTCTGCTTAACTTGGGCCAGTGTTGTCAAGAACTGTTTATCGCTTAATGCGCACACCGCCCAGTGTGCACGCACCGTGTAGCCTTCTGTTCCCATGGCAATGACTCCTAGGCTGTGTCCCGCTGCCAACTACCACAGACAACATGGTAGGGGACAGCCTCCTCCACACCTGCAGACAGCCACTCTCCAGAGCTGTCTGTGGTGGGCATGGCGTGGGACTGCTGGCTCCTGGGTCTGGACTGTGCTTCAGTCACAACTCAGACAGCCTCCCAGTCCTCCCTTCACCAAGGGAGCAGGGGTTCCCGTGTCCCTGCCCCCAGGGCACATGAAACATGTTGCAAGTTTTGTCACCATGGTAAGTCTAAAGCAATCTCTCGTTTTTCAAAAAATTAACATTTCTCTTATTACCAATTAGTGTGTTTCTCCAAATATCTGAAAGCCATTAGCCTGTTTTCCACTTGCAGCTTCTTTCTCTGTTTCTTTGTTTGCTCTTTGCAGGGCTTGGGGTAGAAGCCAGAGCCTCCTACAATCTGGGCCAGCACTGTGCCACTGAGCCACACTCCCAGCCTTCTGTTGACTTAGCTTTTTCTACATCGATTACCCCCTTGCTCTGAGATACTGAAGATGTCATCCCTTTGTCAGTGACCTATCAGCCAGTCTTTCAGCAAACAGAAATTCTTCATTTTGATGTTATCCTTTCCCTGCAACCAAGCCTGCCTGTTGCCGTGGTGATGGTTAATCCTGATTGCGACTTGACTAGTTGAAGGGATACCTAGGAGGAGATTAGTGAAGCAAACTTCTGGGAGTGTCTGGGTGGGCCATGAAGGGTGACCTTGGGGACTAGCTGGTCCCGGCCCCTTCCCCTCAGGTGCTCTCCCCCTGCTCTCTGCTTCCTGTGCGCCATGAGGGGAGCAGCTCTCCTCCACCAGACCCCTCTGCCATGATGCTTTTTCCTGGGAGCCAGCCAACCATGGACTGAAACAGCTGACATCGTGAGCCAAAATAAAATCTCTCCTTTCCTCCTTGAAGTTGTATGTGTTGAGAATTTTGTCCCAGCAATGGAAAAAAATGTTACTTTCAAGGGAACAAAAGCAATACACAGGTTCAGAAGTCAGTTGCCAGTTTCTGGCCCTTTGGATTATGAGAATAAAGTGTAACATTAGCCCACTGTTACTTCTCAGTTCTGATGAAGTTCCTCAGTTGACTTCAGCATGTCAGTGCCAGTGCCATATCTACCTCTATATTTCTGCAAAACCTTTCAGTAGAGAACCAGAATGTGAAAGGAAAGCATGGACAAACACCATCTAATGGGCTCTCCAAAACTGTCTTTAGCAGTTTAAGTTCCTCCCAGTCTCTTCCATTAATACCATTTGGAGAAAACACACCTGTGTGGCTTAGAGGGAGATGCCTTGAACTGCACTCATGGGCAGGGCTGAGGGTATGTCTTGTTTGGCTATTGCAGGCACAGAACTATGAACACCAGGGACTAGGGACTCAAGCGTAAATCCTGGATGACACCTGCTCACTGTCTGTCCTTGAAAAAACCCACCTCTGAGTGCCAGTGCTGTACCTACAAAAGGAAGAGCTGGTGTAGATGCCCAGAGAACATTTTATCCAAGGAATACTTGTAGAAGCAGATGCTGTCATGTAAGCCAAGGAAAACTACTAATTCTCCACTCTATGAGGTAACTTAAGTGGGTTAGAAGGCTTCTCTAGGGTTGGGGTGTAGCTCAGTGTGGAGCACTTGCTTAGTGTACATGAGGCCTGGGTTCCATCCACAGTGCTGCAAAACAACAAACACAAATGAAGACAAGAAAACCTTCTGTAAGCTGAACACATCTGCAAAGACACGGCTAAGTCATCCTGAGTTCCGTGAACCAAGAGGGGAGGAATGAGATAAGGCAACATGCCTTCCTCTTCCCTTTTTTCTGTGCCCAAAGAGGAGATGGCCTAAAAACCAAACCTGTTGACACAGCAACCTCTACAACCTCAGGAAGATGGGACCAGAGCTGGGAGCAACAGCATCGATCACACCAGCCCTTTCTGCTCCAGATCTGGAGAGACCACCTGCTCCCGGCTGTCTGTGGACCACTCTGAGCCTCCCTCACTGCACGTGGCAGCCCCTTGGGCCCTACTGTCTGAATGTGCCTCTCTCCTGGATGGTCACATCCATGCCCCAGGCTTCCAGTGTGGTCCTTGTGCCCAGGATTTCCCGGTGTGCATCAACAGTGTGCACCCTGACTGCCTGCGTTCGCACCTGTGTTCCCAGCTCCACGCTTCACAGCGCTCCTGGGCCCTCACAGCCAGAAGTTACTGCTTGCATTTCCTCACCAAGCCTGTCCATCTTCCCGTAGTATATATGCAGAACCTTGTATTTCCTACTCCCCTACCCCACTGTATTCAATCAGTCATCAAACTGTGTTCATTTCTCCTCCCAGTATGGCCTGAATCCACTTTTCTTCCCATCCCTGCCACATGGCTAGCCAAAACTCCACTGCTGCTTGCCTGGAAGATCTCATAATGTCTTCCTAGTGTGTCCACCTGGCAGTCCGTCTACCATATCACAGCCACAATGATCTCAAAATGTAGACCTTCCCATGCCATTACCCAGTTCCTTCCAAATTCCTAGAGAGCCCTTCATGATTTGGTCTTCATCTGCTGCTCCAGATTCATCCCATGCCTCCTTGCCTGTTCCCTATGTCCCCTATGCTCACCATGGCTGTACCATTCACTTATTCTATGTCGAAGGTAGAGGAATGCAGTGCTTGTCCTGATCTCAGAACCTTCAATATGCAACACCTTCAGCCCAAAATGTCCTCTCGTTTCTCCATAAGATTTTTGTTTAGATGTCCTTTCCTCTGGGGAGATCCCTCTGTGACCCTAGACAAGGTTGGGTCTGCTTTGCTCAATGTCTTCTCCTGCCCAGCACACAAGGACCTGGTCTATGTCTGTCTTCCTCATCATACTGCAAACTCTGTCCAAGCAAGGACATGCATCTACCTTGTTCATCAGTGCATCCTCAGTGCTGACATGAAAACTACAAAGAGCTGCTGAATGAATCTTCATTCGGGGAAAGCAGTGCATCAGTAGACCAGAGGAGGAGCATGGAGTCTGAGCTGTGACAGCTCACTCAGTCTGCTCCTCCTGCAGCATGGGAGTTCTCAACCCCAAGACACAGGTCAGTCCCGCTCTGTGGTGTCTGGGAGCCAGGAGGCAAAGGTGTTGTATGGCTGCTCTGCGCCACTTGCAGTAGCACCCGAGCTGTCCCTGTCAGATCAGCAGCAACATCAGATTCTCACAGGAACAAGGACCCTGCTGGAAACCACACTTGTGAGGGATCGAGGTTACAGCTCCTTCTGAGAATCTAATATAATATTAAAAATAAAGTACACAGCATAACAATAATAATAATAGAAAGAGAGCAGAATAAATGTAAGGCTCACTCTTGTATCATCCTGAAGCCATCCTCGCCCCTAGCCCTTGGTCCACGGAAAAATTATCTTCCAGTCCCTGGTGCCAAAAAGGCTGGAGATTGCTGCTAGGAAGTTCAGTTCATTTCACAGAATTGCCAAATAGGGTAGATCCAATGTTGTCTCTGCCTGAACCCAGATGTTATTTGTTGGCTTATGGCCTTCCAATGTGTTCCTATATCTCACCAACTCTATGTCCCAGAAATGACCTAAAAATCCAACACAGTCTGGCCTCTCCTGCCAGAAATGGCCCCTTTGCCGTTGTCCAAACAAGCTAGGCACAGTTCCACCTGAACCTTGCCAGGTCATTGCCTTCTGTCTGGAACGTGTATCTTCCAGGTAGCTGCATGGCTCATTGCTTCACCCCTGTTACTCTTCATCTAAATATCGCTACCTCAGTGTTGCTTTTCCTGACTTTTCCATTTAAAATTAGAATCCTCTAATTTTGCTTTTTGCTCTCTGCCTTATTGCTCTCCATAACACCGAGCACTAAAATTCTGTATATTTTATTGTTAATTATCTGCCTCCTCCCATAAGCATATAAGCTCCCTGACAGCAGAGCCCATACCCAGCAAGTAGAAGAGCCAGAGCATAAATAAACACTGGGAGAACGAATGACTGTCTTCTGTTTTTATGTCTGACCCCTGTAAGTCGTGTCTGACTGTTTGCCTTGGTTCTAGTGTACCCTGTGGGTCTTTCTATGATACTTTTTAGAGTCATCCACCATCTGCTATGTCTGTAATAGATCTCAAGAGTGATTGAAAGTTTGAGCTGAAAATAATCTATCAGTCTTATTTCCTGCCCCCACATAGGCTCTAACTGTTCCCAATTTAGCAAGCCCCATTATATAGAGAAACTAATTATAGGGAGGATAACAAAAGCACTTTCATGTTGGAATAGCATTCACATGTGCCCTCCTGAGAGGTATTCACATGCATACAGCAGATGAGATGTTACAGGATATGCAAGAGACAGTTGGATTTCAGCTGAGCACCGCTGAACTGCACTAAGGAGGTAATCAAATTGCTCCAGCCTCGAGGAGGGCCGGGAGGGTGTCTTCCTACAACAGACACTTTCCAGGGACCCATCAGGAAGTGAGAATTCTTTACGCATTTCCCCATTTCATAGATATGATTTAACACCGCTTACATACCAGGCACTTAGTCTATACAAAAACAGCATGTGGTTTAGAAGACAAGACAGTCTTATAAACAGATAAGTCATCCAATCGTGTGTGAAGGGCTATTGAGGAAATATAAGAAGCAACCAAGTCTGCGTAGGTGAGTCAGGAAGGTCCCATCTACAACAGGCTTTGAGCAGGGCCTTGAAGAACAGCTAAGGATTGTCCAACAAAAAGGGCCAACCAGGCAAAGGCAGAGGTGTGCAGTGGAGCGCCTCACATGAGAAGCAGAGGGTGTGAGGAGTTCAGAAGGGCCAGGTCTCAGGCTGGAGCCCCCTGGGCATGGGGAACCGTGCCCACAGTGAAGGTGTGGAAATCCGGTGAACTCGATGCCACTTCACAGGCGAAGAGCAGGGCTAAGGGCAAGAGGATGCGTTGCGCTCTGAGAAGGGATGCCACCCACCCCACGTCCATGCCTTGCTCTGGGAGACTTGAGAACCTGGACTAGTGGGCGAGATGGGTAAAAAGAACTGGTAGGTGCTTCTACTCCCCAAGCAGCTTTTCTCCTTACAGTCTCGAATGAGACATTCATCTGAGTTAACAAATGCCCTTCTTAAATAAAAAATACCATCTAGGAACTCAAAGTCTAAAGTTATTTTTATGCAATTGTGACTAATCAATCAACAAGACAACCAACCAATCAATCACTCCACAAAGAGTTAGTGGGTACCCACTGTGAAGCAGAACTGGAGGATATGCTGAGGAGCAGGATGCAGACCTGCTAGAATCTGGTCTGGACTGTCCCCGAAGGCTTGGTCCCCAACTGGCACCACTGGGCGGTGGGAGCAGAGCCTTCAGAGGGGCCCTTGAGGAAGGTCTTTGGGGCTGGGGGAGTGCCCTTGAGGGGACTAGTGTGACCCTGGCCTACTTCCTCTTTCAAGTGCCCCTGGCCACTTTTACTCCCTCGCCAACAGATGAGCACCTTTGCCCCTCCCTGAGCTCCCGCCATGATGTGCTGCCTCACCTCAGGGCCAAAACTAGTCAGGGATGGGACTTGCAAATCTGTGAGCCAAAATAAACCTTTCCTCTTTCTAGGTTTATTGTCTCAGGTATTGGAGTAACGGAAAGCTGACTAACACACTTTGTCCTCAAGGGGCCAAGAATGAATAAAATTGGGAGTTAAAGAAATCATGGTTTTGTCAAAGGAGGCCAGAGGGCCAGAGGAAGTAGAGAACATTCTGGAACTCAGGCCTGGTTTGTGGGGAGGGGGCACAATGCAGTTGGCCACTTCCTTGCCATTGTGCAGGGTCTGTGCACCCAGGAGTGAGCAGGAGAACATGAGGAAAATGAAAGAACAAAGGCTCTCAGATGGGTGGCAAAAGCAAATGCCCTCCTCCACCTCACATGACGGCCGCTCCATCCCTGGCCAATAAATGCTGTCAGCGTGTCCTCTCCTCCTGCTCAGTCTTTCAGCTCAGGCTCCCAGGCCTCCCAACTACTGTACTGATAACTGCTCTCAACAGGGTCCCTGTCAACCTCCAAGGTTTAAAAAAATCCCCTGTAAAAAATGGAGTCCTTATCCTCCAAACAGCCACCTTGCCCGGATTTCCGTGTCCCAGCAGTCTTCATGGTACCTCTATCTTGAGCCTTGGGCCTTCCCATCTGCTTTCCAAACAGCAGCTGGATGAAGTATAGAATGTAAAGCTGATTGGATCACTCCCCTATTTAAAATCTTCCCTCCCACATGCCTTGCCTTTGGGATCACATCTAATGTCTGAGGCTTGGCTGGAAAAACTCACCACCCGACCTCCACTGCCTGCCAGACACCTTTCCTGGTCTCCACACTCTGCCCACCCTGGCCCACTGGTGCCTGACCTCCTAGTGCTCTGTCTCTCTGCCAGGCCTTGGTGCATGCTGGCCTCAATGCTTGCCACCCCCTTATTTGATCTCGGTCTGGATAAAGCTGACTTGTCCTTCAGATCTCTGTGTAGAAGTCCCTCTTTCCAGGAAGACATCCTGCTCTGAGTCCTGGTTGAGCACTTCCATTGTGTACTGAGAGGACCTGGTTTCTGTCCTGCCCTAGCAGGTCCCATGCAACAGTGAAATCGTGCTGATTTGCCTGTGTCTTGCTCTAGTCCGGTGGTAGCGGATCCATGGTACGTGTGCCTCAGCAGCACGCAGAGCCCTGTCAGCATGTGAGCCAGGTGCACAGACTGTTTTTCTAAGCTAAAACCCCCATATTCTGGGTTAATTGTAGTGTTGCCACTTTGTGATAAATAAGTAGGTTTGGGCTTGCAGTCTGGGGACTTGGTCTCTAAATGCTGGCCATCGCTAGAGTCTAGTCTGCAATCTTGTTAGAACCAAGGAGCTTCAAAGCTCAGGGTCCAGCACACCAGGGGGCTTTGTGATTCTGAATGAATCAGTTCATTACTTCGGTGCCTCCATTAGGCAGCTATAAGAGCCTGCCACACCTGGTACCCTATCTGCACCTGAAGTAGGTATCCCACGAGTAGAAATGTTGCTCTCATCACGTAGTGACAACATAGGAAGTATATGAAGATACGCGTCAGTGGCCTGGCCAGCTGGCTATGTCATCTTTGATCAGCTACTCAAGTTTTCTTTGCCTCAGTTTCCTTTTACAAAAATAAGGATAATTGGGCTGGGGATTTAGCTCAGTGGTTTCGCTGCCTGCTGTGCAAGCACAAGGACCTGAGTTCGATCTCCGGTACCAAAAAAATAATAACAATAAGGATAATAATAACAATGCCACCTTTTGGGGTGACACACTAGTGCTGGTAAATATCTAATGACTGGCTCTTCAAGGAATAAAGAAGGGTCTGATTTCCATGACATGATTCCTCCCACCATAGTCAAGCTCCTGGGCGTTTAACAATGGGCTCTTGAGTGGCAGTGGCAGCTCCGACATGACGCCAGGTAGAGTGTGGGGGACAATAAGGGGCAGCTAATAGTGCTTCAGCCTCTTGGCCCTGCCTGGGTGGGGAGGTTTGGCCTCCAGAGGTGAAGAAGATCAGAGTGTTCCATCAGGGCATCAACTCCAAGTCCTATCCTCTATCATAGCTTGCAGGGCCTGGGGTAAGGAAGCTGATGCTGGGATTTCGTCTTTGCTTTGGTTTTGTACCTTACCTATCAAAAACACTCCAGGAAGTAAATTCAGACTCAGCCCTAACAACTGCAAACCAGCACCAAGTGCTATTTATCACTTTGAAGACTGCTCATCTTCAAATGGGATGCATCATGTCCCCTTATCTGAACTATCTCTATGATATTAGTCAGTTTATTGTATATTAAACATATGAATCAAATTTTGATCATTTCTTGCAATGATTAATTCATCTGTGAGACCACATTTTTCAGTATGCTTTATATTTCCTAAGCAACTATGGAAAGTCTGTCAATGTGCTGTGGGTTTCATGATTCAATGCATTTGGAAAATATTACATAATAATTCGACTTCAAGAATTAGATTTTCCACTCAAGGCTGTCTCTGCAGATGAATGAGTTAGGCCATGTAGAAGGTTTATGTACCTATGGAGTTGTCCTTACTTTAAAAGTCAAACCTGAACCCGTCTGCCACATCCAGCAGCCCACATCCTTCCTGTACAGCCCAGATTTCCACAGGGTTGGGAGCTTAAACATATGTTAACTTTCCATAAACAACTGAACCTGATATCCCTGGCACTCAGTAAACTAACCTGAGCCTGTCCAAAGCTGGCAGTAACCATTCATCTCCGCGACAGATGACTTAAGGAGGTGACAGCAATTTGATCTTCGATTTTCTAAGCTCCATTTCTGTAACCAGTTAAACTTGCAAAATCACAAAGTGAAAACAAACACCCATGTCTTGGGACTACTTTATTTAACCCAAGTAGAAGAAATACTGTACTTTCATAATTACAATTTAATATTCCTTCAGCTTTATTTGAAGGTCAATATAAAATATGGTTTTATGAAACAAAGTTCTACATCTGTTGTAAAAGCACTATTGAAGTATTAAAATAATTCTAGTTGACACAAAAATCAGATACTGAATTGTACTTAGGGTTTGGTGTAAGAGAAAACATGACATTGTTTCATCAGAAGGCACAGACTGCTTCTGTTACTAGATAATGAAAACCAAGTAATTGATTATGTTTCCCTTCTCTCCTTGGCTGCCAGGAATCTCAAAGAAAAAAATATGTACTCAGCCAAAAGAAAGACCTTTTCTTGTACAACTATCTCTGCCCCCATCATTACATGGCTCCTTTATCTTTGATTTTATAGTCCGACTGGAAATGTAGTTTTTATTGTGCATCCCTTCACATTATCTTTGGGAGAAGTCCAAGCATGAATAATTAATAAGTGAATAACTGTGGCTCAGTCGCGTCAGCTGAGTCAGCTTGCTGCTGCATCATCACATCTCTGTAAATGCCAGCAGGAGTCATCTGCCTAAGTACCACCAGCAAGTGCTAAAGGAAACTCTGTCAATTTCGATTTCTTCGAACTACGGGGAAAATGAGTATAAAACCTTCAAACCGGGCCGGGGATTTAGCTCAGTGGTTCTGGCGCCTGCCATGCAAGCGCAAGGTCCCGAGTTCGATCCCTGGTACCAAAAACACAAACAAGCAAACAAAATCTTCAAATCAAATCTACAAAGAATCAAAAAGATTTGATTAAAAATGTAATTTCAATTTTCCTCTCCACCTGTTACCAGAAACGTAAAAGTTACATCTGACTCAATGCCCTCTTCTTCCTCCCCTCCCTGACCCTAAAGACACATGAGACAGAGGCCATGAGAATCAGAGTCAGGACAACCACAAAGTGAAGATCGGGCCTGGACAGCACAAACCCAAGTGAGCTTTAAAATCACAGGACTCTGCTGAGAGTCGCTAATGGCCTCGCAAGAGGCTTACGTTCTCCTTGGTCTTAGCCTGAAAGGCACCCATGGAGCTTGAAGGAAAACCTATAGACCAGAACTACCAATGAAAGAGAAACTGAGGCCCAGACACAGGCAGTAGCATGCCCACAACTGCACTGCCTAGTACTGCGGCAAAGCCACCCAATGGCAGAGTCCCAGCCCTGTCACACATACCAGCCCAATGCCTGTCACTGTCCAGCTTGCCCCTGGGATTGCCCTTCCTAAGCAAAGCGGACAGTTAAACATTCACATCCTTGCCGACCCGACCGCCTTCCTTGGCTCCAAACACCAAAGCTGTAATCCAACCGTGTACCAACCCTGGTAAGAGAGGTGCCTGTACCGACAGTCAGGATGGACTGAGGGAGGACTGGGAGAAGCACAGGGCAGTGACTGGGAGAAAGACTAAGAGGTTAAATACGCACTTACATTTTCCTTTCCATCAAGTTTCAGGTGAGTGGTTTGAGCATTGTCTACGACTCAAGGAAAAGCATGCAAAGCCTCACTGCACCCCCGGGGTCCCTCTGCTCAAAACTCAGGGAGCAGCAGCCCCTGAGAGCAGAAGACTCTGCAGAGCAAGTGGGGAGAGGCCAGATAAACGGACTAGAGGCCAAAACCACAAGAATGAATACGCTCTCTTTTATAAGTGATATATTTTGAACTCACATTTCCCTTTGAATTTATTTGCTTAGGGTTTTAAAGTAGAGAAGCAAGAGGGGGGGCTGATTTCAGGAGGAAAAATCGTTTCCTTGGTATTTATTCAGTTCTAAGGTTAGGTCACCCGCTCATTAGTTTATTGTTCACTCATCCACATGCTCAGCCATTCATTCACACGGTACTAAGCCCTGGCACTGCGGGGCCTGCTGTCGGCATCAGACAGGGTCACGCATGCAGGCACAGTGTGGCTCCTGGCCAGGAGGGCGACAGTATGTGAGAAAGATACAAGCAAGAGTCTGAAGGGTTAAACACATAAAAGCGGTAAATACAGAGCTTTGGAAGTTTAGAGAACAAAGGAAAATGCTTGGCTGAAATTAGTCTGAAGATTGCTCCAACCAGACAGGCACCAAGAAGGAGGAATAAAGGAGTGTTTCCCTGCCCGTTGTGCCTGAGCTGCAGCGTGCAGTCCGGGTAGTTTGAGCAGGGCAGGAAATGGGCAGACACTGAAATGATCAGCAACACAGGGATCGGAAAGGGGAGGCAAAGGATGGAGGGTCACGAAGCTTTCAGGGCTAGGGTGGCCACATCCAATGACTGATGTCCCTCAGGCCAGGGAAGGTGAGGTCCAGACGCACAGAGGGAAGACAGCCATGTGAAAGGGCACTGGGGACTGCAGCTGTGAGGAACAGGCTAAGCAGTGCACAACAGCCAAAGGGAAGGGGAAGGAAGAGCCCATCCCCAGAGCAGGCAGCAGGGCTTTGCCTGTACCCTGCCCTGACGCCCAGCCTCCAGACTGTGGCAGACACGACTGTTGTTTGAACCACCTATCAGCCCGATGTTTAATATAGGGTGACCAAAGCTTGCAAACTTTTTCGTTAATGTTTATAATATAATAGGAAATATAAAAAGGACAATTACTCGACATTTTTTCTGTGTCTGGTGTATCTTAAAACATTCTTTACACAGTGCAACATTACAATCCGCACAGTAGTATCTAGTCTCTTTCCGAATTCTTTTTGCATCACTGTCTTTAGACAACATACTTTACACCATCACGTTGGCCTTTCCTTTTTCCTGTGGACATATAATTTCCACAAGGCATACACCCACTACACATAATGGTGATGATGTCAAGGATGGACGTCCTGGTTGGCATTTCCCTACCCAGTATTTTTCGATCATTTGGTCTATTAGACCTAATCTAAATGGTAAATGACTTTAGAATCCCCTTGTTTTGAATAAATAACAAACTAGTTCCATACTCTTTGGTCCAGAAGGTGCATAAATATTTATAATAATATGTTTTTCCTCACTTTTTGGTTACAGGACAGCTTGTTACATGTTGGTCGAGTCTGCCAACACCACCTACAGAATTATTACAATCATTGACCTCTATTGGAATGTTTTACTTTCGTTCCTTCTTTCAAGTCCTATCATTTCTACATGACAGACAGGTGGCAGAAAGGAGATGTCTTTGTTGTCTTTCCATTCCCTAACACAGGCTTTCCTCTCTGAGACGCTAACATTTCTCCCCTTTCAGTGTTTTCTTTTCCAGGTCTTTTGCCACCTCCTTGCTACTCAGTCTCAGTGTCCCAAATGTTTCCATTTGTACTGTCAAAGAGAATCACTGAGTTCTCAGGAAGTACAAAAATTGTATCTAATGTACTTATGGTAAGAGTTTTTGGGCCGGGGGTTTAGCTCACTGGTGCCGCCGCCTGCCTTGTAAGCAAAAGGTCCCGAGTTCGATCCCCAATACCAAAAAAAAAAAAACAAAAAACAAAACACAAGAGTTTTTAAGAGCACAAAATTATAGGTTATTTTTCACAAATAAAATAAACACAAATTAGTAAAAGAAAATAACCACAACTTATTAGATTTCACTAGAAACAAACATCAAAGGTGAATAATACCCATTCTAAATAAAAAAGTATGCAAAAATGTCAATACAAAACAAATAAACAGACGCTTACAAGGGTATCTCGTGCAAATGAGAATCCGCTGGCTGAAATGACGCCTGCCAAGCGACACCCCGGGACAGTCAGGCCGTAAAGGAGCGCGTTGCCCAGTGACGCCCAGGTGAACTGCGAAGTGGTTACGGTTACCCCTACCCGCCTCGCCACATGTTCCAGACCCTCCTTCCAGAACAAGCCCCTTCTGGCCTCTCCCAGCTCCCCTGCCCTTCCCTGTGGTCAGTGGCTGAGTCCATCTCACTACTCCAAGCTCCTGGTGGGCAGAGAGCATGCCTTGTGTGTTTTTCCATTCCCAGAGTCTAGATGTCAATGTCAAATGTGATCCAGGCCCAAGAAAGGAGCAAGAAAATTTGTCCCTCAACCAACTCGTGGGACAAGGGCAACCATGAATCTGTTTTGAAGCCACAAGAAAATGAGTGTGTGCATATGGAAGGGCCTCTACATACACCTCGGGCTGTAGAAGCTGCTGGCACCTCTGCACCACACAAATGGGCTGCCTTTGCCTCTCTCTGGGCACCTGGCTCCTGTGTCAACACTTGGTACCGTCCGCTTCTTCCCTGGAAATAAATGCCTAAGAGAACATCAGACTTCAAGCACGTGTATTCTTTCTTCACCAAACCCCCTGCTTCTCACCAAAGTACCGTTCCACTGAACACAGGTTCTCCCGCTGACCACAGGGAGCTGGAAAGTGTGAGATTCTGCATCCCTTATAGAACAACTGCATCTTGGCTGGGATCTAAGCACCACCGAATGGATTACAAACAGTTGAAAGGATTGTAAACAAAGGGTAAAGATAAATGGCTGTGTTGCAAGCGGGTGGGAGGTGTTTCGTGGGGTGTTCCATGCATTGGTGATGGGCCCAGTTTCCCTTCGCGTCTTTATTAATGACGAGGTGGGAGGGGAAACACTAGCAGCACATTCATTAAAGGCAGGAAGATGCTAAACTGGGAGGTGTGGCAATCACCACAAAGGGCAAAGAAATCACTCGAGACTCGGCTCGAGGTGAAGGCAACCTCAGCAAAGGGAAGCCAAACAGAACTCTGCCAGGCTGAGCTACTCGACACCACCTGGTCCCTGCAGGACAGACAACACACAGCTTTCATCTGAAATGATTTATTTAGAGAAAATTTGTACCCCAAAACCTGTTATGTCCCTGTAATATGATCATGAAATTCTCTTTCTTTCTCTCACCTCTGCTAAATTTTTGGCTTGGGCTGATGAATCCTATAAGTACTATATTCAAAGAGTTAGTTTGCTTTCATCAGCCATGAAAATCAGAAGACCTAAATGGCAAGCTCCACATAGCTCCTGGACCCAAGAGAACAGAAAGACAAAACAGCAGTCCCCCTGCACTATGAATAGTAATAGTCTGGCTTCTAATAGAATATTTCAACCCTGCTGGGCTTTCTGGCTCCCAGCCTGTGGTTTGCCATTAATTCGATGTCATTTTTTGAAGGTTCTCTTCCTTTTCTGGGCTTGTTTCATTATGTTTTCCAGGAAGGTCTCCCTGCCTCCTTCCTGCCTCCCAGGGATGCTTGGAAGAGCATGGTTGTCCACTTCATGGTGTGCTTTTTCACTTAGTATATCGAGGCTTGGAACTGAGAGGGATGACATGAGAGGCTGGGTGAAGGGGAGAAGTCGGTTTCCTGCCCACCAGAATGACAGATGGAGAACTATTTACCCTATTTTCAAAAGTCAAATGGTAAATCTGGAAGGAGGCAATAAGGCTAAAGACTTTAGAACATTATGCTCCTTGAAGAAAGCTGTTGCATAAATAATATATTATAAGCACTTAAAAATCTTACCTGCTTGCAGATTTTTCTTGAGTCCTCCCAATAGCATTCAACTTAGCAAAATATCATTTCTCTCCTCAGAGAACACTATACCAACCATGACTACTATACCAAAGGAACACGGGTAGTGGGTGTGACGGCCCACCAAAGAATTCATTTAAATACATTTTTTTATTGCAGGGAGGTTCTGAAGGCATCTGAGCTGGCTCTTTATGGACTGAAGAGCTATCTAGTAAAAATAAAGAGCCGGACGACATCAGGCAGCAGACCATGCATCCCAAGATATAATGACTCAGTCACATACACGATTTAGAAATGGTGAGTCGCTCTGTGGGTTGAATGAATACAGGTGCACAGAGGGAAGCAAAATGTCAATCTCTGCACTGTCGCTCACTGAGAAAAGACAGCCACGGGAGTCTTGCTGGGTGGGGTTTTGATTGTCCTCCGTTACCTGCTACAGAGTCTGAGCTTTGCTATCCATGTAAGAGAGAAGCATTTATATGTTTAAAGCAGACAGAGTGGATTGACGTTCTGTTTTGGACTGTTACTTATCCAAAGTCTGATTTTATTTAGGCCTAAAAGCTTTATTCATAAATTAGGCATTTATTCACAACTAAATGTTGGGGTAATAATAACTGATATGCTAAAAACTTCTGATATTTAATATTACAATACGAACAAACTAGTAAAATATGCAACTATGTGTGACCTAGTAGTAGTAGGAAAACATCAGCCAACTTAAATTATGGGTTTTTACAAATTACAGACATCTCTGCTTGTAAAAGCAAATGCGTCTTGCGTCTTGCTCAGATGTTACCCCTGACATCACACTAAACAACCACTGAGTCAGGACAGACTGACTTAGCATGGCTTCAGTTAACACACATCAGTTACTGCTTCCATCACCATTCAGGGCATGCATGAGGTCCCTCCTCTTCTTACTGATATGAGATGCTGTGAGCTAATTCTAGTGGGAGAATCCATATCCCTGACTTCTGCCTCTTATACCACCTGCTTTTGTGGCCTGGAGTAGTTGGACATTTTCCACAGCTCTGCCATCTTTCATGGGTAGAGTCAAGTTGGCAATCCATTAACATAATAAGGACCTGGGTCTTCAAACAAACACCTGTCGTGTGTTCCAGTGACACACACCCAGACAAGACAAGGATCTGACAAGGAGGCTGCTCATGACTCAAACACAGAAATGGTAAAGAAAGAGCTGGCTTGGAGTGCAAATCTGAGACTGATTCCATGACATATATTGAAAGCATTTTTAATAACGGATCTTGTTGTCAGTAGCTTACAGGTGACATCGAAATAACCAGCTTAGCTTCAGTTGCCAAATGATCTCAATGCTGATAGAAATAAAGAGTCAAGTCTTCACATTTCACCAAGAAAGACCAAATATGAAAGTTACCAGCACGCTAACACATTAGCTTAGTAAACAGTTGCTGAACTCAGATTTTGCTTCTCTGTAAAAAAAATTAAAATAACAAAACAAGCTCTCTTCCACCCCCACAATAAGCCTATGCCTGAGTTTCCAACATGGCCTGCACAAGGGGACTCCCACTGAAGCCTGCGGTGTTACTGGGACCCCAGGCTGCCACTGTTCTGTGCCTGCAAAGGCCCAAAGAGAAAACCTGGACAGCAAGGACAGACTTCCTTACTGCTCCCCTAGGTAGTTAGCGTGGTACCCAAGAAATGTTCACATCAAGGCAAATGAAAATACTCCCAGTCTTGAATTTGTCTGTTGCAGCTCTGGACTGGAGCTTATGCTCCCCAAACTGATCTGACATTCACTTCACCCTGAGACAGCAAACACATCTCCCTTCGTTGCACACTATTTCTCTCCCCAAAAAATGTAAGCTGAGTCCAGTTGATGCAAACCTGTTTCTTCTGTAAAATCCAGGACGGCACTGGGTAACTTGTGTTAAAGATATATTTTTGTGTGACCAGAGATTTTTTAAAAATGTATATACTAGCCTTCTACTGTTTCATCCTTAAATGTGACAAACTCAAAATTGAGTCTAAATTGTAGCATTTGACATGGTGAATCAGAAGAGTGAGGTTTGGCAAGGATGAAGCTCAGAACTGAGTTTGCTGCACACTTCCATGAAGGAAAATGATCGTGAATTGTGCTTCTAGCCACCCTCCAAGCAGCACAAACACACGGCATTGATCGGGGTGGAATCTAAAGGGGAACAGGCAACTCAGAGGCTCACGTAACACAAATCCCTAAGGGCAGTCAGTAGAGTCTCACAGCCAGATCAAAAACAATGGTACATGTTAAAATTTTTAAATTTATTACAGTAAAGACATATTGCCATTAATCCTCTTCAAAATACTCCCTCTCACTTCCAATACACTTATTCCATCATTCTCGCCACTTTCTCAAGAAATTCTGGAAGTGCTCTTCTGTGAGGGTCTTCAGTCGCCTTGATGTCCTGAATTAACTCCAAAGTTCACCTTTCGTGTCATGTTGACTTTGGGCAAGAGCCAGAAGTCGCATAGTGCCAGATTTGATGAATAAAGTGGATGAGGACGCACCATTGCATTTTTACGGGCCTGACTTGCCACTCGCAACAGCATTCACTGTATTTTTTTTCACACTGCATAAAGACACTCACAAAAGAGGACTTCCGAGCTGCTTCAGAAAACAGCAAGAACCAGGGAATAAGTACGCTCTGCGTGTGTGGGGGGGGGGGGATTTAGAGGGAGATTAATGGCAATGTATCTTTTATTGTCATAAATTTTTTAATTTAAACATCCACTTTATATTTTGATCACCCCTTGTATTTGCTAAGTCTAATCTGTCCCTACAGCCCCCATGTCTATTCACTGTACCCTGCAGAAGTGGTCCCCACCTCACCGGAAGACCTAGGGATGTCAATGATCTCATTTGATTGGGAACCTTTCGGGTCATGCCAGCTCCGCAGGGAGAAGGTCATCTCTTTGGGGGCTTGCTCATGTTTCTAGAAGAACGAGCTGACTGCTCTGATGTTTCGGGGATGCTAGAAATAAATGGGTTTTCCTGATCCAACTCAATCTTTCCCAGTTGGTCACTTTTCTAGAAGTGTCTGTGGATTGGAAATGCAGCCATCATGAGCTGCTCTTTTATGGCCAGCTAGATATTTTTAATTCAAAATTTTAAAAAGATAAGAAAGCGGAGGCACTGCAAAGGGACACATGGATAGACAGAAACAATACTTCCAGCGAGGAAGTAAGAGAGCCCAACCCAGGAGCCGGAGGGCTGCCTGCTGCTCTCTCTTTTTGTTCAAGAACCACTATTCCTTGTAGCCACGTGTTCCTTGAGTCTGTCAACAGCTGGACATCACTGGGTATTTGACACCTTTGAAAGTGGCCAGCCTCAGTATGGCTAACCCAATTTTATTCCTTAAGTGGTTGGTTTATGATGAGCAGAGATCATGGGCTTCTCTGATTTACTATGTAAACCAGAAGCCATTGGCTTTTTTATACTAAACTTAAATTATTGCAATGCTCAGATGTGGGATTTAAAATACAAAGTCCAGATTCCGAGCACAACTGTGATTCAATACCACACAATGGCAGCAGTTTGGGGAATCCCGTTTGTTCCCTCAAATAGTTTCAAATCTATTCCGGACTAGATCTGTTTCCAACACAAGCTGGTCTTCGCAACAGAATGCAAATTTCCTGCTAACAGGCTGGAGACACCAGTAACAGGAGTCACTGCTAATCACAGAGCCCCGAGATGTTTTTATCCCAGTGCAAAGCTACCCAAACAATTAGTTCCCCAGAGGTGTGTTTTGGGATGAAAAAAAATCTAAGTAACTGTCAATTCCAGACCAAATGTCACGCTGACTCACATAATGAGGATGCCAGTGTATGAGTTCCATGCTGAGCAGTTCTAAGTTGGCCACAAAAACACTTAGGGGCCTGGCAATAGTGCCGCAAGGGCTGTGACTTGGCTTTTAAAAGCCCTTCCCACCAGCTCCCTTCCAGGCACTTCTTTATCATCCATGTGACACATTAAGAGGAAATGCTAATGTTTTACAGATACATTAAGTCGCACAAGCGGTTCGGTGCATCTGTCCGGGACCTCAAAGCAGTGCACCACAGAGGGGCCGACACCGGGAGGGGCAGCCTCTTATCTGCGTCCCAACCCGCGCTCTGAACGTGCATTACCATTACACAGGAGCGCGATTACCCGGCCTGTGCATTAGGCAGCATTAGCCCCCATCGGCCATCACTTCTGATTAATAATTGAGCTCGATCCATACAGGAGAGCTCAGGCTGGTCTGGAGGAGGCCTTCTAGTGTGCATTAGAACAGAGCATCTCCAGGGGCCCTGAGCACTCTGTCCATTTAACAAGTCAATCTATAAACTACAGTCAACTCTTGAGTATTAGAAACTGACAACCCCTCTGGTGACTGTGCCTTCTGCTTCACCATTCACCCTGCCCACTCTTGGTGCCTCTCCTTTAGCCACAGACAGCTTATTATCCCTCCAGAGTGGCAGCTCTGCCCTGCCACCCTGGCCCTCTTCACAACCCAAGAGCTCATTGTCGCAGCCGCTGGAAGAGCCCTCAGCCATCAGCCACCCTGGGGAGGTGCCTCTGAGAAGAGACCTGTCTTGTCCAAGGTCACGTTCTTCCAAGGGCAGCTGTACCCCCAGACAGGGCAACAAGAGAATCTAAACGTTAGCCTCAGCTCCGACTCAGGACAACCCCAAAGGCTGCCCCAGCCTCAGAGCTCCTGTAGGGACAAGTGGGCCTCAGTGTAGACTAAGTTTCAGCACACCTTGTCCCCTGTTCACTTCTACCTTGCTACCTCTCCTCAGGTATCACCCTAAAAGCACTCCTTAATACTCTTCCCGCCAGTCTTCATCTCCAGGTCCATTCCTACTTAAGTGGCAAGTGATGATCAAATAAAATAAAGTATGTGAAAATTCTTCATAAATTGTAAAATATGGTAAAAAGAACATTTATCATTTCCCTATTAACTAGGACATCACTAAATTATGTGGGGTTTGCACATGAGGCAGACAAAAGCATACTTTTCTTGTGGTCTACAAATTTGGGGTTTAAATAAAGCTAGAAGGCCCAAGCTTACAGAGGTGTGAGTTTAAATAATACTGAAACTGCATGCCTTTAGCATATTATGTCACATACATTTTCATTCATCGATGACGAGGCTTTCATGCATCCAAATTTGAAAAGTATCGCTGGGCCTTGCAAGAGCATAGCACCTCTTTTCAGGAAATGTCCAGTCCAGAGATTCAGCCCAAAATATCACTGAGACGAGATCTTCTCATGAAACCCATGTTTATAAGTAGCAAACAGTCTTGAAGTAAGAAGAAGACAAGCCACTGGCCACAAATCCAGTGTCAGCCAATTCAAGGTGGTAACTTAAAACATCCACCCGCGTGTTGCACACAGCCCAGCCGGGTCCTGCCCTGACAGGAACTGACCCATGCTCAGATGGCCACACGTCCAGTCCTATCAGGGCTCTGCGTTCGTGTCATCCAGCTCAGCCCACTGTCCACCTCTGTGAGCCTGAGCTGCCCGTGGAGCAGACAGAAACACAGGCCAGGTGGAATCACAGCGAGTGGTGAGTGCCCAACCAACCAACACGCATGCGGTGAGTGCCCCGCCGCTGAACAGCAACGTCCTGGGTTGCTCAGCTCCTGCTGTTTGGTTTTGGTTTTTCTTTTCTTGGAATGGCAATTTCTCTAACTGCAAATGGAAATGTTATCTTGATGTCTTCATGAGATCTGGTTTTTGATTAATGCAAGGGAGTGGAAATATATCTTTAGTATCAATTGACAGTGTTATTCCCTTGGGGCTGGCACATACCTATCCTGTACATGAGCGATACCTACAGGTTCATGCAGGTGAGCAGAGGTCACAGAGATGTGTGGGCATGGGTGTGTTCATGTGTGCGTGGGTGTGTTCATGTGTGTGGGTGTGTGCTGTATGCATCCACTGGGCCTGGGGTAGGTGTTTTCCTGGAGATACAGGTATCAGAGCCCCAAAACAAGTGATAAATGGGAGCTCCATTGCATGAGCAAGGGATGCAACCTACCTGCACTATAATTCCAGTGCTAGAGACTCCCCCACCGGCACTCTTTCTCTGTCTTCCAGTTAAGTGCCTCGTCCCCATTTCTCACTTTCACTTATGTCCTACTAAAACACCTTTCAAGACCCCCCGGAAATATTAGAATGTGGGCAACCATCAGTTCCAAAGATTATGCCCTAACAAGTCCATGCTCGGATGGCCTAAGAATATGAATAGCAATCTTGTAGCAAAATCATGTGCCAACCTCAAGCCTCCAAAGGAAGTGGGACAAATGTGAAGAATACACCAATCCAGTCCCGAGCGGAATGCATGAAGAAAGAATCAGTCTCTGGAAACGTTCAGGCTACAGGTCGTGAGAGGAAACTCAATTATTAATAAACCATTTTGATTAAAATGACAGCCTCTGTCAAAGTGAACCACAAGCAGGATTCCTCCCCAAAGGAGAGAGCACAAGGACATTAGATTTTGTCGAGAATCCCAACTACTGTGTTTTCTGAATCGGGGAACTGAACCTTAATAAATGTCAACCCGGGCGAAGAAGTTGGGAATTACTGTAACAGGGCAAGAAGTACAGGGTTTCATTCATAGAATGATTCCCTGGGAATGTAAGTGCATGTGTATATGAATGAGATTTATGTGAATGAAAGAGATTTCACCTAATGAAAATGAAATATGGTTATTCTCACTTCAGTACTTCTTATAAGACTTTGTCTTTTAAAAGTCACCTTTAATCATTTCCCCATTAGATTAGTAGCCTAATGAAATGTTGCTCCTTAGTTTTGAACCCTAGAGTTCTAAAGCTTCCCAAGATCGCATCTGAGTTTCTGTCTCCTGTATTCCCCTTCTGCTCTGCAAGACTATGTCCGCGTAGACTGTCACAGCCTAGCTCCTAGAGTCCATCTCAGTAAACTCCGTCAGCTCCCTGGGTAATTTAGTCCAGTGTCCAACAACCAACTCCATCACCAATTGGTTGTGCAATGAACACACTAAACTGACCTGAGATGATATACGTGGCCCTTTAGAAACAGCGCAATAACCCATCATTGAACAGTAAGTAGCATTAACTGCTCCTCCACTATCTTAGAACCAAGGTAACCCCAGGTAATTAACAAGTGACTCAATCTACTCACCATCTGAGAATGAGAGATGTGAAAGTAGTCTCAGCCAACCTTTCTACCTTCAGGCACGCAAACACCATAATTTTCATTTTATTCATCACACTCTTGCTGCAAACCTTAAGAATTATAATTTAAGTCAAGTATTTGATTTTTTAAGCAACATTTGTCCTTTCTTCATAGCCAATAGGTATTTTTTTACTAAAGCACTCTGCTCTGATGCACTTTTGGAGATTTCTGCAGTGGACAAACCCATCTTCTCAAAATAGTAATTCTTATGTACAGGTACATTATTCTGTTCTTGGAATGACCAACACTGCGACTAAATGATATTTACAGTACTTATTTTATCCACTAAGAATGAATATTATTTCTTAATGCCAACTAATGTGATTTTCATCCTGTTGAAATTTTAAAGACAGTTATTCTATCTTCACTAGAAATATCCTGTAACAATCAGCTAATATCCTGCAATCTCTCAAAAACTGAGGTGGGCGTCTGTCTCATCTTTGAAGGGCTGACATAAGTACAACTTTCTCTAAGGCTAAAAAATGTTTTGCTTGTTAACAATGAAGGAAGAACACACTGTGCAGTGAATCTTAGTCTTAGAAAGTTTCCCTTTGAAACTCACATAAAACAAAATTACTTCCTTTCTGAGAAGTAAAAAGATATTTCATGGAATGCAAAAAGACAAAAAGAGAGAGAGAGAAAGAATAATCATTATTGTAAAGATAATTAAAGTATTTTGGATTTCCAAACACTCTTAATTCACTATATTGAGGAATAAGATTTTTAATAAAAGATGGATTTGGCCCTGAGCTTAAAATATGATTATCTTAAACTTAAGCTCCTATTCATTGACCATCTCTGATTTTCATTCTGTCATCTCTAATTTCAATTCTGAAAAGAAATAAATTTCAACTGGAGTTAGTTTCTCTGGAAATGTCACTAGAATGCATTTCATGTTTAGCACTCGAAACAACATTGAGAAGAAGCTATCAGAGCAAACATGGGCATACCACATAACCCTGTTTTTAAAATCATTGGAAGATAGATAACTCAATTCGCCCTTGAATCTCATTCCCTAGAAAAATGTTTAGTGAATCAAAGATTCTAATAGATACCCAACTTCTTATTCAATTACAGTGAATTCCCATAGGATAAGCAGTCAGACGTTTACTGCTATGTAAATACAACTGTTTTAAGAAGGAAAGGCTGGACCACCACAGAGACATGGTAATTTATAAAATTTTATAAGCATCTTTATAGTATATGCTATTCTGAAATTATATTGACTCATAGGTGCTTGTGAGGGTTGTTCTAGTTTTAGGAAGGACAGCTAAGAATAGCTTCTTGTATTTATAAAATATCTCTCAGACAAGCAGATGAGAAATTTCCCAAGCAACACCTTGCTTTATTTCTCAATATTCACAGGTGGAAGGGAAAAAAATCAAACCAGACAACATTTTGCACATGAGGAAATGAGGCAAACAGAAGTGACAGGATGATTAGGTACCTGCTGGCTCCTCGACATACAGCACGGCAGAGCTCACCCTTGGTACTTGGGGTCTGGAGATGTGAAACACGCAGGGAGGAACAGGGTTAGAAACAGTGGCATCACCTGCTGTGGTCTGCTGACTGTGGTGCTGGGTGCAGGATGTGCTGAAGTTTCCTCTGGAAGACACCTCCACCCCCGGGGCTGCAACCACCACAGAGCAAATCCTCTGCAACAAGCACCTTGTCTCCCCAGACTCTACCTCTACACAATGTTCCCACTCCAGGAGGTTGACCCACTGGCATTCTTGTCCTACTCTTCCTTTCACTGTTAATTAATAACCTATCCATTACTACTCATATTTTACAGTGCATTACAATTTGCCAAACACATGGACCTTATCAGCTTGCTTAATCCATACACCTTTAGGAGGTATTATATTCCTATTTTAGAAACAAGCAGTTAAAAGACTCAAAGAGACTAAGTGCCTGTGCAAAGTCCTCTGTCCTTTCTTACACATGGGTGGAAAGTGCTGTCATTTTCTAACATTCAATCAGTAACCATCTGGCTTCCAGCATCCCAGACTTGAGGCTGTGGAATCCCCAATACACCCAGCCTGCTCTCTCTTGAGCAGATCCTTCAGCCTACAAAGTTAAAACACCCATGATGGTCCTACCTAATTCTCCAAGGAGACTAAAACAATATAATTAAGGACAAAGTGATCTGCAAACTGCAAAGAAGGCAAACCTGCCAGACTACCTCTAACTTTGAGACAGCAAAGAGCTGCTGGTGATTGGGCAGGCTGGATGCTGGAGGGAACGGTCCGAAGCGGGGAGAGAGGGATGGGCAGGGGCACCCAACCCATTCCGTGCCTCATACCCAGTCTGAGGCCCTCGTCGGTAAGCAGTCTCAGGTGCACACTGCTGTTGGCTAACACAGCTCCAATTCCCAGAATGACACTTGAGTTAGGGGTTAAAGCCAAGCAAAACCAGACAAAAACATAGTTAGAAGACCTACAGGGCCAGGGATTTAGTTCAGTGTTTTCGCTGCCTGCTGTGCAAGCATAAGAACCCGAGTTCAATCCCCACTACCAAAAAAAAAAAAAAGACCTACAGGTTCTCGCCTGGTGGTAGAGGCCTTGTCTGGTGTGTGTAAGGCTCTGGGTTCGATCCCCCAACACTGAAAATAAAAGCCAAAGGTTCTAGCCACTGTTCAGATCCAAAGAAAACTGCTAAATTTAAAGGATTCAGAATTGAAATCGTTTATCAAGAAACAAAGGAGGACATGCATTTAGAATCACTGCATCTTCAACCATTCTAAGATTTCTTTTTCAAAAACACACATTGTTCTAGCTCTAAAATGGGGCTGAATCAATGTAGTGGGGAATCTGGACTGTCAATAAATCTCTCTCACAGGTATGTCAAGTAATAGTGTATCTTATAGCTGACGGGATCTTTGCTTCAATTAATTAATAGGGTATTTTGTTGCCTGCCTTGAGGCTGCTTCCAAGGAAAGCTGCCAGTTTTGTCACTGGGGCATTGAGTCCTATCTGTGCAGAACGTGCACGCAGGCACCTGAAAGTGGCCTCCCCGCACCCTAGTCAGTCTGGATCTAGAGGGGGCTTCGGAGGCCCGGAAGCAGAGCTGCGCTCTCTGAGGCTGTGCAGGCAGCACAGGCCGCCGGCAGCTGCTCCACTCAGTCCGCTTCTGCTTGGAGCAGCATAGCATTTTGAAGCCAAGCGTCGAGGAACATGCTGCAGATGGCACGCGTGCCCACTGCTGTCGGCGGAGATCTCACGCTGTCTTACCTTCTCTGGTATACTTAGCCTGGCCTGTTATCGGATAACAGAAAAATCCTGGGCAGCCTGCATGGCCTCGGGGTCTACTTTCAGTAGCAACGGGGATCGAACTCAGGACCTTGCTCTTGCGAGGCAGGTGCGGTACCACTGAGCTACATCCACGGCTTCAGTAGCTCCTTCTGAGCAAAAGCAAGAATGAAGCTGGGGATTTAGCTCAGTGGTTTCACCGCCTGCTGCAAAAGCAAGATTCACCTCCACCTCTTGGAATTTAAACCTAACAAAATGCAAGGGAACCCCACGACAGTCCACCTGTCAACCTGGGGACTGGGCATGTCCCTGACGCCCATCTGGAAGCATGTGGCCCTGTCTACAGGACAGGAAAGCGCTGGTATAAAATGGAATATTCACAAGGAAGGAGATCTCTTCTCAGGAAGAGCCCAAAGGAAGTGAATCAAAAGTCATTAAAAAACAGGAAGAAGGGTTAACTACGCACAGAACTATGTGGGAACATCTATGTGAACAGCAGCGACGAAGCACTTTGCTTTGCTGCCTCAAAATCACTTCTAATACCATGGCGTAACTCTCAAGTCATTAGCTGCCAGCCGACAGCACTGTTACACACAAACACACACACACGCATGCACAGAACCACACACCCACACCTAACTGTCCTTCCTGCAAAGCTTCTCAGACTGTGGATGCAAAATAGTTTGATTAAAAGCAAAGTGAGCAACTATGACCAATGACTAACTCCCTTTGGCCTCATTTAATTTTTTCCTTTCTACAAGTTGAGTCACCATTACTATTACAGGCCAAATTCCAACAGCCTCCACTTGGGATCTTACCTGAGACCAAACTGTGGATTCATTATCAAAATGCAACCCCTTCCTGTGCAAGTCCTCAGCTGGCAGAAACGCCCATGGGCACCAAAGGGGTCAGGGCTCCCTCCTGATTTTACCTTGGGTAGCACACTCGTCAGAGACCCCATGGCAGAGGCTATGAAAAGGCCCCCGGAAGACCGTTTAAATAGGTGGCAATAAAGCAAACAAGCTAGTCCATCATAAGATCCTTAAAAATTATCTTTAATCGATGCCAAATATGAACAGATCATAAAGTGACAGAAGCAAGTAAAATTGCATAGATGAAAACTATGCTCATCGATTAGGTTCTCAATTCGTAACATTCAATGTCCTCTACCTGACGTGGTGAACAGTTAGGGCAGGGGGACTGCAAGGAGGGGAAAATGAGACACATCCTTAACTCAAGCGGGAGGCAACTGGCGAACTCAAGAAGTAAAAGAAAGCCTTTTCAGCTTAAATGGTTTGTTGTCCTGATGGTGCACTTCAAGTTAACACTACTCAGCTTTCGTTCCCAACCTCTGTAACGTTATCATTAATACTAGAGGTGTGTCATAAAAACCCACGCAGTCTACTGACAGCCACTGCACACATGGTCCCCAAACAGCGCACTGGGGAAGAGGAAGGGGCTGGAAGTTGTGGAGGAGACAACTTTTGACCTGGAATATTCTGCAAGGGTTTTTGTTTTGTTTTGTTTTGTTTCCTTACACCATTCCTCGTTCTTCTCTGATTGTGGGACAAAATTTTTCGAGACTCTTGGAAGTTTCACGGCGTAAATGAAAATCACCGTAACTTGGGTTACTCTCCTAGAGCGCACAGCCCTGAGGTCAGTAGGGCCTCACCCTTGACGTACACACGGGGTTTCCCCAGAGAGCCCCCGCTCATCTCACCTGAGCAGAGAGACTAGCATCTGATCTGCTGGCTTCTCACCTTAGGTCCACACCCTGATTAAGTCTGCACAGTGATCCGAGGTAATGCAGTGCAACCATTTTGGTTAACTACTCAGTTCCTGATCACTCCGTCACGAAAGTGGTAAGTAATGTACATTCTTTTAAGATTTACCTGAGTCATGCCAGACATGTTCACATATACCCTGAAATTCCCCGATATAAATACAAGTGCTAATATACCACATGGTAGACAAGAGGCTACTTCCTGAGATCACAATTCAACCTGGGGTTTTTTTTGGTCTGGTCTTAAAAATTTGTTTTCTTAACATGAACATAAACAACAAAAGACTTCACTCTTGCTCAAAAAAAAAACTGGAAGATAAAGTGGCTGTTTGGCAGTTTACAGTCTTTCTAACAATTTCACTCTATGGATGGCTGCCACCCACCAATTTTCACCACTCCCAGGAAGAAGTCGCTCCTGGAAGAAAATGGGGAACTGCCTTCTGCTAATGTTCTCTTTCTCCTTTCTGCTCAATCCAATCTGCCAAACAAGGAATTAAAATGTAAGGTTGTTAAAAAGCATGGGTTTTGAGGTCTCCTATATTAAATGGGAGGGTTGGGAACTATTTTTTACTGATTCTTTCTGATATTAACTAATTTTAAAAATGTGTAACTATGTGCAACATGAAGAAGGCCCTTTATGGACTAAACCACAGTTCCACTTGGGAAATATATTCCTCATGTACCATTTACCTGTATTTTGGGGTCTATTCTCAAGTGAATCGAGATTACGGTGTCCTTGTGCTTCAGCTTCTCTATTGTGAAATCTAAAAGCACCGTACAAGTTTGTTAGAGAAATGACTGCCCACTGGCCAGCATGCGGGAGAAAAGCTTGCTGTTCACTGACCAGATTGTGCTGGGCTGACCACTAACACACACCCAGCAGATGAACTTAACTGATAACCAGGTCTCAGAGGAGGGAGGTGTGCACAGATGGGAGGGGAAGGGTTCAAACAGAAAACCCTCTCCTGGCTAGGATCTGTGACCTAGAGTCTGAGGACAGAGAAGAGTAATGTCTTTGGTCTCTCTGGTTCAGATCACTTGAGGTGAGTTAATCACGTCAGAGATTCTGGGATGACTAACAGCCCTGGGGTGGCCAGCCCTCCAGTGCCACCCTATTGAACTAGGGCCCCGCTGCAAGGGCTGAGCTATGGCTATCACCACATCAGAAGTCTTCTTCTGAAGAAAATTAATAATCAGAGAATGAGCCATCAAAGCTCGCTACCTAAGGGGATGGAACGGCAAAAAGCCTGATACAATAAAGAGATAAGTAAACCAAACGATAGTCGTTCCTTAGTAGGTAGTTTTGTTAAGTGCACCTTCAGGCCTACAAAGACATTTCAGCACGTTACAGTCAGTGCAAGGGACAGGAGCTTGGTCAGAGGGTGCATGCCTATGCTACACGGATAATCCCTGTACTCCACTCACCACATTCATTGCAATGAGCTACAGATGGATAAACAGCATTCCTCCCCCCATACCACCCCAATTCCATAACAACAGCTCATCTTCAGCCCCAGGCAGACAGCTCCACTACATGCAGTGCTTATTCCTGTCATGCATGTGGAGCCTCAGCTAGTCCAGTGAGCCTGAGGAGTGCACTGCACAGCGAGTCGGCCTGCCCACTCTGACCCATCCATCCCACAGTACTGAGAGGATTATTGCTGTTGACAGAGTGCATCGTTTTAAGTTCGGGTGTGTCCTAGACCTCAAAGTCAAAAGAGAAGATGGAGATATCCCTGTATCCCTGGAACTTTGGGGGAGGGCCTGGCATTTCCTCCCAGTCTGGGGGAGCTGTGAAGCCAGGGAGACGGATGGCCAGGAGGAGAGCGGCAGGACGTCAGTCGAACAGGAGGAGTTAATGCCCTGGAGTCAGGCTGCATAGTCGCTGCACTCACCTTCTGGGAAGTGTGCCGTGTTCACCTTTCAGATTCACAACAGCTGCACAGGGAAAGAAGCATCCACGTTCTCCTGTAATCTAGCCAGCCAGCCTGACTTGGTGGTCCTCCGGCTGACTGCCTGCCTGTTAGTTCGAGGACAGGGTGGCGGGAAGAGATGAAGTCACAGGAAGATTCCAGAAGAAGCGGTAGGAGTGTAAGGTGGTCAGCAGTGGGCAACTGCATGCTAAGTGCAGAATGAAGATTCCCCACTTCGGTGTCCTACAAAGGCTGTGAGAGCCACTCTCCCCACTGCTGCACAGCTGCTGGCTGCAGAGGCCTGGGCGTGTGGCTCTCTCCACGGGGCAGGGTCCTCATCATTCTCTTCGGGCACCTGGGGCAGCAGCAGCAGTTAGAGGCTCAGCCTGGGACCTGACTGCCGGGTGGGGTGGTCACAGGTGCACCGTAGGGAACCTAAGGGCGGGGCCAGGAGGGCAGGCCCAGGGCGTTACACACTGTGTCCCCAAATCTCCTATCTCCTACGATGCCCGAGAAGATCAGACTATCAGAGATTTGCGAAGTACTTTAGCAAACAGAAACAAAAGGAAATGTACCAGGACTGCACGCTGGAGCCGACGAAGCTTTGCGTGTCCAGAGTGGCCCCAGAAAGCTTGCCTTGGCTTCTGGTGGAAAAGAGGAGCAAAACAAGTTCATGGGCCATATCCAGCTCAAAGACGGTCTCAGGTCACGTCCAGAGTCAGGCTGCCCAAGAGACCGCGGCCGGCAGGTGGCCAGCACCAGCGGCCTCCCAGATCTGTGCTCTCCGGGACCCAGGGTGGAGTAGGCTTCTCACAGTGGTGAGGTGAGCGTGAGGATGGAAAAGTGCAACAAAATAAAAAAAATGAAAAGCAAAGTGTCTGTGCCCAAACCCTTCCTCGCTCTTGTTACGTAACTTCTCAGCTGTGTTACGGAGGCACTTTCTGCAGTTCGCTGTGGGTACAGGATAAAGGCACTAAACAACTATTAAATCAACTGGGTGAGTTTCTTCAGGGAGCCTCAAGGGGAGGGTTGAAGTCTTAACAGACTTCAAATCATGACTGCAAAAAGAACTCAGCTCTGCTTTGGATGCATACAAGAGATAAACATTATCACATACATCCTAAGAATGCACCAAAAACATGCAATATTGCACCTTTTTTGTGTTTGTTTTGCTTGGTTTATCTTCAACTAGAAAGATTACTTGTTCTTAGGTGTTGCTATATATACCTTGATGATGTACTGAGTTTCCACATGGTTCCTGTCTAAGGGATGGGCACGTTGGTCCCCTCTGCCCGACCTGCACAGAAACCTGCCATTGCCTGACCGACCCCGGCAAAGTTGGCTGAGTCCCCCACCCCCACCCATTATTTCTTTGGGGCCTTTCATCCCATGGACTTGTAAATTTTTATTATTTTTAAAGTTTTTATTACTGAAATCATGCATTAATTAATTCAAGGTACATCTTCATCAAATAGGCCATAATGCTGAAGAAGAGAACATGCTGTGAGCTCCAAAAAGTTGGTGTCCCCATCTGACTAACATATGCACTTAAACACAGTCCTTTATTTACTAAAAGACTTAATAAATGAAGGAGTGCACTTTTGGTGAATGCAAATGAAAAAGGATCTATTTTTAGAAGAGTTGATTTCAAAGTAAACTTACTCCCTATTGTCTGGGTTAACGTTCTCAGCATGCGATAAATAAAATAAATGTTACCAGATTCAAGCATGCTTACACGTAACTCCATTTGTGCTCTCTTGCAATAAGGAGACTAAGATTTGACATCCAGTTCTGGAGGCAGGGTCAGGTGCAAGGCTGCTGAAGAAAGGCCTGTGCTGGGTTCCCCTGCAGCTGGGAAATCTGAGCAGCTCTGCAGATGAACCACTCACATTAACTCGGCTATCCTTTTCTTAAAGAGTCTGGACTGGAAGTCTGAGAAGGGGGCAGAGGGAAAATCCTCATAGATCAGGACCAGTATCAGATTGATCAGGTGCTTTGTGAACCAGTCTGAAGGGATTTGGGCTTTGTTTACCTTTCAATATGCAGCTCAGCTGATCAAAATAAAGCCCTGGATTCATTCCCCACTGCAGCTGGTACATTACATCAGAAGCGCTGTCCCTACCGTGCCGTGAGGTTCGCAAAGATCTTAAGTTGGGATTCCGTGCAAATTTTAATTTTGTATTTCTAACTGATCATCCGGGGTCTAGTTTAAAAAGATTTTTTAAAGAAGCCAGAAAGTTAGGAATGTTTCAATAGAGGCAAACAGGAATCTTATTTTACCTGGACTAGTTTCATGGATTGCATTTTTAAAGCTGATTTTACGAAATACTCTTTCCTTTCCCTTTTTTTTTTTTAAACAAAATGAAAATAGTTTCCCTTTTTTGTGCGTGGATCCTGAAAGTTTCTGGTTCGCCACTCCCAAAATTCACAATGCAACAACGCATTGACAGTTAAGTAAAGCATTCAAGGACTACTTAGGAAAGTATCTACAGAGTGTGACCTGGTCACTGGGGGTCTAAGTCTTTCGAGGGGGGCTTCTTGCTCGCTTACTTGCACTTCCTAAACATCGGTCAGTAGCTTGCTCTTATTAACACAGTTCTGATTGGCTGTGGTACAGTTGCCAGTTCTGATATTGGCCTGTCTGTAATGGGCTATGCTATTATTCATGTCCTCTTCGATCTCCATGTACTCAGACTTGCTCATAGTGGAGGAGCTGCGGCGGCTGAGGTCACTGTCAGAGGCTAAGTTAGGAGAGCTGACGTGGAGCAGCTGAGCCTGCTCTTCCCCCTCAGTTTCTCGGTGGTAGAAATAGTTGAAATTGGACACAATGACAGGTACGGGCAGGGCAATTGTTAGCACACCAGCGATGGCACACAAGGAGCCCACGATCTTGCCTCCAATTGTCACAGGGTACATGTCACCGTATCCTACAGTGGTCATTGACACCACCGCCCACCAGAAAGCATCGGGGATACTGGAGAAGTGAGACTCAGCTTCTTCCGCCTCGGCAAAGTACACTGCACTAGAAAACAGAATGACCCCGATGAAGAGGAAAAAGATGAGCAGCCCTAGCTCCCTCATACTAGCTTTGAGGGTCTGGCCCAGGATCTGGAGGCCCTTGGAGTGGCGTGAGAGCTTGAAGATCCTAAACACCCTTACCAGCCGGATGACCCTGAGGATGGCCAGCGAGGTGGCCTGCTCGCCCTTCTGGTTCCCCTCCTGCTCCGCTATCTCCGTGCCCAGGGTGATGAAATAAGGGATGATGGCCACGATGTCGATGAAGTTCATGATGTTCTTAAAGAAGTCCGTCTTGCTGGGGCAGGCGAAGAAGCGCACCACCAGCTCGAAGGAGAACCAGATAATGCACAGGGTCTCCACAATGAAAAAGGGGTCGGTGAAGATGTTGGAGCTGTAGACGACCGTGCTGTTGTCGATGCGGTGGATGGTGCCCGAGAAGTCCTTCTCGTCCTTCAGCTCGGGCAGCGTCTCCAGGCAGAAAATGACGATGGAGATGAGGATGACCATGACGGACACGATGGCGATGACCCGCGCAGGCCCCGAGCTCTCCGGGTACTCGAAGAGCAGCCACACCTGGCGCTGGTACTCCTTCTCCGGCAGGGGGCGCTCCTCCTCCTTAATGAAGCCCTCGTCCTCCCGGAATTTCTCCATGGCCTCCTCGCCCAACTCGTAGAATTTGATCTCCTCGGAGAACATGTCCAGGGGCACGTTGACCGGCCGGCGCAGGCGGCCCCCCGACTGGTAGTAGTAGAGGATGGCGTCGAAGCTGGGCCGGTTCCGGTCGAAGAAGTACTCGTTGCGGAGCGGGTCGAAGTAGCGCATGCGCTTCTTGGGATTGCCCAGCAGCGTGTTGGGGAACTGCGCCAGGGTCTTGAGCTGCGTCTCGAAGCGCAGCCCCGAGATGTTGATCACCACGCGCTCGCAGCACTCGTGGTCGTCGTGGTCCGCCTGCCGGGGGTAGCTGCCCTCCTGGGGGTGGCCCGGAGCGGCTGAGGCTTCGTCCACGTTGTCCCCCGACATCACCGTCATGGTGGAAACGGGGCGCAGGGGCGGGAGGCCAAGAGAGAGCCTGGGGCACCGCGAACAGGCGAGGGGCGCGGGATGGGGAGGCCCGGCCCCCAGCGGTCAGCGCGCGTCCCCCACGCTCAGCGGGAGGGGCTTCGAAGAGAGCAGGTCCGGAGCGGGGCGCCTGGGCTGGGCCCCCACTTCCCTCACCCCGCCTTTCCCTGGGTTTGGGATCCCCTCCTCCAGTGGGCCCGGGTGCAGCTACTCTGTTTTTCTTTTTTTGGAAGGGTTGGTTTGGGGGTGAACCCTGTGTCTGCCGACAAGGCTGTGTGTGGTATCTCCCCCTGCTCCTGCCCGGGTGCCCTAAAGCGGGGTCGACCTAGCGGGCCGGGCCATGGCTGGGGGCTCGCCTTGGCCGCCCCTCCCCTCCCCAGCCCCCAGGACCGGGTGCGGTGCCAGCTCAGCAGATCCCCGCGCCCGACACCCCCCTCCTGCCCCTCTTCGCCTGCCGCCTGTAAGCTCCCACCGGGGCGATCGATCGATGGACGCTGCAGAGAAATAGAAAGTGATACGGGGGTAGAAAATCAGAAGCGTTCCGAGGGGACGGACCTACAGACACCGAAGAGCACAGACTTCTAGCTGTTTAAGATAACACTGGACTTTTACCGGGGTGTCACAGGCACACAGACAGACAGACACGCAGACACCCAGAAATCCAAGTTTGGGGCTCTTCGACCCCACTTTCCCCAGCGCCCAGCAGCCGATCCCTTTAAACTTCGTTAAACTGGAGATCGGAATAACGCCCAGCGCCGCTGGCGGAGCTCCGGGTCCCCGGGGCAGCACCCGCACCTCCGGCCTCCCCAACCCGGGCGCCCGCCCCCGCCCTGTGGCCTCGAGCTGGGGAGCCCCCTACCTGGCCGGCGGCGTGGCGCAGGGCGGTGCAGGTCGGCGGCGAGCCCGGGAATGCGGCAGGGCGCCCTTGCAGAGCATGGAGCGCCGGAGGCATCCGAGGCCCCGGCCCCTCGCCCCCCTCGCGCGCTGCGCCCCTCTCAGTCGGACAGTTGCTCTCCCGGGCGGCCGAGGCGGTGAGGTCCTTTCCCTACCCCCGTGCCAGCCCGGAGACCGCGTCCTGCCTGGGGTGCAGGGAGTTCCGGAGGATGCGGGGCGGAAGAGCAAGACGCCACCCTCTCCCGCGGCTCCGAGGCAAATGCTGGTCGGCAGCACTCGCGCCCCTCCGTGCACCGCGGGAGCCTTCGGGACTGGACCCCGAAGAGGTGCCTACATGGCCCTCCGCTCCCGCACCAGCGGGCCCTGGCCCGGCCCCGCGCGGAGCCTTCAGCAGCGCGGAGTGCGGCAGGACGCGTGCGGCGGCCGCGAGTCCGCGCGCTCCATTTCTGGGCGCTGCAAGATCAGCAGAAACCCGAGAAAGCGCCCGGAACGCAGAGCCGCGATTGGCCCGCCCGGGCGTGGGCAGGGAGGGCGGGGGAGGCCGGCGGCGCGGAGGTGGGCGCCCCGGGAGGGTGCGCGGCCCGCTAGAGGGTGCGCGGCCAGGGGCTGCCCAGTCCTCCGCTGGAGCGGCCTTCCGACCTCAACTCGCCACCCTGCAGCCTGGTGCACGGCGGGGCCCGGCCGCGCGACCTCCGGGACTCGCACCGGGGACGGTCAGGACCGACGCAGTGCAGGCGCGGCTGCTCCTGGCAGGACTCCGGGGCGCGTGCGGGTGTGCGCTGCCTGGGCCTCGCCCCCGCCCTGCGCCGCGCCGCCGGCCTCCCGCGGGGCCTTCTGCCGGTCGCCTCACTCCCGGCCCGGCCCTGGGCGCAAATCTGGGGGAGCCCGAGAGCCCTGCGAGTCTGCCCCAGGGGCCGGGAGAAGGCGGCGCTGGCCACCGGCCCGCTTCGCCCTGCCGCGGGAGCCGAAGTTTCCCGGGGGCGCGCTATTCTGGAGGCGGGGTACCGAGCTCCGAGGGTTCGGGACCGGCTGCTAACTTGGCACAACTGGAGCGAGTCTGAGAAGCGAGCCGCCCACTCGCCTCCGCCCCGCCGCCCCGCCGCCCCGCCGCCCGCAGCCTCCCGCCCGGCCCAGCGCCTCCCGGCCGTTCCGGGCTCGCAACTGCCTCGGGAAGGGGGTCCCCGCGCCGGCGCCCCGCGCGCCCGAGCCCGGCGAGCTGCGGCTGCGTGCGCGCCTCGCTGCGGAGTCGCCGGGAGCTGCGAGCAGCCAGGGCCGCCGCTGATTGGCTCCTCCCGCGGCCTGGGGCCGCCCCTTCGCACCACCGGCGCGCGCCGCCCGCACCGCCCCGCCGCCCCCGCTTTGGTCCGCGCGGGGATCGGCTCTGCGGAGGCGGCGGAAGGCGCGGCCGGCCCTGCGGAGCGGTGCAGGTCCTCCTCCTCTGGCCAGACCGCGTTCCTCTCGGAGAGCGAAGGGCTCTTCTCTCCGCCCTCCGGATCAGTAACCCTCTGTACCCCGGCTTTCCTGCAAAGGAAAGCCCGGGTAGAAATGATTAGGAGCTCCGCCCTGGCGCTGTCGCTGCTGCCGTTAGCGTCCGCCCGACACAAGCCTGCCGCACACAGCAAACTTGGACCGCGTGGGGCGCGCGGGGTGCGCGGGGCTTCCCTGCCCTCCTGCTGCTCTCCGACCTGCCTCGCCCCTGGCCGTCCCAGCTCCCCGGGGTGCGCTCCGATTGGGGCTGTACGAAACAGTTTCAGCACCAAAGACATGGGAGTGACGAAGATGCACGAGGCCTGGACCCTGCGGAGCTCACATTCCGGTGGGATAGAGACAGAAAACAGGCCCGTACTATAATATCCGGTAACGGAAAGTAGGAAGAAGTAGGAAGGGCTAGAGAGTAACATGCAGACTTGCTGGTAGGAAGGGCCTCTCTACGGGGTATCATTTGAACAAGATGCCTCAAGGGGAGGAAGAGCCTCGGATAGCAAGATCTCGGACCATGGATAGAAGAGCGAATGCAGAGGTCCTAGACCAAGGGCCGACTTAGTGTACTGGGAAAAGAAAGATCAGTATGGGTAGAAAAATGTCACCGAGGAAATGTCGCAGAAGGTAAAACAGAAAGGTAAGCAGAGGCCAGGTGAGGCAGAGCCGCTTAGCCGGTGGTAAGAAAATTTCATTTTATTCTGAGCGCAGTGGGAAGATATTGAAGAACTTGCATCAGTGTGATAGAATGTAATTTGGGCTTTTGAAGACTGCTGTGGCCGTGCACACGTTCGAAGTTATTAAGTGGCATAAGCAACGAGTGCTTAGCGTGGGGAGGCTGCGAAGGGGACTGTTTGAAATGAGCCTCCGTCTCCGGATGGAAAGGCAGGATCTGTGATGGAAAGAGGAACATTTCATCAGTGTCCCCTGGCTGCGGCCTTAGACACCACATGGCAGCGATGCGTGCCCTGAATGCTTGGGGCGCTTTCTACCCACCTGCCTGTAAACCATGCAAAGTCTGGGGCCCTGTGCGCCTCCACCACGCGGGGCTGCAGAGTCGCCTCCACTCCCCTCTCCTGCTCTACAGTAGGTATTCCTGGAAGAGCCGTCTCCTGAGGTTGACTTGCTCCACTGAGGGGGATCTGGGCTCCTCCCGACTGCAGGGAGCCCTACAGCCCCCGGATACACTGCAGTAGCTCAGTGGCAGATTGGAGCTTGCCCAGTGCAGATCGAGCCAGAATGGAGAGCAGAGAAATCTCCCTTCCCACCCCTACTCTCCTCGTGGCAAACAAACCACTTGTTCTGGTGACCGGTTGTGGCTCTGCTCACGAAGCAGGGACTAGCTTGTAACTCGTCATCTTGAATTTGTGCCCGATCGTTTTCTGTCTAATTTTCCTGCTCCCGTATGCTCACGACCTTAGTTCACACCTGCCACAAAACCATCAGTACTTAAGTCCCTTCTCCGGTTTTGTTTTCTACAGAAGCCGAGCTAAAGCCAGGGGATCCAACCTCCAGTGTGAGGTGTGTTAAGGTTGAGGTTTGTGATAAATACAAATAGGGTTTTGGACATGTATGTCTAGACTGTGGAGAAGAGGTCCAGGTAGGCCAAGGCTTCTCATCCTCAGCACTGCTGACATTTGAACGAGTTACTGCTGGGCTGTGGAGGGCTGTCCTGTGCATTGGAGGACATTCAGTAGCATCCCTGGTCTCACTTCTGGAGATACCAGCAGCACCAGTGCCCAGTTGTGACAACCAAAAATTTCTCCAGGCACTGCCCGATCACCTGCCCAACCACGAGGGTGGATGTTGTGGTTAGATCTAACATGTCCCCCAGATTCTCTTGTGTGTGGAAGGCCATTGGACCATGGGGTGACTTTCTGTTGGGAGGGGGTCTGGCTGGACCAGCCCCTGGGACATCTCCTCACTTTGCTTCCTGTCTTCCAGGGGATGAGCAGCTGTCCCTCACCCGAACCCTTCTCTTGGCCCATTTCTGCCGACTCCACTGAAACCACCAAAATAAACCTGTCTTCCTTTAAGTTGCAGGTGTGGGTATTGTGTTTCAGTGACAAAGAAGGTGACTAAGATTGAAGGAGAGCACTTGAGCACGAAGGTAGAAGGAGAAGAGGAAACATTCAGAGATTGTGCTTCAGGATGGGAGGCCAGGCGGAGAAGGAAGAGCTGGCAACACAGCCAAGAGGGAGCAGCTGGCAAGGTAAGAAAATCGGAGAACACAGGGGCTGTGGTGCACAAGGTGGAGATCAGCTGGGGTGAGCCTGCTAAGGGGATGCAGAGAGGAGAAATTTAAAATTGACTGTCAGATTTAGAAAGAAAGGAGTTGTCTTAGTTATTTTCCCATTGCTGGGACAAAATACCTGACACCCACAAATTGAAGGAGGAGACGTTTATTTTGTCTCAGTGTGTGGAGGGTTCAGTCCATAGTCGGCTGACTCCAAGGCAGGGAGGCATGGCAGAGGGGCAGCGCAGAGGAGAAACAGCTTCTAGTGTGGCAGACAGGAAGCAGAGAGAGATGAAGGGAGGAGGGAGGGAGATGGACCCTTGCAGGCCACACCCCAGTGACCCACTCTCCCAACCCGGCTTCACCTCCCAAAATCATAGATAGCTATAAACTCATCAGTGGACTAATCCAGTGGTGAGTATCATACCCCATGATCCAGTCACCTCCCACAGGGTCCACCTACTGAAAGAGAAGCGCTACGCAATAAGACAGGCCCTGGCCTTGCCTCCATTTTTCCCACAGATGTTTTGCTTTGGAAATGTAAGTTTGTGCTGCTGGGCACCTGCCCAGTGTATCAGAATGGTTTGTGACAACTGTGTGACCTTTCAGGAATGTTCTGTTAAGTCCCGCCCCCTCACAAGAAGGTTCTGTTAAGCTCCACCCCTATCAGGAATGTTCTGTAACTCCCCCCCCCCCCCCGCTTCAGTGAGCATGCTCACCTACCCTGTAGATACCTATATAAGGAGGCACTCCTTTCTGGTAGGACACTCAGACTCCTCTGAGCCAGCTAGGGGCTTGATGGCATCATAAAGGTTTTTTCCCACCTCTTCAACTGACCATCAGATTCTCAAGTTGTAAAGCTCAGCTGTGGCACTTATCTGTGACACTGAGCTGTAACACTTGGCTATAGCACTGAGCTGCTCTGCCACAACAGCATGAGTGCGGGAGGCTTTGGGGGACATCTAGATATAAACCATAACAAGAGCTGAAAAGAGATTGAGGGAGAACTGATCACAGTGATTAAAAACAATTTGAGACTTGGTGTCAAGGGGAGCAGAAGAGTGGAGTGGTAGACATAGTAGTATGTCTGCCATACTAAAGACAGATGAAAGTGAGAATATGTTTTTTAAAGATGAAAGCTATGTGTGTATGCTAATGGAAAAGATTTGGTAGAAAAGGGAAAATTGTTGATGTAAGAAGAGGAAAAAATGAGAGCAGTATTCTTGAAGAAGCAAAAAAAGGAAAAAATAGAAAGATTTAAGACCCAAGAGAAAGGATTGACCTTGGAAAAGGACAGTTATTCTATAGAAAAGGAGAGGAAAGGAGAGGAACATGTGACCAAATAGATACAGGTAGCTGGACAGATGTCATTTATTGCCATCAGAGGAATTTTCTCAGGAAAAGAAGCAGTGTCATCAGCTAAAAGCAAAGACAGGGAAGGCGTTCTTAGAAATGAGCCAGAACTGCAAATACCCACCCAGGAAATGGGAAAGCCAGTGGACTGGGGCCATGCCAGGCAGCATCAGGCTCACTTCCAGGCTTAGATTCAAGTCGTGATGCAATTAGTCCTGATGACCTTTTATGGGAATGGGTAACTAACTCTAAATATACCATTGTTCTTGGGATCGGTCTCCTCAGTGTTATCCCTGGACATGGTGTCACCAGGCAGGACACACAAGTGCTGACTCACCTCTGTAAGGTGCCACAGGAGATAATGGTGGTCTTGCAAGGTTGACTGTAATCATAAAAAGAATCTCGGAATCACTAGAAATTAAGAAGGAAAGTTCAGAATTCAATGACATGATGTAAGATGACAGTGAGTGGCGTGGCTGGTTATACCAAGTGGGGTCCCCTTGCTGCCATTGTGAGCAGGTTCTGGAATGGAAGGTCTCGGGGGCCTCTGAAATTGAGCATGCATTTTGTTTGTACATGTCTGTAATCTTATTTCTGAAGACAAATCCATGAGTAATTTTATCACAAATTCAAAAGGAGATTTCACTGGGATAGTTGAAAGCTAGGTTCTCAGATCAAGATGAATTCTGATTCAATCACTGATCTTGGGTGAGTCACATCATCTACAATTGCATCCCCACGTTCACCAAGGAAGAGATAAAGTTTTGCATGTGTAAAGGGTAATACTGAGGCCATAGGCTGTGGTAAAAGTGTAATGCAAGTCGCATTCTGACCTGTGCCCAACAGAGTTAATGCCCAATGAAATATCAGCTTCAAAACAAAAAATAAAGAAAAACTAAAAAGGGCAAGAACTAGTACATTAGATAGATCTTTAGTTAACACTCACCAAGACAAAAAAACAACCAGAAATCAGAGAAAAGAACACATTAGCCTTACCATCAAGAATGTTTACAGGTAACTTCAGCATTCGGCCAGATCAGAATAATTTGTCTTGTTTTGCCACCATAACATATATTATGTATGTGACGGCATTGCAGGTAAGTTGGGCAGAATGGTAATCTTTTAGAAACAGGAAATGAATGAGGTGAGTCCTGGGATCATCCTGGCTCTCTGCATAGAGCTACTTTGCAGAAGTTATGCAGAGATGGAACCCAAGCAGAATCTGTTCATCGCGCTGAGTCCGGAACTGGAGTCTGGAAGGCGGAGAGGACTGACAGTCTTGAGACAGAGCACTGCAGAGAAAGGAGCTGCAGAGGGAAAAAGCCCCAGATACAAGGCTCCTCCTTTGAGTCTGTACCTGAATCCTAAACTACACCTGTAGGGTAAGACTCTACGAAGCCGAGTTCTTTAATTAAGCAGTGCAGTTCATTCTACTGAGAGACTCATAGGATCTTCTCAATAGAGAAAGGAAAGCTATTTGACAAAATTCAACACACGCTTATTATTTAAACAAACAAACCTTTTGGCACCCTAGGAATAGAAGGAACTTTCTCAACCTGATAGATGACATGTACAGAAATAACCTACAGCAAGCATCGTGCCAGATGAGTACAAGCCTGGATGTTTTCCTTCCAGGATCAAGAAAAAGGCACATATATGCAGTCTTGTTGCTTCTATTCAACAGTGCTTCAGAGGCCCTTGCCAGTTCAATAAAGCAATAAAAGGACACACATTTGAAAAGAAGTAAAACTGTCCTTATTCATTGATGGCACAGTTGTCTATGTGGTAAATCCTAAGGAATCTACAAAAAAGCAACTGTAAATATTAAGTGAATTTAACAAAGCTAAAAGTACAGAATGAATATATAAAAATCAGTTGTATCTCTGTCATTTTTAATAGCATCAAAAACCATGCAATATTTATGTTGCAATAAAATATGTTAGATATAAGACCTGTACTTAGAAAATAATAAAATGCTGCTAAGAGAAATGAAAGCCTCAATAAATGGAAAGATATACCATGATTATGGACTGTAAGAATCAATATTGTTATGATGGTGATTCTTCCCAAATTGATCTAACAGTTCAGTGTAACCTCAATCAAAATGTCAGCAGCCTTGTTTACAGAAATTGTAGAATAGCTAAAAGATGTCTTTAAAAGAATTTTTAGAGGGCTGGGGATTTAGCTCAGTGGTTCTGGCGCCTACCTCGCAAGCACAAGGTCCCTAGTTCAATCCCCAGCACCAAAAAAAAAAAAAAAAAAGAATTTTTAGGATTTATACTATCTCATTTTAAGTAAACAAAGCTACAGTAACCAAGAAGGTGCAGTGTTGGTATAAGGAAAGAGATATATAAATCCATGAAACAGAATAGAGTCTAGAAATCGACCCCCACATGTGTGGTCAGCTGATTGGCACCAAAGGTGTCAGTGTAATTCAATGCAGAAAAGGCAGTCTTCATAAACCTTCACATTTATCTCACACACAAAAAATTTCAAAATGGATCGTTGTCCTAACTGTATAAGCTAAAAACTACATGATTTCTAGAAGGAAACACAGGAAAAAATGTTTACAACTTGGAATGCAAACACAAAAACCATAAAAAAAATTTGAGGCATTGAACTTCAGAAAAATGTAAAATTTATGCTCTTTAAGTGACTCTGTTAAGAAAATGAAAAGGCAAGTGACAGACTGGGAAAAAATACTCACAATGTGTGTGTCTGGCATTGATTCATTCAGACATAGAAGTGAACCTTACAACTCAATAAGAAGACAAACACCACAGTGAAAAATGGGTAAAATATTCTCATAGATATTCAACAAAATAACATATACTGTATGAGTCCATCCACATGAAACTGTAGAAGAAGCAGATGAGTGGTTCCTCATCCTGGGGATGAAGGAAGTAACAAAGGAGCGTGGCAGAATTGGGAAGTCCTACAGCTTGCTTGTGGTGGTGGTTGTATGGGTATCTAACTTAGCCAGAACGCGTAGGATGGTACATCTGAAGAGGGGTGGGTGGGCGGTGTACATTCAATGGTATATAAACTATATCTAAATAAAATTTTTTAAAAATATGAAATAGATAATTTTTAATTACCTTGAGCTGATAGAAGTTTAGAAACCAGTAATTTTCAAGAGCTTAAACTGTGAAGAAAGAAACTCTAAAAGAAACCTCTTTGAGTTGTCCTTGAAAGGGAGAATAATATGTCAGTGTGAAGGGCTGAAGGAATATTCTGATCGGTGCCTGACACAAAGTTAATGCTCATGAAGTACTAGCTTCCAAAAAGAAAAAGTGAAGAAAGACCAAAAAGGTCAAGAACTAGTACCCTCATACTATTTGGGAGTTCTCAGATTTTAGAAAGCCATAGAATTTAGAAATTTATTTTTAAAAATATTGAACATCTCTTCTGCCCCAATCACTGTGTAATGCATCAGATACCAAGCAGTGTCACTGAATTCAGTTCTAGTTCTGAGACCAAGAAGCAAAGAGGCAACTGCAATGCAGCATGATGAACACTTCCAGGACAGGCGGAAGTGTGCTGGAGGAGTGGCCCCCAACTGAACCTTGGGAGTCAGGGAGGAATTCTCAGGGGCAACAGGAGGCAACGAGTGGGAGAAGTCCTAAAAGTTGAGGACATGAAATGTCTCCTGGAACAAAGACAGCAGCACTCTTGGGAGCCTCTGGATGTGCAGTGAATGGTTAGCATGACCTGAAAACCCAAACTGGGTTGCCCACTTCGAGGAGATGAATGGCAAAGGATGGGGCCAGAGAGATTGGCAGGAGCCGCGGCAAAATAGCATCAAAAACCGTAAGATACTTAGTGTATCAAGATATGTTATATGCAAGACCTGTACATGGAAAATTATTACTGACTGGATTAAGGAAATCCCTGTGAGTGACGGTAGTGGGCCTCATTGGCTTCCTCCTGAGATCCCAATTCTCCCTCTTTTCTCCCAAACAGAACCCCTTTCCACATAGCCATGTGCCAGCAGAGAAGCCCACTGCCTGGGGATCTCATTCAGGAGTTGACTTGTGACCCAGTTATGGCCACGGAGATTCAAGCCAGGATGTGGTCAGGGACAGGTTTCCTGGATGGTAAGAAAAAGCCATAGAAAGACAGCTTTCTTCTCTGGATGAGTCATTGCTGCACCCATCCTGTCACCAACATGAATGATTAAGCCAACAATGATGATGTCATGGCACATACAGGGAAAAAGCTCTAGAATCTGGTGATGTCATTGAGCTGCTGAGTCAGTCAGCCATGACGCTTTCTTACTATGGATAGAAGTGTTGGAAAATTCAATAACTTTCCTCGTTAAGTTTGAGTTGTGCTTGCCATTAGAGCTCATGAACAAATGTCTCATTAACAAGTGTAAGCAGACTTACTAAATGTTGTGGATAATATTGGGCAAATTATTTAGATGAAGGAGCTTGTGTCAATTAAAACTCTTTCTGATGAAAATTGTGACCCAGTATGACTGAAACAGAAGAAAACAAAAAGATTTATTGGCTAAAACAACTGAAACAGGTATGAAGCTTCAGGAAAGTTTTTATCCAGTTCTCTGTACAGTGGTGCCTCGCTTCACAAACTTAATTTATTCTATGATTTTGGAAAAGATGGCCATGTTTGTGTTTGTGTGGGAAAAATGACCGTGGTCTTGTTTGTCACCTGATGCAGAGTTTGCAAACAGAAGCAAAATTGTGCCAAATGCTTCTGTTTGTGAACCAAATTGTTTGCAAACAAAAGTGTTCATGAACCTAGATACCTAGGACCTAGGACTTAGGACCTATTATTTGAACTTCTCCATTTCAGCTTTCTTCCAGTCCCCAGTGCTGACCCTGCTCTCAAGCTGACCTTTTACCAGCAACTCCTAAGGCTGTGTACCCCATGGGGTAGAGCCGCTTCTCTCACGGCTCAACCATGGTTTTGGAACCAGGTCTCAGTGACCCTGATTGGCCTGACTTGGGTTGCTGGCTCATCCCTGAACCCACACTGCAGCCAGAAAGATGGGGAGTCCTGGTTAGATGAAGGAAATTGAGATTCATTTTTGGAGACAGGCTAGGGTTCCTCTCACCCAAATTCTGAGGTTGGAAAGGATAGCAGAGGACAGTATGCTAAGGCAGTAATCAACAAATTTCTGGAATAGCAAGTGTTAGAGTTAAGGATGGTTTCCAAATCTCTAGCTTGAGCATTCTGGAGGGAAATAAGGAAGCTCTTCTAGAAATCAGTTGTGATGAGAAATACAATGCATTGTAGCTACCAACTGGTCATTGGTGATTGTGCATTGAAACGGGTTTCAGGGAAGTAGTGGGGACAGATGCCAGACTACAGCAGTGAAAGAATTAAATGGAGTGAGCACATTATGGCAGGGCAAGTTGGCCTTCTTCGAAAAGCTTAGAACTAAAGAGTGAGAGAAAGCTAAAAGTAATAACTAAAAGAAGCCATGCAGTTAAAACATTTTTTTAATATAAAAGAAATTTGTGCATGCTTAAACACTACACAATATGAGAAAGATTAAAATAAAAGACATAGGAGAGAAACAGGATAATTAATGGATCGAGATACCTAGGAACAATGAGATTCAGCATACAACTAAAATAATCTTAAAGAAGAGTAAGGAACCATTTTTACTGTCATTGAAGGAAAGAGATGAGGACAGATGACAATGAATTACTGCATGTGCAATGGGGAGTGAATGCAGGAAGTGGAGGGGGACCCCATCTGAAGGTTTGTAGCTTCTTGCTGAAGTAGATGTTACCTACTGCTGGGTGTATGAAAGCCTCCGTGAAGAGAGGGTGGATTAGGAAAGAATGTAGAGCCCACATCATCTAGAGTGCATGTGGCCTATTATCACGGACCCAGTCTCACCCACGATCATCAGCCAGTCCAATGGCGGGAACAATCTATTTCTCAACTATAGCCACCCAGGAGATGACTTCACACTGCACCCAGACCCAACTGGATGGAAGCCCAGAGTCTTCGCGCTTGGCCTCCCCTTCACATTCTGTCTGGCTCTCTGCCCTCTCTCGGGCTCCCAGCTCTCTCCTCCCCTTCCCTGAGGCAGACTGGAGACAGCTTCGGTCCTTTGTGCTGAGCCCGGAGAGGCCATGTTTATTCCTACTGAAGCAGGTGGGGTCTCCTCGAGGGTCCTCCCAAGAAAACCCAACTTTTCTCTTCCTAATGTTGATCACCTCTCATAGTAATAACCAAACTGTGTAATTTTGAGAAAAGGCCCCCTCTCCACCAGGCGAGAGAATGGGAAGAATGAAAAGAGGTGAAGGGCACATATAGAAGACTCCCAAGAAAGTATCAAAGACCCAATTGAGATAAAAACCCAGAAAACAGAAATACTGATTTGTGTGTTGGTGTGACTTTCCTCAAACAAAAAAGAGGCATCTGTGGTGTTGAACAGAAAAGAAAGCTGACAGAACTGGTAAATACAAAAAGATGCTGAAGTGATGTGTAGGTCTATGAAGTAGAAAACACATGAGGTGCAAGAGCACCAACCTTCACTTCTGCCCTGGCTAGGAATGCATGGGGAAGTTCACTGCCATTGTCGCAGTACAGGCGAGTGGGCTGATGCTGGCATTAATGGGTGGCCAGTCATCACCACTGTGGGCTCCTGGTAGAAAGATGAATTCGGGGCTAGGATGTAGCTTGGAGGTGGAGCAAGTGCTTTGCATGTGTGAGGCCCTGTGTTTGCTCCCCAGCACTGTTACAAAGAGCAGACTAAGTTGAGCTTGGCCAATTTTCCTCTGTCTGGGTTTCTTTCTTGCCCTGTGCTGTGTTATATGAGGCAGTACGAAGGTCTTCTCCACGTACCAGTGCCATGCCATCCAGCCTCCAGCACCATGAGACAAAATAAACTTCTGCACTTCACAGGTAACCGAGTTGATGGGGTTCTGCTACAGCAGCAGAGAACAGACTGATACAGTTTCTTACTAAAAATAATACACGGGGACTATTTAGTATATATGTGGGGCTGGGGATTTAGCTCAGTGGTTCTGCCGCCTGCCTCACAACCACAAGGACCCGAGTTCAATCCCCAATACCAAAAAAAAAAGTATATATGTGTCTGATGGTGTTGAGCTCTGAGGCCTCTATTGTCTGATTTTCTCTGGTTTCCAGTGATGGAATTTGTTTCCAGGGATAGAATTTGCCCCTGCTTTCAGTATTTCCATAGACCTGTAACCTGTCAAGTCTCAGTCACAAGAAATACTCTCATGAAATATTTTTGGAAAGATATAATTCAGACATTATTCTGGAGCTGCACTGTCCAGACTGGAACCATAAGCCAGTATGGCTACTTACATTTCAATGAGTGGGAAGGGGAGTTGAATATCAGTTCCTCAGTCCACTGGCCCCTCCAACAAGGGTGTGAACATCACACCAGACAGTGCAGCTGTGGACCATCTCCGCCATCACAGGAAGTTTGCCAAGAACAAGGCTGCCTCTGAGATGCCCTTGGGTCACTCCAGGTGACTCATGAGCTCATACAAGGGCAGCACAGAGAGGTAGTGTTTTTGTCTTTAGCTTGCAGTGGAGGAACATCACAGAAAAACAGCCCTGTTCACTCATGATGGTGACGGAAGGCTCTTGTCACCCAGTCTCTTACATAGTGTCTTCTTTGATGAACATCCTTGAAAGAAATCTTATTCTTCATGTCAGAGAAAGCCAAGGTTCTCTTAAAGGTTGGGTTGTTTTCATCTTGTGGTTACTGTGATTCTGGAAGTTGACTGCATTTGTCTTCCTGTCTTCTTGCAACACTGAGAGCCAGGTCTGAAGACCCCTTCCGGAACCCAGTAGGACCCCATGCTATGCGTTTCTCCCCAGCCCCTGTGTAGGAAGGAGGGGGAGGTTTCAGCCCTCATTTCCTTTCTATGTTTTATTTTATGTTTTTGAGTTGCACATATTTTTTAAACTTCACAAATTCTTCCTAAAAGAGAAGTAAAATGTAAGTAGTACATAGAACCATGACAGACATAGGGTTAGACTTGCATGCATGCACTCACCATTCATGCCCAACACAGATACATGTCCCTGGGATGAGAGCATTAACAAAAACTCCAATCTCATATCCTTCTCAGCACCTGGGATGGGGCCCTGAACCATTGCTCTTCGGTGTATAACACACTGATCACAACTAAGGTGACAGTGCTGTGAGGTTTGCAAACCTGTGTTAAGGTGTTAGGCTTCCAGGAGCTTGACCTGTCCAACAGGTAGCTGCTGCTGACAGGTAATAGATAGAGATAGTAGAAATATTCATTGGTTTCAGAGTGGCTGCAGTGTGTTTTCATGAATAATGTATTTTCTTAAAATCCCAGGTTATTTAAAGCATAGTGCTATTACGTTGGCTTCACAGGGATGGAATTCCCTAACATGTCGCTCTCCCCGTTCTCCCTGGTTGTGTGACATGCATTTTACTCACCGAATATATTAGTCCACAGGGAAGTACTATGCCTGATTATCCCACCTATTACGCATAGGGGTCACTTCTCAGCCCTTTGGTTAAGATCAAATGAAGGACAGAAATGCCATAGAAAAACTGAATAGAATTCAATTCATAGAATTTCCAAACCAATTTTGTTTATTCTTTTTCACATCACACATACACAAAGAGAACCATTCTCAATGTCCTGCATTTTTCCTCTTTTTATTCATATCAACTAACTCTTTGCAATATTGACTGTTTCCAAGGCATATGTCTTTTTACTATGGAAAAGGGCAAGAACAAAGGCTTTATTCATACCCTCAATAAATTTATTGTCTTTGTGTCGGGATGTCAAATGACTGTGCAAAGGCAGGCATGTGGGCGGTGCACCCTAACATCTCCTGGGGTCATTTGGGGTGGGGAAGGGTAGGCAGCTGGCGCAGGTCTGCAGACCTGGGGATTTCAGAGGATCTGCAGAGGGGACAGGAGGGTGCATGGAAGAGGGAGGGAGGGCAATGGCAAGGATGTCAATGTGGGAGGCACCCAATCTCTCAGGACAGTGACCAGGTCAGCTGGGTGGCAGCTGCTCAAGTGGAGCTGCTGGTGAGCCGTGAAATGACAACAGCGGGCAGGCCAGAGATGGAAGAGCAAGGAGGAACAGAGCCCTGTGCCGTCTGCAATCCAGGAGTGAACAAGCGCACACTAGCAGGGTGATACCTGCTGCTTCTAGCCTCAGAAGGAAAAGGAAGGGACACACTGCAGCCAGGTGTCAGTGACACAAGTGACACAGGAAGGCAGATTCCTGATGGCACCCTCACCCCACGCAGGGCTGTGCATTGTTTAAGTCACGTCTGAGTGGTGGTTTATACTTTTCTCAGTCCTTGGAGACATGTTTCTATTTGAGCTGGTTTGGGTTCTGCACTTCCTGAAGACAGCAGGATGCATGGTTTGACGTTGGGGCTTTGTGACCTTCGTGACCTTCTGACTCCCCGTCACAGGTAGCTTGGATGACCTGTCAGGAGTCCAGATTTTATTTAAAGTGCATCAGAAAGGATGGCCACTGGATGTAAGCAATGTGCCTGTGTAGAATAACACTGTGAATATGTTATAGACTGCAGCACAATGGAATTAAATATGTTTGCTTGGACAAATGAATTTTGTCTTCAACTGCAAAAAAGCTTAGCTTATTTTCCAAATAACTGAACACCGTTCTCCAAACTCTTAGTGCCCTCTCAGCACTGCTGGGAACAGTCTCATCTGTTGTCCTTAGGAGAAGTCTTCCCTCTCAGCAGCCTGATAGCTTCTGTAGCCCAGGTGTCACCATCACTAACTTACTGAACCCTCTGTGTTTGTCCCTTCTGAGCTGTTCAGTGTCCATCTGCCTCTGCTGGGTGCACGATTCCAGCTACTTCCCCAGCCCAGAGGACTCTCCCACCTGGCTATGCTCAAGGTGCTCGAGGTCCCCTCTCCAGCACTGTCCCTCGGACCAATGCCAGTGCTTATTCATTTTCCAACCCTCGCTGCAGACTTGGACCCACAGTACTCTCGGTTCACAGAGTCGGAAGAGTCTCAGAGACGGGGAAATAGCAGACGACTTTGCCCCCGAAGCCGCCTGCTGCTGCCTCTGTCCCCAGGAGCCCCCGTGCACTCTCACTGCCTCTTCTTCGGGGAGCAGGGTGGTGGCCTGTTGCTGCCTGGCCTTTCGCCGGCTCGTGCACATTTTGTCAAATTTCATAAAAACAGAAATTGTGGAGCTACTGTTTGCTTTGAGCCTAAAGGTCAGTTTTGGAGAAATGGAAATGTTAATGGTCCTCTCATTCATAAAGTCTAAGAAGTTTCAGTAACTTCACTGGATCTGTAGGTAGCTGCCTCATAATTCACTGTGGTGGCTAATGAGTCCAGATGCTGTTTAACTTTGTGTGTTCATCTTGTGAAGTCTGTGAGGTGTTTTGGATATGTAGGCTGATGTTCTTCCTTGGATTTTTTTTCTTCAGATGATGTCTATGCTTCATTCTATCCCTGCTCTTCTAGAACTATATCTTGCAAATTTAATTCTCTGTCATTTCCAACATTTAGCTCACTGTTTTACATCTTGAATAATTAATCTTTTCGTTCATGAATTCTCCCTCCATTTGAATGTACTCTGCTATTAATCCCATGCATTGAATGTTATTTCCAGTTGGTGTGTTTTTCACTTATAGAAATGTTTTTTACTTAAAGAAAAATCTTGTTTTATATATTTTGACATGTCTGTACTTACAGCACAGTAATGTTAAATGTATATAATGTATAATGATCAAATTATAGCATATCCATTTCCTCAAATATTATTTTTCTATGTGTTGGAAACCTTCATAGTCTCCTTTTCTAGTTATTTTGAAATATATCATAGATTGCTGTATAGACTCTGGTTACCCTGCTAATCTTTTCATTGGTTTTTCTTTCCAATCTTCTAGGTTACTCTCTTAAAATGTGTTCATCTCTTACAATTTCATGCTTCTGTACTTTTAATTCAGAAATAAGGCATGGTTCTTTTATTACTTGTGTCTGATAACTCCCATATCTAATGTCTTTACGGTCGATTTCTCCTTTTTGTCATTGCTGATAGTTCTTATGCCTATTGCCCTGTTTCCCTTTTTGTGTGTTTTACTGTGCACCATTTACTACCCTTGCAAAAGATTTTTAGGGGGGATTCTCTGAGGTCAAGGATAAAGGGCATCTTTATCCACAGAGTGGATTTGTTTGTTTTTATCTATGCTAGGGGAAGCACTATCATTCTAGGTTGGTTTTGACCAAGTTCCTCATTTCCAGCTCCCTGGTCAACGCAGACAAAGCACCACAACATCCTCAAATCCCCGACAGGGCCTCCTTGTGCTGCACAGTGTGTCTCTCTTCTCGTGTTCCTTCAGCATCGGTGAGTCTCCTCCTTGGGGCTGGAGGTGCTTCCCCTTCCTCTTACCCAGCACAGCTCGATGGAAAGGTCACTTCCCATTGGACTTCACGCCTTGAGCAGAGTGAAGCCCCTGACTTCGCCTCCTTGACCTCCGCCCAGGCATGCTGGGATTAAGAATTCTCAAGGCGACTTTGGAGCCCTGCTTATCTCTGTTTCTAACTTTCTCTTGGATTTTATCTCACCACAAGTCTGGCTTCGAAAAATATGTTTTAACATTGCAGCCTAATTTTCATTGCATGTAGTGGAAGGATTTATTCCTATAACCTAGCGGGCCGTAGGAATTGGAATTATCCACCTTCTCCTTCCTCACTGTTGTGCAAGAAATAGAATAAATGAAATTTCAGGTTATTGTTCATAAAGGTTATTGTTCCGAAAACTGATTTGACAGAGGCTGTGGCTCTTTACAGAGGAATGCAGACAAAAGACAGGTTAGAAATTGTAAGGTTTTGAACATGACCTTTTATCTGTGCAGTTGGTAGGTGCCGATGGAAGGAGCGAGAAAAGGAAAATGTGTGCAGTGACTAGATACACTCGGCCGACTCTCTGACATCTGAAAGACACTGTAGACTTAATCCAAGAGCCAGCAGTAACCTTAGGCTGTCCTTTAGTGTGAAGAGTGACTCCTCACGTCTCCATAAACAGGCCCTGTATACCACAGTTCTCTCCTGGTACTCTGAGCAAATGTTTGGAAAATGCTTATGCAAAGCTTATTAAATGTGCTTGCAAATCTAGAATACTGACTTAAATTGCAGCAATGCAATACAAAGCAAAATAGATGGAAGTTTTCTGGACATGAGTTTTGTTAAAACAGGAAACAAAACATTAATGCAATCTCATTCTTCGTAGTATTTGAACTTTTCCATGATTCTATGATACTCTCCCCCCTACTTCCTCCCTCTGTCCATCTGTGTTTGTATATATTTATAATTCAAGCATGGGCAAGATTCCCCTAGTGTTTCATTCCCACCTAGTGATTTTAGTAATCTAACTCTTCAGAAATCAATGGCTAAACCTCAATTTGGATCAAAAGGAAATCTTCCTAAGACATCAGGAGATTATTCGTAATAGATACATGGAATCCCTAACATTATCATCAACTGAAATTTCATCATCATTATAGCTGCTGCTCCAGAATGGCACTTTTAGAGTCTTCAGGTACATGCCAGTCTGCACAAGTAGCCAAAGCAGGCTACGTTCTGAGTGCACAGAGCTCCTCGGGTTTACTTTATTGTAATAACACAGTGTCTCCTTTGCATATTTTTTTCTGGCATATCCTTTTGGCAACATCTTCTTCATCCATCACTGCTTGTGTCCACAGTTACTTGTAGACAGGGTTTTGGCTCTGATCAATGGGTTCTTTCTACAAAGGGGCCATGGCTGGTCAAGGTGGTTTTGGATATCAGGAAAATAACTGTTCTCTGGAGACCAGAAGACTTTAACACCAGCACATTAGAATTTCAGGGTCATAAACTGGAGCACAAGCCTATACAATATCTGTGCTCTTAGCATTTGTCACATCTACTGCATACCTTGGTGTCGCTGTCCCAGTCTCCTTTCTGCACAGTCCGGCTGGCCCACCACAGTCAGATTTATGGTCCTGAGGACGTGCTGAGCAAGTATTTTTCCTGCTTAAGAATATCTCTGGGTAGAGAATGAAGCAGAGGCTACCAGGCAGCTGAGGCCAGGAAACAGGGAGGAGGGGGCAGATGAAAATCAGGATACAAAGCAGATGAGTAAACCAGTCGAGAGCTCTAACATCTGACTTGGCGTAATAAAGTTGTACTGCAGGGAGCTCTCCTACATGAGCATATTTTAGCTTCTCTTGAAAAACTTCTGGTTACTCTGTAGGATGATGGATGTAGGAATTATAATGTAATTTCACTACAGTAACCATTTTACTACCTCTACTAACTGTCCCATAGCATGCCAGCCCTAATCCGCCTATGCTTGGCTAACCTGCCTAGGAAGCAGCCCCCCACCCCCACCCCCTGAGCATGAGAACAGTGATGGCAGGAGAGGCAAGGATAGGCTGATCAGCTGGCATTTTTGATCTGTAATTTTCTCTGATTACTTTCCAGCTGGGTCTTATTTTGGGGGGAAAGGGGTTCTTTCCAAGATGCGATTGAAGATGCAATGTAGTGTGGAAAAAGAGGCAGTCTTTGGAACCATACTGACCTGAATTGGATCTAGTCCACCTTCAGGACTGAGGAGTGCACTGGCTTTGGGGCAGTGATGTACTTTCTCTCTTTTCTTTTTTCTCATCTCCTCAAATGAGGTCACAGAGACCTAGGACCCAGGAAGAAGCTGGTATATGTCACATACATTCAATAAATATGTGTTGGATAACTTCTCACCTGGTGCCCTTATTCTCTCTTCTTTCTCTATCAGTATTATTTTTAATTCTAATCTCAGATTGTTCAAACTATCAAGTACAATTAGAGGACAGTTCGAGAAATTTGGAAACTGCATTTTTTATATAGCAGAATGAGTGTAAGTTGTTTGAATGATGAGGGTACTGTGGTTCTGGTTTGCTGAGTTCTTATTTGTAGAAGCAGGTAGTGAAGTATCCCCGGGTGCAGTGATAGGACAGATAGGATTTGCTTCTGTGAAACCCTGTGGAGCTGGGGATCAGGGAGCAGGCATCAGTGTGGATGGGCAGAATCCAGGGTGGCTTTGAGTTGGTAACTTGAAGATGAGCACAGGCTCATGGGAGTCTTTCTCTACCGTCTCTGGGGTGTACATTGCAAATTCTCCAAAGTGAAACATTTCCTACAATGTCCAGCTCAGAAGGCTGCACCCCTCTCCAAGGCCCGAGCCTTCCCTCCTGGGTGACCTCTTGGCAGCTCTCCTTGCTTCCCTGGCCCCTGCCAATTTCAGACTCCACAGCAGCCAAGTGCCACACAGCCGGCCCCGTACCCAGCCTTTGGACAGAAGCCTTTTCCCAGCTCAAATGCTTCCCAGCTTCCTCGGTCTGATCCGTCACCGTATTTTTCCAGGCACCTGATTCCTGGATATGGCAGCAGTAAAACCACTTGGGATGGCTTGGCCGGCCCCTCTGGAGAAGGTATTTCCCACTCTAAGGTTGTCAGCTGCCTGAGCTGGCCACTTCCCAGAGCTCTGGAACAGACTGCAGCCCGCTCCTGGACACTTCGATGCCCCCAAAGGAGGCAGGGCCGAGGGGGAAGAGGGCACACTCATGTTCTGGGTTATTAATGGAAGCGTTGGTGCAAATAAATAGTGCCCTGGGTTGTATTGCTTGGGAAGCTGGCCTGCACATAGCAAGGGGAGCGAAGGGCAAGCTCCTGTGGGTTTTATCTGCTCTGCAGTTTGTCGCATCAGACTCTTTAGGCTAAATGTGTACAAGACCCCAATGTCATTGATGGCATAAATCCATTTGGCTGGTTCACAGCACACAAAGTCCCTCCTGTTTACCCCCACAAGTCCAGCACCAGGGCAGAAGACACTGATTGGGAACAAAGCACCTTGTTCAGCTTAGCAAACTTGTTAGAAGCCAGCATGAGCAAGATGAACTCAAGGCTGGAGACATGGAAAACAAGCTTTCCAGTTACTTGCTTACTTGGTGGGCAGGCCTCTAGTGTGTTCGTCTTTCCCTGGACCCTCAGGGTGCTGAGGTGAGGCAGAGCTTCTCTCCCTACCTGACCACTGGGACACTGAGACCAGCAGATGTGACTATGGGGTGACTTGCCCAAGGCTACACAGTCTCAAGGGTGCTGCTGGGATCATACCCCAGTCTCTTGACCGCTCTTCCATGGCTGTTCTCCTCAAATTAACTGTCTTTATGCTCAGGAACAGTGAGTATCACCAGGGAAATGGCTAGGCAGAGTGGCTTCCTAGGTGGTGGCACAGTGGACCTCTGAGGCTCTGCCATGAGGGGCTTGCTGTCAGAATGCAGGAGCAGTGATGGCAGGGTCCACTCGGATGAGGGTGGCAGGAATGACAGTGGTTTCAAGGGACTTGGTCCCTCTGTGGTGCCGGAAGGAGCATGTCTCTTCCTCCCTGCCAGTAGCTCCTGCCCTCTGACTGGAGGCCCTTGCCGAGACCACATGGTGTCTCCACCCCAGGATGGCAGGTGCTGTGCTTCCTCATTGGCCCAGGAGCAGGCTTCCGGCTCCAGACTTGCTTCCCTCCTTCCTTCGCTTGCCCCATGCCCTCCTTCCCATCTCCGCTCAGCACATGCTGAAGACTCACTCGGGGCCAGGCATGGCACACTGCCCAGTGCACGCCCTGGCCTACTCAGGTCCGCCTTCCCCACTGCTCCCCCTGCAGCGCCCACTTTCCTCCTGTTCACCCACGATTCAGGTTGCTCTGTTCCCCACGGGGCCCTGGTGCTTTTGACTATAGGTGGCTTCATTTCCATTTTGATGTGAAGAGCGCAGGCGAGTTCTTCAGGTTGCATCTTCACTCCACTCCCATCTGTCTGCCCAGTAAGTCCCCAGATTACAGATATTCGAGTCGCAAACATCCATAGGAGAACTGTGTAAGACTCACTTTGTAGGCTTTTGAGCAGATCCGACTGACAGACAATTCTCCCTGAACAGAACTCGTTCGTAAGTCAGGAACTTACCGTATAGCCTTAGAAAAGTCACTTTAGTTTTTGGAGTCTCAGTTTTGCCCACTCAAAAATGAGGAAGATAAAAATTGCCTGATTTGGGGCTGGGGATTTAGCTCAGTGGCACCGCGCCTGCCTCACAAGCACAAGGTCATGAGTTTGAATCCCCGGTACCAAAAAAAGAAAGAAAAGAAAAATTGCCTGATTTACATATACAAGGTGTGATGGAAATATTCAGTGAATGTTTTAGTTTTTAAAGTGAATTACAGTAAAAGACACATTTCAATTATTTCCCCTCAAAACACTTTCCCTTGCTCTGAACACACTTGTCCTGTGGCCCCTGTTACTTCCTGAAGCAGTTCCAAAGTGCTCTGTGTGAGTGTCTTTAACAAGTGAGCTCAGAAACACAGTGAATGCTGCTGCCCAGGAAGGGGAAAAGCAAGCTCCTGTAAAAACATGACGCTGCATCCTCATCCGCCTTATTCACTGCATCTGGCCCTGCGCAACTTCTGGCTCTTCCCCAAAGTCAACATGACCACGAAAGCACACATTTTGGATTGAGTCAGGACATGGAGGCAGCCACAACTGTGCAACTAAAGATGTGAAGAGGGACCCGGAACTGCTTTGGGAATGGAAAGAACAATGGGGTGCATGTGCGTGTGCGAAGTGAGGGGAGGATTTTGAAGGAGGCTGATGGCCATGTGTCTTACGGTAATAAATTTTTTAAACTTTAAACATTCACTGTATTTTTGATCACACCTTCTAAATGACTGCTGATATTAAAGCCAATTGAAGGATAAATACTAGAGTCAGTACAGCCACTGGTTTAACATTTACGGTGCTCTTATTAATGTAAATCTCTAACCCAGGCCCTACATGGAATTAAAACCAGACTGTTAGACCTACAATAAAGATTAGGGACTAGTTCAACCAGTAACACGGGTACAGGCCTGAGTGGGGCCAGGGAGGTTGGGGGAGCAAGAAGTGAGCTTGACTGGAGACCTCAGAGGTGGTTTCACAGGGGACGTGGCCCTGAGCTGGGCCCTGAGTGGCCTGCAAGCCTGGCACCCTGGCAGGAGCAGGTGAAGCAACAGCAATGTCGGGAGTCGGACTTTAGCAAAGGGCTGGCGTGCACGACCCCAAGCAGCACTGCCTAAGCCTGGCTGAGGACTAAAGCTTAGGAGAATCCCCTCGGACAGATGAAGTCACAAGACCACCTCCTCCTGGCTTCAGAGCTGAGACTCCAGTAGAGAAGCCACTGAGCTTTTGGAACTATGTCAATATGGAGGCGCTGAAGTACAAGAGGGCGCTGTGCACAGGGCGCCCCTGCTGAATCAGGAGCTTGCCCCTTGCTCTGGAAGGGAGGCCAGGGGGGACCTGGTGACCATGCAGCCCCAGAGAGCTGCATCAGTCGGGACGGATGCTTGGCCAGGGACACTCCCTTGCCATAATTCCAGCCCTGCTCCGCCACAGCACCCTCCTCAAGGGAGTACAGCACGGCCACAGCTCAGGAAGAAGGGCCATCCCTGAAGCACAAAGCTACATAGCTTTTGCCTGGAAATGGAAATCGTGCACTTTTGCATTTGGCACATGTTTTTTAAATTTTATTTTCAGAGAGGAAATTAAACAGAGCCTGTGCCTCTACTGCCTGCTGAAGTAGCACAGGATGGTACCCACGGGCGAGGACATTCTCTCCCAAGTTTTCCTGCTAATGCACCCTCTCAGATCTTCCATCAAGACTGGCCTAGGTCTGCTCCGGTGGAGCCTCACTTTACGAAGTTTCATTTGGCAAAATAGAGAGGTCACCGCTCCCTGCTGGAATGACGGCAACTCGGCTTCCTCCGTTCACTGTCCTCACTCACACCTTCCCATCCTGCCCCCTTCACTGCCGAGGCTGTCAGGAACACATGCTGGCTTCCCCTCACCCCGCGCTGGCCCCGGTGGCCACTGTGCCTCAGCACCAGTGTTGGCCATGCACTGAACCAGACGCCGGGCTGCTGCTCACAGGCAACGCCTCGCCCTGGACAGAGGCCCCGGCAAGGAGCAGTCTGCAGCCCAGCTCCCGAGCACCCCCTCAGCCTCCCGGCCCCAGCCTGCATCTCCATGGGGTCCCCACCTTGAGCCTTGTACCCGGGCCTGAGAAAGCCTGGCCTAGTGCATGCGGACGTGAAGTTGCAAAGCACTGCTGTCCAGGCCAATGCGGGACCCAGCTGGACCCCAGAAGGGCTGGGAGGAAAGGTTTCCTAAAAACCAAGAACCTCAGGTCCACTTGCTGGAAGAGAAGTAGGGTGTAAAGCACTGTGCAGGGTTCCCCAGCTCCTTGCAGACTCGGGATGTGAGGAGGACACGCAGGCAGCCCCATGTCCTCAGATTCAACCAGCTGAGGATCAGAGCTGGGGGTGCCGCCCCTGTGTGAAGGAGAGCAGACCTTTACCTGTTGGGATCCGGAAACAGTGCAGCACAGCCATTGGGCACATTTACTTTGGATCAGGTCCTCTTAAGTTACCTGGAGATGACCAAGAATACAGGCACATGTGAGTAAGTCACACACAAATATCGTGCCGTTCTGACATCTGCCAAGGTCCTAGAGCCACTGTCCTGAGGATAAAAAAGATGATAAAAATACAGTGAGTGTTTAATTTTTAATTTATTATAATAAAAGACACATAAAATACTCCCCCACTTCAGACAGCTCATCGTCTGCTCTTCCTGAAGCAGCCCTGAGTATCCCTAGCTGCACTGTCGTGGCCGCCTCAGAGTCCTGCATGGATTCAAAATGTTTGCCTTCCCCGGTGCCTTTGACTTTGGGGAAAAGTCGGGTCAAAGGTACTGGCTCCAGGACTGAGGTGGACAGGACACACTGCATGTTTCCGGGAGCTGCCTTGCCGTCGGAGGGACATGGCAGCAGCACATTCCAGTCACACTTCATGAAGTCGCTCCCGGGAGAGGACTTCCAGAGCTGTTTCAGAAAGGGACACAAGCAATGGGATAATTACGTTGCACGTAAGGAACACTACTTAAGAGGAAGTGATGGTAATTGTCTTTTACTGTAATAATTTTGAAACTTTTACTTTTTATCAGTACATGTTTGCAGTGTATGATTACATTCCTGCTAGAGAGTTGGTACATGTGCATAACATATCACAGTTCCTTTTTCATCTGCTTCCCCTCCCTCCTTCCGCCTCCCTCCATTTCTTGGTCCCCTATCCTTTTACAAAAGATCTATCTCCCTACTTCCTATTATCTATCTTTTATTTTCTTCTTTATATTTTGGAGGCAGCATTTAAGCTTGTGTGTCTAATTTATTTCATTTAACATTACAGTTTCAAGGTACATCCATTTTCCTACAAATGATTCAAGTTTATTCTTTTTATGGCAGAGTAGTACTCCATTGTATATGAGCAACACTTTATCTATTCCTCTGTTGATGGACATACAGACTGCTCTGAAAGATTTATTGTAGTATTTTTATTTAAAAAATAAAGACTTAATGGGGGTCATTTGTCTCATATTTCTTCTTTTCCTCCCTCCAAAAACCTTAGCCTCTGTTGATTAAATGTAGCTTTTGGGGGGATTGTTTTTCTTTTCTTAGTGGTGCTGGAGATTAAACCTTGTGCGTGCTAAGCGTGTGACCCTCCTCAGCCAAGTCATCGTGTGTTTCTCTTGTCTCGTTCTGAGATGGGGTCTCTCCGTGTTGCTCTGGCTAACCTCAAACTCCTACATCTGTATAATCCTCCTGCCTCAGCCCCCATGTAGCTGGGACTACAGATGAGTAGCACTCTGCCTAGCTTTAAATGCATGCTTTAGTCTCGTGTTTCCCTTCTTGCCTACTCCCCACAGACTTCAGAACTGAATCTGTTGCCTTGTTTCACAGTTACGCAGCACTGACGTCTACTTAAACTTCTCAGATTATTTAACCCTTATTTTCCTCCTTGATTTCTTCACCTTTATTTTTCAAGCTCAACTACACGGAGACTGTTTTCATTTGATTGTTTCGCTTTTGTGGTTGTTTTTCTGGTACTGCAGATTGAATGCAGAGTTCTGAGCTACATCTCCAACCCTTTTATATTCTTTTATTTTGAGACAAGGTCATGCTAAGTTGCCATGGCTGAGCGTTTAGTTTTGCGATATCCCTGCCTCAGCCTCCCAGAGTCCAGAAATTACAGGTGTGTATCCTCATGTCTGGCTTACATAACAGACTATGTAAGCAGCAATTTTATGGAAACAGCAGGTTTACAGAAGATCTTGAGCAGAAAGTGCCCAGACTTCCATATAGTCACTCCTGCCCCTTCTTGGGCTCCTTGCCCTACAGCAGTCCATCTGTCACAAACCATGCATTGATACCGCTCCGTCAGTATCGTTAAACAGGGTTCACACTTTACCTTAGGGCTCACTCTTGGTGTTGAACACTCTGGGGGTTTTAACGGGTCATAATTCCATGTATCTACAAGTGTATCGTACGCAAGCCTTCCATGCCCCTAAAACCTGCCTTGTGATCCACTTGTCACCCAGCCCTCACCCCACTGGAAGAGGATGGGCAGGGGCAGAGCATGTAACCCTACAGTCTTATTTTGAAAACCTTCAAACACCCATACAAGTTGACAGAAAGATGTAATGGACACCAATGCCCCCTGCACTTTAATCCAGCACTTGCTGGGCCTGAGGTGTAACTCAGTGGTCCAGCCCAGGCTCAGTGAGTACAACGATCATGAACATGTTGCCAGTTGTACTCTCTGCTTGTAGTTTATTTAATGTTCTTTATTCTACTTACTTTATTTCTTCAGAACCACTTGCAAGTAAGTTGCAGATGTGGTGGCCACTTGATTTCTAAATGCTTCCGCATGCCAGTTGAAGGACTGATGACAATCTCACCATCACAATCACATGTAAGAAGGTCAACAGCCATTCCACGCTGTCGGGTAATGGCCAGCAAACATTCGAATTTCCCCTGATTGTCTCAAGAGCACCTTTTATGGCTGCTCTGTTTGCCAAGCCAGGAAGTCATAAAAATTCACCTTTTCCCTTTATTTTTTATTGAGAACAGTCCCTTCACCTCTTTCCTCCCTCTCACCCTCCCTCCTTCTCTTCCTTTCTTTCTTCTGATGGTAGGAAAGAAAGTGTCTTTCCATGTTGCCCAAGGTGGCCTGGAGCTCAGGGCATGAGTAATTCTCCTGCTTCAGCCTCCGGCATAGCAGGAACTACAGTCACAGGTGTGTGGGTAGTACCTGGCTTCTTTATTTAAATTTTTTGCAGTGCTGGGAATTACACCCAGGGCTTCTTGCATCCTAATCCAGCACTCTCCCCACTGGGCTACACCCCAGCCCAGATAGTGACTTTAAAAAAAAATACATAGACCCCAAGTACCATAAGAGTTACCATCTTAGCCTTTTTGTTGTTTGTTTGAGACAGGATCTTGCTATGTAGTTCAGCCTGGCCTCAAACTTGTGGTGATCCTCCTGCCTCAGCCTCCCAAATGCTGAGATTACAATTGTGCATCTCGATGCTCAGCTCATTTTAGCCATTTTTAAAGGTACAATTTGGTGGCATTAGGTACATTCATAACATTGTGCAGCTGCCACCACTACTTCCACCTTCCAGAACTGAAATCCATACTTATTGAATAATGACTTCCCACTTCTCAGCACCCAGTTCCTGGCAGTCACCAGTCTACTCCCTGAATGACACTGACTTTTAACAAGAATCAGAGCAGCTGTGTGATGTTTCAAATTCCTTCCCCCAGGTTGTTAACCTCCTTCTCTGTCTTTCCTGGCAGCTTTTCTAGAGGCTGGCTGGGTCCAGGGCAGCTGCTTTGGAGCAAGCTGCTTTGTCCTTGCTCTAAGGCCAGATGATCTGGCTCCTCATATGCATCACATCAGGAAGACACGGGCACTGCTCGCTGCAGGATGGGGCTCAGGGCTCTCAAAGGCCTCCAATGGGCATTGAGTTCTCTCCTGCCATCCAAGCAAGGCTGCTCCATTCCTGTCTCATCTGCAGCACACTTCATGCTGAATTTTCTCCAAGCCTTGGCCTTCTGCCTTCAGAACTAACACTAGGGCTCGGGTGCAGGTCCATGACAGGCCTCACCTGGTACGCACAAGGCCCGGTTCTGATCCCCAGCAAGTTTCAGGGGGCTCAGTTCCTGGTCTGCTGGCTCCGAGCAGAAGTGGTATGGAGGAGGAGAGTGGGTTGCTGGGTACTTTTGAAACTTGAACATTCACTGTGTGTATTTCAGTCACACCGAGGGACAACTGTGTATTCATGTTCAGCTGCAAATACCTTGAAAAACGTGTGAAGCACTTCCTCATTGAAGAACTCAGTTCTCACATCTGTGGTAGAAAAAACATTGAACCTAGGTGTTCTGGGGTTGGGTCCAATCCACGTTCCCCTCTTACTTTCTGTTTAGTTTTAGCACCTGAGCTGGTTCCTTATTTGTACTGTAAGAAGCCACTTGTTTCTGAAGATAGGCCTTACTCGTCAGGTGTGGCAAAGTCGACTGATCAGTCCTGTGCAGTGCTCCTGACTATACCCAGAATAAGCGTCTCTGTGACACCGCCGAAGAATGCCTATGAGCACCGCACGGAAGGTTCCAAACCAGCACTGTCTGCTTCGCGATTGCAAGACATCCGTGGAGCTCTCTGTGTGCCGGCGAGAACTCGGCCCTCGGGATGCAAGGGTGCTAGGGCATGTGCTGCGTCCTGAGGGGCTGCAGCCCTGGGACCTGCAGTGCTGCTCCAGCCGCGCATGCGTGCTTGTGGCTTTAGGAGACCGCCCGGCGGAGGACCCTCTGCTCTGCCATAGGCTGCGGAGACAATGCCCCCTCCCATCTCTGGAGAGCAAGCCTCCCAGAGCACACTGCGGGCAGCAGAATCTAGAGCTCAGTGGGCGTTTCGGGTCCCTCGGGCTCAGCTGGTATTGCTTCCTCTTCGGATGATCGGGTGGTGCCGAGACCACTCAGCTAGGGGGCCCAGCCTGAGCTTGAGCCTGGAGCGCTGCTGGCCTGGCCTGGCCTCCATCTCGGGCCCTCGGCTCCCCGCAGTCCAGGGTGATGTGTTAGGGGACACGCAGAAGCAGGAAAGGAGAGTGTACTCACACTCACAGGATGGGTTTGTGACAGCTCTGCCCGCTTGGAGGCCAAGCTGCAGGGAGCTCAGATGACGAAGCGTGCACATCTTGTCGGTCCTCCTATTCCTCCTCACCCACCCTTCGCCTTGTCTCTGTGCTCCTCGAGTCATGTGACCCTCCATCAGGGCTGGCAGCCCCCCAGTGTGTCAGCAATCATATCGCTTCAGGGTTCCCATCAGAGTCTAATCTAAGTGTGGTCGCTCAACTCTGCACACCCACATGTGGAGTGTCCGTCTTCAAGTGCCTTGCACAGATGCTGACACACACTGTCCTCTGGATCTGAGCTACTTAGTGTCAGCACTCCCCTGGAATTCGATGGTCGAGTGATTTCAGAGTCGCTGACGCTTCAGAGTGAGTCTTCCGCATGGCACCAGGCTTCTGCGATATAGGAAGACTCACTCTGTGGAATTTCCAGTCCATTCCATTCAGTTTCCTTTGGCACTGACAGCAAGGTGAAGAAATTAGGTTAGAGAGAAAGAAGGCTGCTCCAGAGAGGAAGGAGTTTTAGACCTGGAACGGCTATTTAGTTAGTGCTATTTTTGTTTTCCTAACTTTTACAAAGAAGATGGGTTGGCCTAAGTCCCACAGCGCTGGGGACAGCCCTGCCAGGGGACAAGTGCCCGGAGTGGATAAACTCTGGACATCTCCTCCCCTCTTAAGGATGACCAAGATTGCATCAAGCAATCGTCATTTACAGCATGAGTTTCCAACAAAGCAGAAAGAAAAGACAATCACTTGGCAAGAAAAAGAAAAAGCTGCCCAAAGGAACAAACCTCATCAGGAATCTGCAAAACAAGGAGTGTGTGAGGCCCTGTCAGACACCCAGACTACAGAGCTTCACATTTTCTTTATAGTCTTCTTTCTCTTGAGGGACTCCATGCCCACCCATGGCACCAGCTCAGTTATCTTCCTGGGGCTGTGTTTTATCACAGGAAGGACATTTCAAGGGAGATTCACAAATAAGAGGATCCAAGAGACATACCTCCGAATCGTTCTCCGCTCCCTCCCTGCTCATTGGGATTATAACATTATCCTTTTCAGTCCAGTACTGATAGCAAGGAAATAAAACCGAGCATAAGTTTCTTTCTTTGCTTTTTGCCCTAATTTTCTTCTCATTGAGAATTTTCTTCAGTGGCCATGGTCCCAAAATTGGTTCCATTAGATTATGTTTATCAGCATCTATGTTAGTCTCAGACAAATGCACAGTACCCCCAGCTGCAGAATACAGGTGGTAGTAGCTTCCCTGCTAACCATGAGCACTCGAGGGGTGGGAGTTTGGGGCGGGGGGTCCCTCCGGGAAGCAATTCTGCTTCAATCTAAGAAAGCTCAAACTGTTTGTGTTCTGTGGCAGAAGACTGCTGAGAAGTCTAAGTGATCTCTTCCATTCAGCCTGTATGGTCTCTTGGGTGTTTCCCAAGAAATGCACTCACACACACACACACTCACACACACTCCACTTGAGGTCTGCTGGGGGTGGCTACCGACATGAGAATGTGACAACATCCTGTCTCCATCATCTCCTTACTGCCTCAAGGTTTGCCCCTAGAGAGTCTTCCTTCTAAAATGTCATCGTGGGATGTTCACAACATCCGAAAAGGTAAGGAGATAATAAAATGAAATTAAATAGATGTTAACATTTTGCCATTTTTTCAGTATGAAAGATTAGGCCTAGAGCCTCACGCTTGGGCTGTCTACCACCAACACCTACACCCTCTGCCCGCAAATCTTTCTCTTCTTGAAACAAGAGCCCTTGAGTTCTGCACAAGCTACACCCTCCTCTCCTTTCTGTCCCTCTGTCCCAGAGTCGCCACCAGCCTGGAAGGTTCCCACCACTCCTCACCACGTTTCTGTGCTGTCTGTACTTCAGCATCATGGTGTACATATCTATGTGAAGCCTGCTTTTCCAAACTTAACCTGCTCTGTGCATGGAGATCTATCAGTGGTGACACACCTGATCCAGTCGGTTTCTCCCAGGTGCCCTGTAGCATCCAGTTCATAGGCAAAGCACAGTTAAGTCGCTATTTGTTGTTGATTACACATAAATGCTAGTTGTTTTGTGTGCTGATCTTATATCCAATATCCTCAATGAATTCTTTTTATTTTAAGCTTTGGTCTGTATTTTGATTTTCTATGCTGACAACTGTTCATCTATGATAATGACAGACTTTTTCTCTTCCTTTCCAATCCTTTTTCTTTTATTACTTTCCATATAAGAACCATGTTGAATAGAAGTGACAATAATAGGCATCCCATTCCTGTTTCTGATTTTTGAAATGATTTTTTTTCTTAGATTATACTGTTTTTTGAGACAGATTCTTGCTATGTAATTCAGGCTGGGCTTGAACTTACTATGTAGCCCAGGCTGGCCTCGAACTCCTGGTGATCCTCCTGCCTCAGCCTCCCAAGTGCTGGGATTACAGGTGTGCACCACCATGCCCAGCAAGGTCATACTGTTACAGAAGATTTTGCTGTGGATTTTTGGTGGGCATCCTCTATCAGATTAAAGAAATTCCCTTCAATTCTCAGTTTATTAAGATTTCTTTATTAATCAACAATTAATACAATTGAATTTTAAAATAATTGAATTTGAATTAAACAATCGAATTTTGAAATATTATTTCTATATCTCTGAGATAATATTCTATTACTCTAATTTGTTAACATAGTTAAATTAATAATGTTTTTAATTAACTATTCTTAAATTTGGGGGATATATTCAACATGGTTACAATGTATTTTTCTAATGCATTGGTGGATTTGGCTGAAGAATATTTTATTTAGGCTATTTGCATACATTTGTGAGACTGGCCTCTAACTTGCCTGTCTTATAGCTTACATAACTTTGCTCTCAAGATGAATACTTTCCCTCTTTTTCTCTAAAGAGGTTGGGATAAGATAGAAGTTGTTTGTTCCTTAAATATCTGCTGTAGTTCATAATCAAACTATCTGAGCACAGCATTTTATTATTATTTATTTATCTTATAGGGAATTTTTAAACTATGGATGTATTTTCATTAATAGTTTTCAGGCTATTCTTGTGATCTTTTATTCACTTAATCTTGGTTAGTTATATTTCATCTAGGTTTTCAAATGTATTCATACAAACCTACACTACTACTCAGTTTTCATTCCTACTGTTTTGTTTCTATGTGCTTTTTTATTTCATCACCATTGCCTACAGATTATTTATTTTGTTACTTTTTTCAAAGAGCCAACTCTTTTAGTCATTTCTTTGTATTTTTTTCTTTCTTTATTAATTTTGCTCCAATCTTTATTATTTGCTTTTTCCACTTCCACTAGACTTGATTATTGTTCCTTTATAACCTTTGGAGTTAGGTTTTTAACTCATTAATGTTAGCATTTTTAAAAATTTTAGTAAATATCACTGGTGGTTTGCAAGGAAATTCTGGGAAATATATGCACTTTAAAAATGTGTACTACTGGGCCAGGGATTTAGCTCAGTGGTTCTGCCGCCTGCCTCATAAGTGCAAGGACCCAAGTTCCATCCCTGGTATCAAAAAAAGAAGTGTACTGCTTGTATACTTAACAAAATATGTTTTAGGAATATAATAAAATGACACATAAAAAGACAAAAGTCCATCAATTTGCACTTAGTATCTACAAAGAAGTAGAAATAGTCCCTGGAAGCTAAAAAAATATCAATTTAAAGAAAAACAAAAATCATAGTAAAGCTGGCAACTATTCCATGTTTTTGATTTTTTTTTGATTTTTTAATTTTTTTTTTGGTACCGGGGATCGAACTCGGGTCCTTGCACTTGCGAAGCAGGCGGCGGAACCACTGAGCTAAATCCCTGGCCCGATTATTCCATGTTTAATTGAAAAGACTGAATTCTCTAATTTTGGAGTAAAAAAATTCTACAATATATATTGGGCAAGGCCATTAATCATGTTGTTCAAATCTCCTCTGTGCTATTTATTTTTTGCCTGCTTGGTCTATTCAATTTTAGAAAGGTGTGTAAAATTGTCAACATTTCCTTAGAGTGCTAGTGACAGTTGTATTATGTAATTCTAGTGTGAATTTTTATGTGAAGCTCAGCTCACAGTTACTATATATTACTTATGAATTATTGCTTTTGTAATTAAAGAATATCTACAAAGATGTCTTTTTCTCAAGTCTTTTTGGGGGACTAGTATTTATATGCCCATCTTACCTTTCTTTTACTTATTATTTGCTTGGCATGTATTTTTTCCACCCCTTTACTTTCAACTTTAATCTGTCAGTAATACTCGCCATTACCTTGGACTTTTTTCCTGGTTCATTCTCCTCCGCTAAGGTTTTTCATAGTCTTGGGTTCTGTACATCAAAATGCCTGGCCCAAACCTAGAAGCTTTGAGAGGCATTCTGATGCTCGTGTGCACAGGCTCCAAGCCCTGGTCTGCCCTCAGATGCAGGCCCTGGGATGCAGGCCTGCGAACAGCCGGCACTCTCAGACACGGCCCGCCCGGGGCATGCACCCCAGCCGGTGTTCAGAGGCCAAACCAGGCCCGGAAGACTGCTCCAGAGCACCAGCACACACTGTTCTCCTGCCTCTGGTATTTATAGCTCCGTGTAGGTGGGGATGATGCTCCTGGGAACAGGAAGAGAAGGTCTCAGCCCCAGGAAACCAACGTAAGCCACGCTGCGCTGCTGGCGTCCCTTCCTCCTGCGGGTGTGGGAGACTCACCCAGCTCCTGGCCACAGTGCTGGGACGAAGGCAGCGCATCGCGGGCAGCAGCCCTGCAGTAGCGACAGATCCACTGTGAAGCATCCTAAGGCTTCTGCTTTCACACATGGCTTTGAGTAAAGAGCAGGCAGAAAGGTTTGCTTCGCTTTTTCCACAAAATCGAGGCAACCCCAAGGATCCTGGTAGGTGCTTGCAAACCCGAACTTCCTTTCTTAGGTCCCCAGAATAAAAGTGTGTGCTCCTTAGGGGAGGGGGGCTGTCCTGAGGAGTGAAGGTGGAGCACCTGGCCCTCAGTGGGAGGAGGGAGGAGCGGCTGAACTCCAGGGAGCAGGGGAGCCAGCCAGACCGCAGTCTCCAGCTGCCATCTTAGCCAACGCCCCATGCTGCTAGTCCTGGAGCAACTGTTTCCCTTATTTGGGCCTTCGTTTTTTCTGTAAAACAGCAGAAATACACAGGTCAGACTTCTAGGTTCATTCACTGTATTGCTTTGACACCTTGTGGCCATATTGTGACATTCTTCTTTAAATTGACTTGGTTTTCCATACTACTTGCCTTGTCTAAATAGGTTTGTATAACAGTTGTATAATTCCAAGATGCATTTAATTGATCTGTGAGATGCAGTAGATCTGAAATTAATGACCAATATTCATTTATTAAGTCCTTAGACTCCCTGGAATCTCCTTGCACATCCTCAGGGATACAATATAACACACTTGGAATTGTTGGGTGATCTCTAAAGTCCCATCCAGTTCCAAAGAGTCTGTGTTTCCAAGAAATAAGCTTGAATCTGTATTTTCAAGGCTCAAAGAAGTCAGGCAGGAAGAGGAGGAGGAGAATGTGGAGTGCTGAGCCCCAGGATCTGGATGGATCTTTGCTTCTCCAGTTCATCTTTGTGTTTGTGTCCTAGAAGCTCCAAGGACAAAGCTCCAGGTTGCTGAGAGCTCAGTCTAAGCTCACCCTTGTGGTTCCAAGCCAGTGTTAGAACCTTCCGAGCTGGGCACAGAAGCCTAGCCCAGCTGGGCTGGACACGTGGAGAGTTCAGCTGGCTGATGCGTAGATGTGGAGGTGCCGTCAGTCACTCTGATTACACACACTGCCTGTCCCTTATCCAAAGGGGCCTGCTCCAGCCCCTCTTTGGTGCTGTCACTCAGCTAACTGGGGGTTTTCTTCATGCAGCAGAAATGTCATCCTTAGCTTCAGAGAAGTGCTCTCCGGGCCTCTCGGTGACTCTTCACTGTAAGAGCAGGGAAGACAGGTGGTCTAGGTATGGCACTCTGTGCAAACAAGGCTGTTTGGGAGACAGTGATGAATTACTCAGAGAGCGGCTCCGGAAAACTTTTAATCTCTATACACTAACCATGACACAGATCCTGGGGGCGTTGTTCGCTGACTTTGGGTCTAGAATCTTGCCTGATGTGGACTAGGTGGACATACATTAAGTTAGGGGCACTGGAGACCTCATATCCAACAGAGAGGAAAAAAGAGACACCCAGAATCCGTATGTCGGTGATGGGATGAAGCTCCAAGCTCTGTGTGACTCTGGGAATGTTACTGATCTTCATGGTCCTATAACCTGGAACTAAGAATCTGCACCTCTGTCATCTCTTGGGCATGTTCAGGTTTTGCATTCTTGTCTGTTGATTGCATACTGCTAGAGCACAAGCCTGTGATTTCAAGACTTGAAAGGGGGACACTGGAAGCCTGGATGCCTAGGATGACAATGATAAGATTTAAGGAGTACAGGCCCAACTCCTGCATCGCTGTGGAGTCACCCAGCCGTGGGGCTGGTTGGAGGGATGCATGGGATCACAGGGTCAGGACAGAGCCCAGGTGTGAGTCCCCTCAAGTAGGACATTTCAAGGGTGAATGCACTGGGAACTGTGTCTGGACAATAAGTATGAATGGGAAGTCCCGGCAAACCAGGGTGGATGGTCCTGCTACCCAGAAGATGAAAGAGGAAGGAAGGCGTTTGCTCTTTGTGTCTGTGAACTTCTCGGTGTAGCATTTGGTAGCAAGGTTATGAAATCCGTGCTAGACGTGCCTGAGAGCCCTGTAGCAATGGGAGACATGGGAACCCTGCTGCCTTTGACTCCTCATCTTGCAAAATGCCCTCCAACTCCAAGGTCATCAGAGGCCAACAAAGCCTCTTCAATGCCTGGAGCTCAGGTCCTGAGTGCTTCTAGTATTGCCACCTGAGTCACCTGGATGTGTGAGCTGCAGATGACTCACCGTGGAGCCACTCTCCAGGGTCTCAGCCAGAAAGCCCCAGATTCACAGGCCTTTTCCAGGCTCTGCAGCACAGGGCTGAGTCCAGCTTCGAGCTCAAGAACCCCGCAAAACAGCATCTGTGCCATGAGCCGCTCTGGGTCACCCAAGAGGCGCTGATTTCAGCCCATGTCTGCAAGGGAAGCCACGGAGGACCTCGCCTGACCACCAACCCTAACGTGCTGCTCCGGGAACCCAGGAGGTGGGGCTGGAGCTCTGCTGAGAGTTCTCCAAGCCTAGCTCCTGCTCCCCATCAAGGTGTTGCTAATCTTGCTTGCAGTAAGATGGAGCCATGGACTGGCTCTGGCAATGAAATGTGGTCAAGAATAATTGATGTCACTCCGAGGACTAGACCTTAAACGTCTCCTAGGTAATCCTACTGTCTGTCCCTGCCCCTCCCCTCCCAGCCACAAGCAATGGGGAGGGAACGGAATGGCAGGGCCTGGTTGCCTGAGTGACTGCATGGAACAAAGCCTCCCTGGGCAGCTTTCTCCCACCCACCTTCTTTGCTGTCACGCTGAGTACACCTCACTGTGCTACGGTCTCGGCACGGTTGTTTAACTACATCTCCCCAAGGGTCCATAGAGTGAAGCTGTGGTTGTAAGGGTGGTAGTGGTAGGAGATTCTGTGGACCTTTAGGAGGTGAGCCCTGGTGAGAGGTCCCTTATGTGCCTGAGGGCGCTGTGGGGCTCCTCTGTCTGAGACGAGGCCGTCTACACCACACGTGTGCCCACCAGAGGCCACAGCCAGGAGCTGCCTGCTCTTGTACTCAAACCTCCAAAACAATGAGCTAAATGAATCTTCTCTCTTTGGACATTAGATGCCTTGGGTATTTTGTTGTAGGAGCTCAAAGCTGCCTCACACATTCTGTTAAGTCACTGAGGGTTTTTTAGTTGTTCGGTTCAATCTGTCATGCCCGATACACAATGCTAGTATCTTTTCAAACCAGCCTGAACTGAAGCAAGCATCCTGAGGTCGGATGGAAACAGTTGGGGGATTGTTCACAGAGCCGCAAGGGTACGAGACAAAGGAACTCCGACCTCCCTCCGGGCACACCCCCACCTCTCAAGACTCAGGCGCAAACGCTCCTGTTTTCCTAGCTGCATCAGTGAACTGGTTCCATACCTCCCGAACTGTAGAGTCCATCCTGGGAGAGGAGCATACCATGCACTGCTGCTCTGGCCCTTCCCAGACAACCCTGAAAGCATTTTGGACACCTGGCTGACACACTCCATGGATTGATGCCAACTCTTCTGAGGAGGAAGTGTCTCCCTCCCTGGTCCCCCTAAATTTCTCTTCCTACAGAAGATGCCATTTCGCTCCTCTGTCCTCAGGATCACACTCAACCTCTCACCTCTTGACGCCTGCTGTCACCCTCTCCCCCTGCACCAGCTCCAGGCAGTGTCCCCACACAGTCCTGTCTGAGCCCTTGCCCTCCACCCCCCGCCGCTCACCTAGGCACTCGGCAGCCAGGCCTGGGCACTCGGTAGGGCCAGCAGCAGCCGGAGCTCTGCTCTCCAGCCTTGCCTTGGACTCCGCTGTGCCTGTCCAGATGGCGAGTGGGTAAACAAGAAGTTCCTGTTCTCCGTCAGCATGTCAGCAGTGCCCGCTCACAGGCATCTGCCGAGCTGGGCTGTGATCTCCGTTTATAGCTTGGCTCTCAGGGTGCAGAAATGTGCCCCTGTGTAAACACTTGGTGCAGTCCCTCGGGGGAGGACCAGGGCAGGGACTGGACACCGTGCCCTGCAGCATGGCGAGAGCACAAACAGCCTTGTTAGTCCCAGCCTGAGGCCAGCCACAGCCCCCTGACAGACAGGGAGACAGACGGCCCTCGGTTCAGCTGCTGGCTTCTGTCTGTATTCAGTCACTCTCTGCCCGAGCAGCTGAGCCCTGCCACTCACCCACTGTGTGACTGTGATCAAGTCACTCCACCTCACTGGGCAAAGCTTTCACAAAGGAATAATGGAATGGAATGGTGCAGGATTCTCTCCTCGCCACCAGAGATTTCAAAAATATATGTGAAAATCTCATGCAAGGCCTTGTGGATGCCAGGATCTTCCTACAAGCATTAATTCCTCCCTTTACCCAGGTTCACCCTGTGCAGCTGCTGACCTGACGCTATCTTTTGACCCAGTGAGAGGTAGCAGGAACCCAGTGACTGGACAGTCCATCTCCTCAGCATTGGTGCTTGGAGCACACTCTGCCCACTGGGCTGGGCACCTTCCCCTCCATCTGGTCTTGAACTTCCCATCTGTCGGTTTGGAAACTCCAGCACTGCTGACTCTTCAACTTATTGCCAAAACCTGTGATTGGCTGCCTGCTTCTACCTCTGACCTCTGACCTCTGACCTCTGACCCCTCCACCAACAAGGCTCACCATAACCCCATGTCTGGGCTCCTACTCGTGTGTGCTGGATGACTGCGGCCATGACGGAATAAGAGCGAATGCACCTGAGCATCGTGGAAGCCAGGAAGTGGTCTATGATCTCCTCACACTGCGTCCATCTCACCGGGATCTGCGCTCACTGTTAAAAATGATCCAAACAAACTCTCCCCAGCCGTGGTAGGAGCTGTGGCCTCGGAAGTCAGAGGGCAATTCTGCTGCCACTTTCTGAAGGGGATCTGCCAGGGATTGGGCTTCCTCTCCTGAGCTGTGCCTAGAAGCACGTGGCCAGGGAGCCAGAACGCTGGACTCCGGGGACTCCATGTCTGCGGGGACCCAGGCCCGGGCCTGAAATAGGCCCCAGGGGGAGGACCCACCATGGGGATCTGCAAATGCTCCAAACCAGGCCTTTCTCTTTGTGGAGGGTCCGCTGTTCACACTTGCCAAGATCGCTGAGTGCTTTGGAAATGCGAGCGACAGACTTCAGCACAAGCCCCAGCTTGTGAATGGGGCTCTGCGGCCACAGCCTCCTTGGTGGGTGGCAGAGGGAGTTTGGCGTGGCGAGATGTGAAGGGGCTCCAGGAGAATCGCCTGAGCCAGGCCGCACCGCAGTCACCCTCCTAAAGTGCAGACTTGTCCTGCCACTCCTCTGCTTGAAACCTTTGCTGGCTCCCTATTGCCTCCAAAAAGTCAACCCTAACTTCCTCCCTTACCTTACCAGCCTGTCCCTTTTTCTCCTTCCTGGACCGTGGCCTCCCCAGTCACAGATTCTGAGGCTGTTTTCCAGACATGCTACCCCGGATGGCTCTGGAGATGGCCTGCTAGCTCCCCAGCCCTCTTCACGGAATAACAGCACCTGAACTTCCTCGGCACAGTCTGGAGTAAAGATCTGGGGCCTGTAAGGGACAGCCCGGAATCCAAGGCATGAAGGCCAAGGTTCCGAGGCGACACAGTCCCCCACTCACCCGTCCGAGGCTCCAGTGAGTCACTTAGCCTCGTGGAGCCTCGGCCTGCTCACTGCAGCGTGGAGAGCCAAGTGTCACCTCGGAGGTGACCGCGATGAAGTGTCCAGGACACAGCACAGCGCCCAGTGCGGAGCTGGCCGCCAGTAAGCAGCTGGTCCATTGTCCTCACACTCCTTACCTCGTCCAGATCCCATCGCCATCCCAAGGTCAGGTTAGAGCAGGAGCGGCTTGCCCTGCAGCCCTTCCGGCCCTTGGGCCACGGTGGGACTGTCCCTGGATCAGGACAGTCCTGGAAGAAGCCAACACCCCTCTGCCCTGTCCCTGGTGCTGAAGGGAGTGACCGAGAACGCTCGCAGCCCCGAGACAGTTCTGACCGCCCAGGCCCCGGAACGGCCCACACTCCGGCCTGGTAAATCAACCAGGAGCCGAGCGCGCATGCGTGGAGAGCAGCACAAGGGCCAGCGCAGCTGGGCTCTTTCCCCCTGCGCAGCCCCGTGGGTGCCGCCTCCGCCTCAGGCACTGGCTGAGCTCGCCCCCTTTCCAGCCTGGATGCTGGGCGACCTGAGCCACTGTGCCCAGACTGTGCTGGGGCCGTAGGGGCCCGGGAGACCGAGTGGGGAGGGGCAGCCGAGCGAGCGAGCTAGGGAGCAAGCCAAAGGCAGCAGAAACTGCTCTTTGCAGTGCTGCGGAGCCATCGCCCTGGCAGCACCCTTGGGCCTCAGTGGCGGGTGACAGCCCCACTACCTGGCCTGCAGCCCCCTCCCGACCAATCCAAACTGGGCTCATGACCGCAGACCCAACTGCGCATCGGGAAGGAGGGTGTCAGAGGGAGGGAGAGCCTCTCGGGGCGGGCAGCCTGTGCGAGGCTGCTGGGAATACGCTGACCCCACCTGGACACACTGCCCGCCCGCGGGGAGCAACCGGAGCAGGCTTCGCCGGAAGTGGGTTTGGCGGGTGGCGTCTGCTCCTGCCTTACAGAAGCCTGCCCTGCAGACCTGCTTGGTGGAGGTGGGAGGCGGAGTGGGCCCAGGGGCAGGAAGGACCGGGTGAGGTCTGCTTTCCAGGGGGTGCCTCGGGCCATTTCCAAGCGGGGCAGCGGTGGTGCCCTGTGTCCACCCAGAGCCCTGGTGGGAGGGGCTGCCCTGGCGGCATCCGGAGCAGGCGCCTCCAGCAAAGGCCAGGCTGAGCTAGCCCTGAAGTGGCCATCGAGTCACTGCCCCAGGGCCTGTCCAAGAGTGGAGAGCCCCAGATACCTCGGGGAGAACGCTGATTCCCCGTGAGCAGAGACGAGGAGACACCACCCCACAGCCAAGTGACCGTCCCCGCTGACATGGCTTGTAGAGGGGATGTTGCCGCTGCAGGTTCCTGCACAGCCTCCCAGAGCCCTCCGGGCCAGGAGCCGATCCCTGCGAGCCACTTCCTGCATCAGGAAGGCTCTGCCTCCTGCCCTGGCAGGGCACACAGTGCTCTCCTATGTTTCTGGCAGGGAGGCCCAGAGCAGGGAGCCAGGCTGCTGTCACTCGCTGATCTGGGTGGTGACTTCCCTGTCTGGGCCTCAGTTCCCACTTCTGCAAAGGTGTGGGTCTGGACCCAAGGCTTCTCCAGCCCCATCCCGTGCTGCCTTGCAGAGCTTCCCAGCTGCTCCTTGCCCTGGGCCTGCACTGCAGCGGGTGTGATGTGGGAAAGGGCTATGGTTTTCCCAGATGCTCTGCTGGAACAATTCTCCCCCTGCTTTCCCATCACCACTCTCGACACGGAAGGCCTATGTGGCCTCGCAATGTGGGCCCTCCCCGCAGCAAGCCGGGGTCCTCTGCTTCCCCTCAGGTCTGACTGACACTGATGCCTTGGAGAGAGCATCAGCCCTCTCAGCGTGTGGCTCAGTCCCGGGGCTTGTCACTGTCCCTGCAGATGCCAGTCACAAGCCGCAGGGTCTTTCCCCCACACTTATACACTGCAGTGTGCTCAGCCCTCGGGTTTAATTTGCCAGAGTGGCCCACAGAATGCAGAGCAACAGCTTCATTTCCCTGGATTATTGCGAAGGACGCAGTAATGGATGCGGATGCCAAGAAAAGGGGACTGGGCCAACTACACACTTCACAACAGCACAGCCTCCTTGAATTCTCTGCTGAACTGCAGAGTCCACTGAGAGGCCGGAGAACGCCTCCCCAGGATGCTGTGCATGGCACATTTGGCTGTCATTAATTCATTCACCAAATACATATCTGGTGCTTTATATAAGGGTTTAATCATGAGTCATCAGGCAAGTCCCTTTCCTCGTGGAATGTAATACAGGACATAGGCAACCAACCATAGGCATAAGACACACGGGAGGTCAGAAGGTGATAATCCCCTCGATAAGCAGCAGGGAGACGGCAGTGGCCCAGATAGGCCTCCCTGTCGGAGTGACCTCAAGTGAGGATGGAGCATCCACGGGGGAGGCAGTGCTGGGGCCCTGGGGTCTCAGGGTCCTGGCAGCAGCAGGAAAGGGCCTGGCAAAGGGTCTGGGCAGAGGACATCGAGGGCCATCTGAGCAGCAGGCAGAGCTCTACCCTCCCCATGGGCGGCTGTGGAGGCCACAGTGCAAGAGCTCGGTCTTCATCAACCCCTCCCGAGTTCCCTCTCCTGGCCCTGCTGTGAAGCAGACAGTGGGGCTGGCCGCCCCTGAGGACCTGAGGACCTGAGGACCTGCCTACCCCGGCCTCCTTCCTCCTCGTGCCTTGGTCCCCTGGAGATGGGCAGGGGACCTGAGGGATGGGGGACGGGCGGCACCCAGAGCCCTGGTCCTCTCAGAACAGAGGGCCATGGTCCTAGGGGCTGAGTTCTATGAGGAGAGAGACAGGAGAGACATGTGACAGTGACCTGTTGGGGCCGCTGGGCTTCCAGTGAGGAGCCCCCTTCATCCCTTCCCTGGGTGGCGGGTCCAGATGAGGGGAGCTTTTGCTCTGCTCACAAGCATTTCCAGCAACTCCGGCTGGAATTTCCCACTCAGGTCCCTCTCCCTGCTTGTCCTGTGCAGGTCCTGTGACCCCTGCCCCCCAAATCCCACAGGCCTGGGAGTGAGGGGCCCAGGCCCAGGTACGGTAGTGGGAGAGGCTCTGGTGCCTCTGCCGCATTTCCTGCTCAGGATCCCTCGGAGCCCTCAAATCCCTGACCACACTGGTCCACACCTATCCCTCTCCACTCCAGTCTTCTTCACTAGGGCCACTTCCAGTTGGCTCCATTCCACTGCATTGTCCCAAAGAGCCTGCCACACAACCTCCTGCTGCAGGGGAAGCCTCGGAAGGGTGGGGAAGATTCTGAGAGCAGGAGTGGGGCAGGGAGGGCAAACAGCAGATTAAACCCTGGGATGACGGCCGGGATGACGGCCCCAGGAGCTGGGGACTTGTGACTGAACCCCAGGCCCCCCCTGGGACCCAGCCTCTCCCACCTCCCCCGGGACTTCTGACCTCCCCAGCTGTGAGCTCGGCCGACCTGCAGCCTCAGCCTCTCCCACCTTGTTCTCTCCAAGGGCCCTGTGTGGATCACTGGAGGATCTGGCCTCCCGAGAGCCTTTAAAAATAGACTGTGGATCCCCTGCAAAAAAAAAAGTCCTGGGCTAAAAATAGCTCCCAGCATCTAGAGGAGAAAAGAGGAAACTGCAGCAAAATTCAGCTGGAGCCGTGACTCCGCCGTCTCTGATATTCCGGGTCAGTCACAGCTCAGAGAAGCCGGGGGACACGGGGCCCTTCAAGGACAGGGAGGGTGGTGTCTGCACCCGCACTGGTCTCTTGTCTCTAGCTTCCCGCACTGCACCTTCCGGGCCCAAGCTCCAGGCAGTGCCTGGACAACAGGTGCCTGGAAGGGGCGGAGGGCAGGGGTCGGGGCTGCCAGGACACCGTAGGCAGCCCACAGTGTCCCGAGAGGCATGTGTGGGGCGGGGAGGGGGGGGCAGCGCTCTGCGCAGACAGCAAGGGTGGCCGAGCGTGGGGGATGGGGCTCCTGCACCCTCCAGCCAGGGCCCTGAGGAAGCCGACATGGCAGTCAGTGGGAGCGTCCCCCAGGGACTGAACGCCGGGCCTGGGAGACACCCGTGGCCTCCTGTCCAGATCCCTGCGGCCAGCAGCGAGGAGCTGTCTGAGGTAGAGCAGCATGACTTGGGTCTGCTTTTCAAAGAGCCTCAGTGAGTGTGCTGGGGTCAGGCTGACAGACTCTGAACACACACGCACTCATCCACATACACATATGCACACATGTGCTCACATGCACATTCAGATACACGCTTACACCTGTGCACACACGTATTCTCACACACACACACCCTTTTTCATTGAAAACCATAAAAGCAGGCATCTGCTCCTGTGCCTGTGTGAAAACTACCCCGTGAGGCTGCGGGCGGCAGGGACAGAGAGGCCGGCCCTTGGGTGGTCCTGGGCTCTGCCTGCACCGCGCCTGCTGCCCTGGCCCTAGGGCCCACAGCCTCCCAGCGGGTCAGGGGAGGGCAGCTCCCGCGGGAAGGCCGCGATGCACCCACGAGGACACCGAGACACGCACGCGTGCACGCACATGCGGGGATGGGCGTCAGGCCAACTAGGGCTCGCGGGGCCACGGCTCACCGACTCCTTCTCGCTGCCCCAGCCCCTGGAAGGCCTCCTGCCCGGGAAGGAAGAGAGGCTCTCGGTGACTGGGACCCCATTCCCTTCCCAGTAATTTGGGGAGGACTGGGCCGCTCAGCACGCCCACCCCGGCCTGCCGGGGCATACACTGCCCGGCACTGCAGTCTTGGCCTGGGGTCGCCCGCTGGGTCTGCAACCCCTGAACCCCGGGGCTTCCCCACCGCACCGGACAGCGCGACTCCTGGGTCCGCGGCCCGGGCCGCCTCTGCCCGCCCTTCTGCGCTGCCTCTCACTGTGCCTTGCATAAGGGACTGGTGCGGCGCAGCTGAGGGGAACCGGGGCCGGGAGACGCGTGGACCACCAGCCCGTGGTCTGTGCATCTGGGCTGCCAGACTGCAGAGGCGCGGCCGCCCGCTGCAGCGCTCCTCGCAGGCCGCCGACCTCAGTACTTTTCCTCTCTCTGCCGCGGGTTTGCAGCGAAGTAGCCCTGGCTCCCCCTAGTGGCCAGAGGCTCTCAACGCCGGGGCCGCTCTGGTACGGCCAGTTTAGCTACAGCCACACTCTCCTGTTTCCTTGGAGACGTGGTACACTTGCATCCATGGCACTGACTGCGGCCGAATGAGCTCAGAAGAGCCCCTCTACTGCAGAGGTCACTGTTCTGGGCCTAAAGGGCGGCCCGGGGCCTCGCTGCCTCCCAGGCTGGTGGCACAGGGCCCGACTCTGCAGCGTGGCGTGGTCGTGCCCTGACACACTCCTTGCCCCTTCTCATACCTGGCCCGTCAGGAAGGCCTGGGGCTGGAGCCAGGGACCCACCTCTCGGCAGCTTCTCTGGATGACTCTGATCCGTGGTGAAGAATGGGTAGGCCTGGTCCACATCAAGCGTCCCAGGGGTCTCGTTTCTATGGATCTCCAGGAACCTGGCCGGATGGCTGGAAACCTGACCAGAAGACACTGACAGGTTTTTCTTCCTTATTCCAACAACAACAACAATAACTAATACTGCTCTGACTAAAGAGCACCTTCTCACTGACAGGGCTGTACATCCTCCTGCTCTTCCCAAGGTCATTCATCTTCTTTCTCAGAGAAACCCAGCTTGGAAGGGAAAAAATAAAACAGCAGTAGAGAGGACCTCGTGGCAGTGAGCGCCATGACCACCAAGCCCATCTGGAGTACACTGCCCCAGAAAAGGCCACAGACAGCGAGCACCGGGCCGTGGACGGCGGAGGAATCAATGTTGGCCCCACTGCTCTGAAGATGTATCCACTGCTTTTAACACTGCTAAGCACAGAAGGGCTCGGGTCATCTGGTCGAGCTGACTGGTTCGATCCAAGTTCATTCACTCATTTTGTGCTACTGGGAACTAAACACAAGGCCATCACTCTGAGCTGCCGCCTCAGTCCTTTTTCACAGGGTCTCACAAGTCACTGAGTCACCCAGCTGCCTTGAATTTGTGATTCTCCTGCCTTAGCCTCCCAGAGTGCTGGGATTACAGGTGTGCACCACCACACCCAGCTTCAGTCTAATTTTATTTTTTAAAGATGCTTATATGAGGCAGGGGTACCATTTAATGTGTTCCAAACCGAAACACAGGAAGGTGTGACCAATGAGCCCCAACGCTGGAGTGCAAACTGAATGTACTCTACCACACAAAGGATCTTAGACATCACTTGATTCAACTCCCTACTTGACAGAGGGGAAACTGAGGCTCAACATCAAAGACTTGCACTGGATGGAGAAAGGTACAAACAAGACCACCTTTGTCTGGGCCCCCCTGGCTCCTGGCCTATTACCAGGTAGGAGCTCCAAATAACCCAGGCTGATCTCAGCCTGCTGGAGGTCCAGAGAAGCTCTGTGACTAAGTGGTATCTGGACTGGAAAATCATTTCTCCACAAGACAGCTGATCCCTTGGCTGTGTCATCCCCTGGTCCCCACGGACCATTCCCTCCACAGCAACAAGCTGGGCCAAAGTCCCTGGGCTGTCAGGTGGGTTTCTAGGGCAACGTCCTGCCCTTTTCAGGAGACTGGGGACACCATCAGGCAAGGCCACCTGCTTTCACCAGCCAGAGGACCAGGGCCTTTTCGACTGCACAGGTCTCCAAAGAGTTGTTTCCTGCTGCATGAGACCCTGGAACAGCCCATTTGTCACTGGACAGCATCGCGCCTCTAGGGCGGGGAAAGAGCCCCACACCCCGGAGGCGGGACAGTGCCGAAGGCCGCCCGCAGATATCTGCTCAGTCCTTCCTGACAGGAGGCCCTGGACTAGGCCAAGGGCAGTTCTTGGAGAGTTAACGTGTGACAGCTCCCTCTAGTGGCGAGTTGTCAGAAATCGAGAGGGACTCTGATCGGTGGAGCTGGTTGGTATAGAGGGACTTGCAGGGCAGGGCAGGGCAGGACAGGACAGGACAGGACCGGACCACGCTGACGGTGTGTCTAGAAGATTCTCACATGCATCACCCAGGCAATGCGTGCAATTGCTAGAGAAGGCGGTTTGCTTTTGTCCTTCACACCCGGCCCAGGGAAGCCACGGAGACGATCGCTCCTGTCTCTCACAGGAGGCCCCGGATCTGCGGCAGGTCTGCATCTGGAACACCAGCAGTGCTAGTCCCCTACCCAGGCAGGACCTTCCAGCCACCACCTCCCACTACGACTCCTGGGCTTGCTGTCCTCCGACTGTTAGGGGCGCTGTGCAGGTCAACCAGCAGGCTGCCGTCTGGGGAACGCTCCACCCACCGCTGGTCCGCAGCCATTTTGACACCAGGGATGAGTTTTGTGAAAGACAGTATTTCCCTGGATGGGGTGGCCCTTCACTGGCTTACTGCTGTTAACTCAGTCATCATAAAAGCCCCGTCACAGGTAATCTACCATCCTGCCTACCTGCCTGGAATCCTGGAAGAATCCAGAAGCTGACAGTAACAGCTGCTAAGGTCTCCTGCCGCCCTTGCTGGGGAAGACACTCTGCCCTCGCTTCCAGCTGAAGGCCCGCCAGTCTCGTACCCAGTGCTTCCGGGAGTGGGCTGAGCAAGAGTCCCGGTGACCTCCGCTCCGGCCCTGTGGCCCCGGAGATGGTGGCGGCCTGGCTACTCTGCCGAGGGTGCTCCACCCTGGGAGGAGCAGCCTTGCTGTGCTCAGGTGCAGTGGGTGAGGCGGGGTGCATGAGTGCAGAATGAGTCATGGGTGCATCTGTCCTAGGCGTGGGGTCAGGGAGGCAGATGGGCAGGGCAGCGGCTGCCCTCTCCCCAGTCTTAGCCTCCAGGGTCCGTTGCCACGCAGCTGCCTTTATTACTTCTGCCCGTCACTCAAAGCCACAGCCCTGGGGTCCCCGATGCCTCCAGTCTCTCTCACGCCCATGCCCAATTCCTCCCACTGTGCCCTCTTTAAAAGCAACAAAATCTGTCCCCTTCTCTCACCTTCACTGTGGCAGCCTGGGGCAAACCACCATCAGCTGTGTTGTTCAAACAGCCCCTCACAGGTGATTCTGTTACCACTTAAATCCAATCCTATCACTTCTCGGCTCAAAATCCTGCAGAAATGCTTCCCATCCAACTCAGGGCACAAGCAAAGTCAGACTCCAGCTGACCTGCCTCAGCCTCCACTCCCAGCTCTGTCCTCTTCTCCTGCTGCTCTCCCAGCTGCCCTCCAGCCACATGGCCTCCTCACTGTCCCAGAACATGACACGGGTGTGCCTGCCCCAGGATCCTTGCACAAGATTCTCCCTCTGAGTGGACTTGTTCCCAGTATCTACACAGCTCACTCTGTGGCCTCCAGTTCTTTATTCAAACACTGCCTTTTCAGGTCAGGCTTTCCTGTCTCTGCTGTTAGAAGCTGATCCCCACCCCGCCACACACACACACACACACACACACACACACACACACACACACACACACGCCTGCTGTATTCCCTAGCTCCCTTTTCTAGATTTTCCTCTATTGCATTACTTAACCGGCCCCCACAAGCTAACCTTCTGTGTTGTTTTTATTCATTAGTGAATCTCTGGCATCCAGAAAAAGGCCCATGACATAATAGGCACTCAATGAACACCTATAGAATGAACCAATAACAAATGATAGCCACAGCTTGAGTAATAGACCCTGCTGGGAAGCTATCAGTTATTCCGTTTATTTAGTAGAAGAGAAGTCCGGTGGAGAAAAGGGGGTGTGAGTGTGTGTGAGTGTGTGCGTGTGTTACGGGTGTCTGAGCCAGCTTTCCTGTCATTGAGTGTGCAGGCCTCGGTTATGCGCAGGAGTGACCTGCCTGCCCGACCACAGCCCACTCCCCAGCTGTTCATCCCCCACGCTAACACTCCCTGCACTCATGAGCTGAGCTCTGCACAGGCTCTGCCGGCCTCGAGGGGTCATGTGGCTGAGAACATGGGCCCTGCAGTGGGAGTGGACCCAGTGCTGAACATAACTGGGAGGATCTGGCGTGCTCTGGGCGTGCTCTGGATGTGCTCTGGATGTGCTCTGTCACCAACAGGAAGCAACACCTGGATGAGTGCAGTATCCCCCAGAGGTACTGGAGAACAGGACCCACTGATGAGGGGCTTCCTGGAGCACCTCTCCTCTCCCTGCACTGAGGACAGGCCGGAAGTGATAGCTGTCAGCTACAAGAAAAGCAACATGGGCTGGGCGTGATGGTGCACACTTGTAATCCCAGCACTTGGGAGGCTGAGGCAGGAGGATCGCTGCAAGTGCAAGGCCAGCCTGGGCTACACAGTGAGTTCAAGGACAGCCTAAAGTATGCAGCAAGACCCTGCCTCAAAAAAAAAATAAAAAAGAAGAGCAGCGTGGGCTGCTGGAAAGGCCCCCTTGGTGCCCCTAGGGCTGCACCTGGTGCCACCGAGGCCCTGGGAATCACGTGCAAGACAGCTCTGACCTTGGCATTTGCCCAAGGTAAGGTCAAACTATACAGTGAATAATTTTTTTAAAATGTGTGACAGTAAAAGTCACATTGCCATTAATCTTCCTCGAATCCTTCCCCTGCTTTGGACAAACTCATCCTGTCATCCACCTTATTCACCAGTGCTGTGCCATGAAACTTGTGGCTCTTATCCAGAGTCGAAAGGACCACAAAAGGCAAACGTTTTGAATTGATTCAGGACACTGAGGCAGCTAGCACAATGCACCTACAAATGTGAACGAGACTTCCAGAAGTGCTTCAGAAAGCGGCGAGATTGATGGGATGATTGTGTTCAAAGTATGTGCGGGGGTGACAGGGAATAACGGTGACGCATCTTTTACTGCAATAAAAAGTTTTAAATTTAAATATTAACTGTATTTTTCTATCACACTCGCAACTGCTAGACAGAGGCGATCCCCACTCCTGTCGCCTGTGTCTGTAGGACAGAAGGTGATCAGATGCCTCCCCAGGGGCCCCGCGGGTGGCTGGCACAAGCGGACGCGTGGTGACAGCACCTGGGAAGGGATCTTCTGCCTGCTGTGTCATCACCCCAGGACACTGCTTGGCTCAGCTGTCGCTGTCAAGAGTGCAGCACGGCCTCTGAGACTCTGCCATTTATTTATTTGTTACTCCACAGCCGCCCCACGGCCAGGAGGCTCTGCACACAGCCATGCACAGGAGAGCCCATCCTCCCACACCACATCTCCAGCTGTTGCTCTGCCCAGCTCTGCTCTCCCCAGCACCTTCACCCGTCTTTAATTCCAATCCCATCTCTGCTGCAGCCTGAGGAGGTGCCAGGCCTGATTGGCCAAGGAGGGGCTCATCTTCCGGAGTCAGGGAAGGCTCAGGTCTCGGGCCTGCTCCTGTCCCACACACCTTCGGAGGTCTCACAGCTTGGGCCACTGAGACAGCGCCGTCCCTGTCAGGGGATGGGAACAAAAGGAAGCTTGGTCAGTGACACGATGGTGAAACACGTAAGAGATGCCGCCTAGGAACTCGGCTGCTTTCCCCAGCTCTTCTGGCGTTTGCATGATGATCCCCTCCCAGCCCCCAGCCCTGGGGTCCCTGGTTTCCTCAACCGGCCCATCCTGCCACCACTCGGACCCCAGCAACTCACTGGCAGCTGTGAAGCACATGCAGCCTGAAGCCATGTCTGCTTCAGCTGTCCTACACAGTGCTGTCCTTACTTCTCCACCTTCAATGCTCCCCTGGGCCCTAGCATGGAGTCCAAGCAATTTGCCAGACTTCCAGGTCCTGTGCCACACAGCTTCCAGCACCTTCCAGGTCCCCCTGAGCCACAGGACCCTTCCCTCACCCAGGCACACATGGCAACAGTGCCAGGTGCACCCTCCCTCCACCAGAGTCCTGGCCCCTTGTCCACTGCACCTGCCACAAAGCTTTCTCCCTCACACATTCCCGCTCCTGCCCTGGAGCCCAGCAGGGCCCTTTGGCCTTGCTGAGCCTTCCTGGCTGTATCAGTGTCTCTGTCTTCCTACCCCTCCACTTCCCACTGCCTTTATGGCCTGGGTGCAGCTGCTTTCTACTGAAAAGTAGAAGAGATGTGCAGCGAAAAGTCCCGGGTTCCACCCTGCCTGCCTCTGCCTGCTCTGGGTGGAGGAAGTCCAACTCCTCATTGATCATCCTCGATGCTTAGATATGAAGCATCTCTGACCCCACAAAGTAGGTCAGGTCTAAGCCGGCCTTCGTCTCAGCACAACCAAATAAACCATCCCTGCAACAGCTGTTTCTGCTGCGCAAGACAGAGATGACCCTGACAAGGTGTGCTGCAGGCTTGACCCCCAAGAGACAGGTGCTTTTGAAGCTGCTTTGGAATCTTGAAGATTGTCCAGTATTCCTGCTGATATTATCAGGCTGAGGCAGCAGAACCATGCATGACAAAAAGACTTCATTTCAATGATCTGGGAGCAGGCCTAAAGGCCCCAAACCTGGAGTAACCTGTGACCCAACTAAAGAATGAACCTGTGTTGAAAGCGCGCGGTGCTGGGTAGCAGGTGCCTGGTGACTGAGCTTCTCCAAGCACCAAGCATCAAAGGCACAAGGACACCACCCAGGAGCTTCCCAGCGCCTTGGTCAGTGGACGATAACGTCTGCAAAGAGATTTTTAAAAAACAGCCCAAAATCTCAGTCTCTTTATGGAATTCTAGTGGTCAAGTGAAAGATAACATTGCAGCAAATGGTAAAAATATACCAGGGAGGGGGGTTCTTTCAAAGGGAAATGAATGGAAAACTCATTTCCCTTCCACGCACACAACTGAGGAGAAGCCTGTACAATCATTCACAGATGAGGAGGTGTCGGTACAGGGACACGGCTTCCAAACGCCGGGTCTGCGGGGGACTCCGTGCTAGAGATGCAAACTTAAATGCTGCATGATGAGCTCGGCGCCCAGACTGCCCAATGGCTCCCGCTGTGACACACTGCCAAACTCCATGTCCATGTGTTAGGAAGTTCACCACGATTTCCACATCAGCCCAAAGCGAGTATCACTGGGTAAGTCCATCTCACTTAGAGATAAAAATTTAAAAAGACAAATTCTGGGGGCTCTTTTCTGAAACGCTACTAAAGTAATGATAAAAAATTTTGAAAGAAAGAGGTACAAGTAAAAGTTACAAGGACAAACAGATCAGGAGAGAGACTGAGACAGTGAAAAGCAGTTTGTAGATGGTGGAAAGCTGCTTCACACAGGAGAAGGAAGGTCTACAACCTGAGTGTGGCAGATGCCACTGAGGTGCAAGCTGATCTGCCCCAGGGAAGACCCTGAGGCTCCGGAGCTGGGGGACTGAGTACAACAGAAACAAGGCTGGGAGAACTGAAAACTGCTGGTTGCAACCAGACACTGGCTTCCAAGTCTCCTGCACAATTGCACGAAGCCAAGCAGCTGCCCACCCACCACACTGTCCCAACATGGGAAGTTTATCCTGAGGAAATCACTCGGGAAGAGCTGGCACCATGTCCTGCAGGGGTGAGCCACTGCACTAAACACAAGGATTAGAATGTGACGCGGAAGTCTACATGTCAGCAACAAGACACCACCTCCTCCCTGCTCTGCTCCCAGGGTGCTGTCGGCAGGCAATTGGGAATTCTTTCCTGGAGAAACCAAAGGAATCCAAGGGAAAATATGACCCTGAGCTCACCAATCCACAAGCCCCAGAGGCGGAGCTTCCAGCTGACTCTGAGTTCCTCACCCTTGAACATAAGCTGTAGCAGGTGCCTCCGGGCAGTGTCAGCAGGCTGCAGGGGCACAAGGCTCTTGCCCCTCCATAATTTGGCTGTCTTGCACTGGAAGTGGTCCGGTCAGCTGAGTTCACTTCCAGCCAAGGTCAACCCAGCTCCAGCTACATTCCTCCTTCTGAATTAACCGTGTGTTCTCTTCAGCACAGATATGCTTCTGTCCTCATTCTACAGTCCTGCCTGCTTGGTACCTGCTACCACCAGGTGTCCAAGCCCCCCTTACTTGTATGAATAAACACCAGACGTCCTGAGACATCTTTGCTCCGTCTTTGCTGCCTGAGCGGCGAAGATCAGCCCGAGACCCTGCTTCTCTCAGCTCTCTGTCTCTGTTATTTCCCACCTTCCTATCTGGAGGGCGTCCTACTGGCTCCCGGAGGACCTAGGCCCACGGCCAGATGTTCAGTACCATCTCTGAATGTCTCCTTTCCTGTTCCCTATGATAAGCAGCTGTCTTCGTGATACCCACATTGCAGGAAAGCCTCTAACAGGTCCAAGCAGAAGACACTAATCACAGGAAATTGGAAATTCCAGAAGCAAAACACTTCTAATATATCAAAAATCCCCCAATAACTGAAATAATACTTTATCAATGAAACAAGAACAGGCTGCTTTAAATAAAGAGCTATCTCAAAGGAGAAAAGAAATTCTTGGAAATTATAAGTGATAGCCAAAACAAAATGTCAATAGAGGATAGCATTGAGGGAATCTTCCAGAAAGCATGAAAAAACTAGAATGGAAAAGAGTAGAGAAAAATTGGGACAGGTGAGAGCCAGCTCCAAAGACCCAATTCTTACTCACATGGTTCTATAAAAAGAAAATAGACCGGAAGATGAAAGAAAACTTTCAAAGAAATAATTAAAGAAAAATTTCAAGAATTGTAAAACATGCATTTCCAGACCATGGTACTCAAAATGCCTACAAAAGTGAGTAAAACTAGACCTACATCACGGTATAGCACTGTGAAATTTAGGAATTAGGATAGATGGCATTGGATTTTACAAAAGAGCATCAGTAGCAGCTTGAAAACAGTAAAGGGATTTTCAGCCTACAATTTTCAACCTACAACCTCATCCGTGCAGGTAGTTTCTAGCAGAGCCATGAGGAAGAGCTTGGTAATAAGAAGGTATCTTGTGACAGGAGTCCTGCCACAGGCCTAGACACACGGACATGGGTGGACATAGGGTCACCAGGAAGGGGGCATGGAGGTGATGCTAGCCTGGTGTGTGCCTGCAGGAGGGAGGCGTTCACACAGAGGTGGGAGGGACCCAGCTCCACTCCCCTCCTGGGGCTCGAGTAGAGACAAGCGTTTAAAAAGCAACACAAAAGGAGAATCTAGTATCTCCAGAGGAGAGTAACAAGCTGTACAAGAAATGAAAGATAATTACAGTGGCTCAATGAGGAGCAGTATTTTCACAGCCATAATAAAGAACAACTGGATACTGAGCTAATAAACACCATGATATATATCCTACAGCGGGTTAAGTAGGCCTGTGTGATGGGGTGTTTGTCTGTATTATGGCAAGCAAGGATGGGTGGTATAGAAAAACTAAATTCTTGTCTTCCACAGTACAAGTCAACTTTTTTAAACCTTGAAAAAAAATTTTAAATGCAAGTATATTATTGAAAAATACAGTGCCAAGGCTAGATGAAACCACTAGAGTTCCTTCTGGGGGAATCAAGATGGGAAGACAAAGCCAGGGGTGATTATTAAAATATCTTATCTTCTTAAGCTTAAACTAATACTGTAATTTAGAGGAAAAGAAATAATATGTGAAAATTTCCTCAAACTGAAAAACCCAAGTCTCTGGGTTGAAAAATCCAACTTCTAAGGTTGTCAAACTTAATAAAAACATACAAGAACAACAACAACAAAAAAATGGAAACCTAGTTAAACTTGAATTTCTGGTAAAAAGCAAGTAATCTTTTAGTGTGTGTCCCAAACATTGCCAACAATATTTGTGATTTATCTGAAGTCCACACTTACAGCACACCCTGCTCACCTAGCAACCCTGTGTCCAACACAGCTGCCCAGGGCCCACAGCCGTGAGCCCAGATTCCAGGTGGGAGAATAGTGCCCTCCAGAGGGGAGAGCATTACATACAAAGGGCCAGGAAGCACGGGCTTCTCTCAGCAACTCTGCAGGTTAGCAATCAGAGGAGCGGCACCTCCAAATTCGAATGAAAACTGACATCCAGCCTGGAATTCTACAGCCATTCAATTGTTAGGGAGGTTTGAGCTCAAGACTACATACTGACTCTTTCTTTGAGCCCAACTGGAGGATTTGCCCCCCGCAAAAGAGAACTAAGTCCCAGAACACAGAAAGCCCACATGGAAGAAGAGGAAAATGAATTTCCGGTTCACTCCGTGACAGGCCACAAGCGGGCCCAAGGCTCGACAGGACAGAGGCCGGCTGGGGAAGGGGGCGCCAGGGGCAGACGCTTCGGCCACATGGAAAGTATGTCTAGAAGGCTCTCCCGGTTCTGCAGAAGAGTTCAGAAAAAATTACAAACGACAACACCGAGAATTAATCAGGGGGAGAAAATGAGGCAATTATTAACGAAACGTTTATGAGAGATTAAAGGCGCATTATCCTAATACACTGCTTGGTGATGCAGAGACTCGCACTAACAGGATAAGGCCACCAACTCCAATTTAAACAAGACGTGGGAGGTGCAGACTCATCCACAGGCAGCCGGACGGTGCTCACCCCGGCCCCTCGAGGAGCTGCCAGCCTGCAGAGCCCAGCTCCCAGCCTCGCCCCGCTAACCTGGCCCGGAGGCCCCCTGCTTCCCCAAGGCTCTGGCCCTCCTGCTCCTGTCACCTGCAGCCTCTACCCGGAGCTGAGCTTGCCTCCCTGGGCTTGAGTGCTCTCCCCAGACAGGCCTGGGCTCCCCCAGCCCTGGGTCTCCCCAGGAGCCCCCAGCCCCTCACTCTATTTAGCATCGCGTATCCTCCCATCCCCTGCCTCTGGCCTGCACACTGGGCTTTCCTTACTCTGTCACCAAGGGAGGTGCCGGATGCCTCACTAAACACCGCTTCTGTCCCCACTGGGGAGGCCGGAGCTCAGGGGACTCTGCTCACTGTACCATCCCCCCCCATTCCCTGACGGCTCCATGTGGACAGCGGAGCCAAGATTTGTCAAATAAAAAACAAAGACGCAGGGACAAATACATCCGCTGAGACAAACTCAGGCAAATTTGAGAAAACAAACCACTAAAGTGATGGAAAGCGGCCCCTCCCAGGCCCAGTGAAGGAGCAGAGAGGCAGGGTCTGCGGGTTTCCCCTCAAGCCTCGTTCTATTGTTCGGCTTTTCAAGCCAGAGCATGCATTATTTTAATAAAAGTTAAAGGGAAATGAGTGTAAAACACTCACGGTTTTACCTTCTACCCTGCGCACACCCAGTCGCCTTTCACTCCGGTGCCCAAAGGAAGCACCAGCTGGGCATCTCCTGCCGGGCTCTGGTGTGGTGCAGCGAGGCCCTGCTGCAGCCCGGACGGAGCCCGAGTGCCAAGCAGGAGCTGCATCCTGACCAGAGTCCCCAGGGCGAAGTCCGATCTGCTCAGCAACTGGCTACTGATGCTCATGGAGCAGCCGTTACGGGGCCAGGCCAGGCCACCCGCCAGGCCCTTTCTGTTCATAGCCGCATCCCGTTTCCATTTCCTCTCGTCACGGCTCAGACTGTGGGGTCCTCGCCTAGATTCTGGGGGCCTGCTGTTTGGACCTTCCAGCCCCCTGCACCAGGAACCAGCAGCACAGAGCAGCGTTTGTACCAGGAGTGCCTGCGGGCTGTCCTCTTCCTCTTGTCCCCTGTTTCTAACCCACCACCCCCAGGGCCTGAGGCAGCCCTCACTCTCACAGCTCAAACCACGCGCCTCTGTCCATCTCCATTGCCACTGCCCGATCCCACCCTCCACCGGGATACTGGCAACCTTAGGAACCAGGCTGCCTGCATCCATGCAGCCCACCACACTAGGACCGGCAGTTTCAAACCCTAGTCTGATCATGTTACCCCCACATTGCTTAAAGCCTGCTTATGGCATCCCATTGCTTGTGGGCTAAAGACAAAGCTCTAACCTATGGCCCTAGCTTTATTCCTGCCCTCGCCCATGCTCCACGTTCCCCCCGTCACAGGGCCTTTGGACATGCTGTCTCCTCTGCCTCTTTTGACTATTTGCCACCTACTTATCATTCAAATATCCACTAAAACACCACTGAAACAGATTCCCCTATGTTAGGCTCCTGCAGCAGTTCGGAGCCTCTTGGCTCTTTGGAACATCACAGTCACAGTTTTACATTTAAACTTCTTGGATTAACATCTGCTCTATCCCCATCAGCATAAACACACACACACACACAGAGTTGTAGACGCCATAGAAGAAAGAAATCATTTGTTTTGTTTATTATTATATCCCCAGTGCCAACCACACAACAGGAACTCAGTAAATGTATACAGAATATTTGCTTGAAGCACTGTTTGATGACTGCGAAACCGATGTGCACTGCTTGGGTCTAAGCGACATTTATTCATCCGTCTCATCTCTACCCTAAGATTCTGGGACCCGAGACTGCATGTGTTTCTTCTAACACTGGTCTCGCTCTCCTCTGCCCACCACCCTCGGGTCACCATGATACAGAGTGTGGAAACGGCTAAGCGGCAAATGAGTTGCTATGGTGCGAGCCAATCCCATCATAAACCCGCCTTCTGCCTTTTAGACATAATTATTGATGATATATTTCCAGCAGGGTTAATTTTTTAAACTTTAAATTAATTTTTTCCATTTATCTAGAACTATTTGATAAACTAAATATTCCTTAAAGTTCTTCCCAAAGTTAAGAATACCATTTTGTCTTTTTTTAAGTTACCTTCCCTTCAAACACAAGTTGTGATAGTCAAGAGGAGTCAGTTTTCTTATGTCTGCAATATAATTCAGCTGAACAGTTAAACTTGAGAATCTCCCTGTATGTTGCTCACCAGGAACCAACTTGCTGACACTCTGACAGTGGACTTTGCTGTAACAGATGTTGACCGTCCTCCAGAGCCTGTGTGTTTAAGGCTTGGTCCCCAAGATGGTGCTATTGGGAAGTGCTGGAGCCTTTAAGTCCCTGGGCCAGTGGGAGGACCCAGGTGCCTGATGTGGGGAGTGCCTTCCAAGGCGATCATGGGACCCCAGGTCACTCCTTGCTCTCATTTGCTTCCTGATGACCAAGTGAGCAGTTTTGCTCCACCATATGTATGCTCCCACCATGATGAGCTGCCTCTCTACAGGCCCAAAGCCACAGGGTCAACTAACCACGGACTGGGCCCTCCACAACTGTAAGCCGGAATAAACCTTGTGTCTGTGTAAATCAGCTGCCTCAGGTATTTGCTTTAAGGATGAAAAGCTGATTAACACAGACTTCTGGTCTACAGAACTGTTTATAAATAAACTTCTGTTGTTAAAGTCACCTAGAGCATGGTATTTGGTTCTGGTAGCCTAAGAAGATTAACACAATAGGAGAAGCAGTGAGTCTTCTCCTACACTAGGGCTGAGGGATAGAAGTCAGCAGTACAGAAAGAGAAGGGACCTACACATCACCAGTTGTGGGATGTGTGGCCGGAGTGGGAAGGCCATGGCTGCCAGGCACTCTGGAGATGCAGGCCTGGGGCTCCCAGCCCTGGGAGGTCAGAGACATCACCAGGGTTGTGAGCTGGGATTTCTATCCAACCTTATGAGTTACCAGATATAGCAAATAGAACTACAGGATCCCAATTACACTTGAATTTGGGACAATATTTGGGACATTCATATACTCAAAATTATTGTTTAGCTGGAATTTAAATGCAACCGAGCATCTTATACTTTATCTAGTCACCCTACCCAATACACATACAGCTTTCTAGAGGACTATTTAGTCATCAAGGCTGCATAATCTTTAGTATAGCAATTCTGCTTCCAGGAATTTATTCATTAGAAATCATAAATGACAAACGTGTGCACATAAGGATATTTATCAGTGTATTGTTTATAATCATGGAAAATTGAATAAAGAATAGCTAAATAGGTCTGGTATTCCAGTTCAAATGTGTGCAGATGTAAAATTGTAATTTTTATGATTATATTTATTTACAAGAAATGATATCCAGAATACAGTAAGTTGTTGTTTTGGTTTTTTTTTTGGTACTGGGGATCGAACTCAGGACCTTGTGCTTGCAAGGCAGGCGCCAGAACCACTGAGCTAAATCCCCGGCCCCTAGTAAGTTTTAAAAGATAATAAAGTAATTTTGATCTTATACTTACTATTTTACATGTACAATATGCATATATAAAATGTCTAGAATAATTATATCAAGATGTTCACAGGAATTATCCCTGGATTGGTAATACTGGTGACTTTTACTTTGATCTATACATTCTTTTGCATATATTACCTCAAAAATCAGAAAAAAATACAGCTCTTACAAATTTTAAAAAACCTTTTAGAAAAGGAATTATACAAAAACATATTTTGGTAATTCTATGTCATAATCGGAATTGGAGAGTTCATGCATGGATCCAGGAATTCCTCACCTGAAGACTTGGGTTCCTCATTCTGCTTTGATGTTGATTTGCCTAAGCTTTGTTCATAGTAAAAGATCCACAGAAGAGCCCAGATGTAGTAGATATCTGCTCTGTGTGTGTGTATGTGTGTGTGTGTTTGAAGGACGGTATCACTCGCTTAGCTACCGACATCCGTTTTGTCCCTTCTTTTCATTACAGAGCACAAATTTTCCTCCTGACAGATCATCTCCACACCCCACGCTCAGCCCTTTCTTTGGGTAAAATTGGCTCCAACCCCAGCTGTAGGCTGTGTGTGGCCCAGATATGTCCCATCAGAGCCAAATATGTCCCGTCAGAGCACACCATTGTCTCAGCCTAATAATTTCCTCAGCTGTGAACATACATTGGAATTCTGACCAATGATCATGGGCCTTGTCAGGCGGGATGGACACATGGATGAATACAGGAAACAGAGTTCAAAAACTATGCCCACAAGTATGAACAACTAATTTACAACAATATTGCAAAAGCAATTCAGCGGAGGAAGGGTAAATCTCACAACAAATGACACTGGAGCAATTGAACATCCAACAGATAAGAAATGAACCTTGGCCTAAGGCCCACGTCTTACATAAAAATAAATTTAACCCAAGTGTGGTGGTTCACATTTGTAATCCCTGCACTCTGGGAGGCTGAGGCAGGATGATCACAAATCTAACCCCAGATGGAACAATTTAGGGACTTAGAGGGACTCTGCCTTAAAATTTTACATTTTTAATGAGGGTTGGGGATATAGCTCAGTTAGAGGGTCCTCAGTTCAATCCTCAGTTCTGAAAAAAAATTAAATAGAACATAGATTTCAATACAAAATTTCAAACCACAAAAATTTTAAAGGAAATAGAGGAGAAAGCTAGAGGAACTATGGCTTGTGAGGGTCCTTAGACATTACACCAGAAGCCCAAAACATCAAAAATGGATTGATAATTAGACTTCACTAAAATAAAAACTCATCTGTGATTCATCTCAAGAGAATGAAAATAAAAGCCACTGACTGTGAGGGAATATTTGTAAACCACACATTCGATAAAATATTCATATCTGGATATCTACAGAACTCAAAAACTCAACAGTTAAAAAAACAAACATGCTCATTAAGAAATTGGGCAAAAGGCATGAAGGAATGCTTCACCGAAGAGGAAACAGCAAATAAATCCAAGGAAAGCGCTCAGCTTCATGAGGAAAGACAACTGAAGGTCATGATGAGCCCACAGCAGGTAATGTGCATGTGTGCGTGTGTGCGTGCATGTGTGTGTGTGTTTACCATGTATATTTACACATTTTACTATGTATATTTGCTATCCATATATTTACTACGTATAAAACACACAGGAACAACCAAACCCAGATGGACAGGTGCTGTGCTCCGTCCACAGAAAGCAGCAGGTCAGCAGCCAACAAACACAAGGAGTGTCATGCTTTCTGGAGCCACTGAGCACACTGCCGGGCACAGCCTGCTTCTCAGTGTCAGAGGCCCTTGGGGCACCTTTCTGCTCCCCACCCGGCCTCCTGTGTGCACAGGGCAAGCAAAGCTCCCCAAGTTTCTGAGTAGCCTACTTGTTACAAGTCCCCTCCCTGCAGCTGGCCTCAAGGCGGCGAGCTGAGGAACGGTTAGTACTGCCCCTCCAGGCTGCTGGATGAGGGTCAGGGGGACATTAGCCTCTCGTTGCTAATGAGGACCCCAAGTCCAAGGCACTCAGTGGTGACCACACCCCAGCCTCTGCACCCCAACCCGTCTGGAGCCGTCTGCATCCCCACAAAGACTCTTTCAGATCCACACTGACCTGCAGCTCTGCCTCCGTCCACCCAGGACTGCAGTGCCGCTGCCTGATGCCCAGAGGAGCCTGTCACTAGGGTTGGGTTGCACTGAGTCCATAAAGGGGTGCACCAGACAGAGGGGATTTACAAACAGTCCCAAACTGGCCAAAAGTTGGACTGCTTCTTCTTTTCACATGTGTCAGCAATTACAAACCCTGTCGTGATTCAAGTGTTCCTCCCCACCAGCAACCGCCCACCACCTCTCAGAGGCCCCTGGCCAGGCCAGGCTGCTCCCAAGACAGCCAGTCTGTCCCCAGGGCGTCATTCCATGTGTGTTTCCAGGACACCCTGCCTCCGACTTAAAACTCGCCCTGGCTCCCACAGCCACCAGAACGAATCCGGCTTCCAACATCTTCTCGACCCCTAAGCCTCGCGTCCCGTCTCCTTCTCTAGCCCCTGCGCCCTCTCTCCCGCTCTGCATCCTAAGTGCCTGTTCTTTGGACTCACCATCCACTCTCCAGCTCCAGGCTGTTGCTCGGCTGTTCCTGTCATTAATAACTTTCTTTTCAACCCTAAAATCCCAAGTCATCTGAGGACGTGTTAACTTCTCTGGGAAACCTCCCCTGATGCCCTCCAGCCCTGGGAAGAACCCACTGCTCTTCCTCCCTCTCCCAGGCACTTGCTGCCTGTGTCGCTCACGGCAGGCCCCTCCTGCTCTGCTTGCCTGTGCTGCTTTCCCCATGTGGATTCCGGGGAAGGGCAAATTCCCAGTCTCAGAAGTGGAGCCCAAAGCACTGGCTGGGCTTGTCTTCCTAGTTCGCTAAGTCACTGTGCTTTGAACAGTGTCCATGGCCAGCCCCCATTCCAGATCCTGTTCACCGATTCTCTCTGGATCAGTGGACTCAGAACTGCTGGGGCTTGGGCTCTCTGTTCCTCCCAGAAAGCACCTCTCAACTCGCTGGCCACAGATTTCCTCAGAAGGCTGAAGTCCTGCTCACCTCCCACTCTCCTGCGCCTGGCCCAGCAGGCGTCCTATAAACGTCTATTACAAACACCAAAGGAGTACAAGACACCAGGAAGGTGTCTCCTCCCACCGGATCCCCACCAATTCCCATCCCAACTGCTGTCCCCGTCCTGCTTGGTTTTTATTTTTGCTTTTGTGTTTTGCTCTCAAAATCTCTACTTTGTTCAGGTTTCTAGAGCCAATGCTTCAAAGAATTTGGGTCTCTCCCCAGCCCCAGGAGGTAACTAGTTGACTCTTTTTCAATCCTGGTGGCTGGGCACACTGTCACACGCCTGAAGTCTCAATGACTCATGAGGCTGAGGCAGGAGGGTAACTTGAGGTGGGCCAGCCCATCCCCTCTTCCTCTCCCTTCCTTCCAAACTCCCCTAGCAGAAAAGTCACCCTCACGAAGGATCTGCAGAGGAGTAGAGGGGCCAAGTGGAGGCTGGCCTTGCTAGCAGAGAGGGAGCCTTTCCTGAAAGCCAGGGCTGGGGAGCAGGTCACCAAGGTGGTGACAGCACCCTGCAAGAGGAGCAGAAGGACATCACTGCAGGAACTGCTGACAGGCTCAGGACACCACCTTGAAGCAAGGCACAGGGGCCGGGAGTCAGCCCGAGGTGCTGTGACCCAGGTGTACCTCTGCTCGGCACCTCAGAAGCGAGGCCCCGCCTCCTCCACCCCTGCCCCCCAGCACCGCGGCTGCAGGGTGCTGAGGGTGCTGACGCAGAAAGCTGCAGCCTCTGGGAGCCGCTCCAGGATGCAGCCTGTTCCAGGGGAGGTTTCGACAGGAGAGGAAGCGGAAGGAGGCAAAGCCTTGGCTGGAGTTAGGGGATGACAGCGGCTGGGTGGGCGCAGAGGACGGGACCCCCGCCCCGGGCTGAACGCTCCTCCTGGACGGCCTTGGCCCTGCCGAGCTCCCACCAGTCAGGTGCAAGGAGCGGCCCCTCAGGTGACCTCCAGGAAGGACTCAGGTGGGCTTCCGGGCTGCTGGGGGTGGGTGCAGGCAGAACGGGTGCAGGGGGCGCCGGAGAATCGGGGGTGGCAGCTGTACCTGGACGCGCTGGGACGGCGCCTCTTGGATCCTGGAGCCCGGGGGGTGAGGCGGCCCCCCAGCTCCCGGGCTTTCTGCACCTCCGTGCCTCCCCTCACCGTGACAGGGACGTGGGGGGGGGGGCGTGCAGGGCTCACAGCACAGGGGCTCTGCGGGGCGCAGGGCTCCGAGCAGGTGCGCGGGAGGGGAGCCCCTGGCGTCAGCAGGAGGGAAGCCAACCGAGGGAGGCGGAAGGGGCAAGCTTCCCCAGGGAGGTTCCGCGAAGGGCACAGGCTGCTCTTTTCCAAAGGGCCCGGGAGGACCGGCCCTGGGCTGGGCAGGGGGCGCTGTGCGACTTAGTCAAGCTCTGTGGGCCAGGGCCGATCTCTTAGTACCACCTTCGCCTCTGACCTTTATGGATTGTTCAGGTAAGAGAAAGTTATGAAGTGCTGTAAATGTGAAGGTGTAATACTGTTACTGCCACAATCTCAGGCTGCTGGAGCTCAGCTCTGGTTCCACACAATAATCTCTTGAGAAGTTTTTTTAAATGCTCCACAGAGGGCCGGGGATTTAGCTCAGTGGTTTTGCCAACTGTCTTGTAAGCACAAGGTCCTGAGTTCAATCCCTGGTATCAAAAAAAATGCTGCACATGGACCTCACCCCGGATCCAGGATGCAAGTTAGGGCACAGAGACAGCGGAGGGCAGGAAGTGGCACTTACGAGACCCACTGCCCCAGACACCCCGAAAGTAATCACGTGGAATAACATGTATTAAAAAGCAGTCTCCAGCTTCCCCTAGATCTAAGGTATCAGAATTTCAAGCAGGCTTTGCAGCCTTTATGCAATTGACCTCCGTATCCACGAGATATGCACCCACAGATTCAACCAACCTTGGATCAAAAGTATCTGAAAAAAAGTTATATCTGCACTGAACACACAGAGACTCTTCCTTGTTGTTACTCTCTAAACAATAGAGGACAGCGACTCTTCACACTGTAGGAGGTATCACAAATCATCCAGACAGTGTGAAGACTGCGGGCTGAGTGGGTCTTATGCAAGCACTGTGGCTCTTGTACAGGGGAATTGAGCACCTTCAGATTTTGTTATCTGTGGGGTCCTGGAACCGCTGCCCCTCACATTGCAAGGGACAAGTGAAGGCAGTGCAATCCTGCCCTTCCAGTGAGGGTCTGCAGTCTGTCACCTGCTTCCTGTGGGGTGAGTGATCGATCTCACCAGCAGTTTCTGGGCATCGTGGGCAAACAAGCTCAGGGAGAGACCGGCCTCTCAGATGGCTTGCACAGATGTGTGCTTCGGGAACAGGGTTGTGCTAGACAGCCAAATCCAGGCACACCCTACTCCAACAGGTAACCGCCCAATCACAAGACAACAAATTTCCCAGCAGAATGCCTGGGGACTTTCGGATGGAAAGAAAATCTTGATAAGTTATATATATAGAATAGCACTGATGGCCAGCGTTTTAGCATTTTGTCAACAGATTATTCAGGGTCCCTTACTTCATACTCTGCTGACTGCTCTGTGAAGAAGGCTACAAAAATATGTACACACGGAGGTGCACACACACATGCACACACACACACACACACACACACACACACATATACACTCCTGCCTCATCAAACACAGGAATGGGAGAATGGAGAGCAGTGAAGGAGCCCCTGAACTCCCCAGGCAACAGGAGGGGTCACAGATGATGCCAGACCCGAAAGGCACCCTGGGGTTTGTTCTGCCTGCTCTCTCGTCTCCAGGGGAGATGTCAGCAGGGAAGTCCAGAGAAGGATGCCCCATCATCTGCCGCCAGCAAGCTCCTTCCAGGACTGGCGCGACAGTGGGCAGCTGGGAAGGTCACAGGGTGGCGCATGGGCGTGGCACACAACGCACTGCTTGCTGCTGAGTTTAGTGCTGGCTTATCACAGGTGGGGACCCCGAGGGCCTGAAAAGGGCTGCCTGTGGTTCGGGCTTCCTGACTCCTGCAGAAATACAGCCTAAGGAGAGACTCATAAATGTAAACAAGTATGTATACTAAAGTTCACAGGGGCACCAGTTATCAGCACAAAATCAGGAAGCAACCTAAATGTGCAACAATAAGGGATCAGCAGCAGAATAATGGTGCATCTCTACCAGGGCTACACACCACTGCGGAGAAAAGCAGAGCTGTAATAGGCGTTGGGAGCACCACTGAGGACTGAGCCCAGGCCTTTGCACTGCGCTACATTCCTGGCCTTTCATTTTTCACTTGCTTATTTATTCTTTTAAAATTTGAGACAGGGTCTCACTAAGTTGCTAAGTACCCCAGGCTGGGCTAGAACTTATGATCTTCCTGTCTCAGTCTCCCAGAGGGCTGGGATTGCAGACGAGCTCCTCCACATTCAGCTAGCATGAAGCTTTTAAAATGAAGTGCTGCATGATTTCTGCAGGGATTAGGTGAGGAGGCAGAGCTACTCTGGTGAAAACTACAACAAAATGCCTAGAAGTGAATATCTCTTGTGTGGGGTTATGGGGATTTTTCTTTCCTTCCTTATATTTTTCTGAATTGTACTCTTTTCCATAATGAGTAGTGATACCACTTTTAAAGTCAAAAGCTAAAATCCTTCTTTTCAGCAGCTTATTCAAGGTCCAACAGTGTCTTAGAAGCCCACTCAGGCTTCCAGCCCAGCCAGGGCTCTCGCCTGCATGTGGCTGGCGGGCGGCGGGAGAGGAAGCCAAGTGTGGTGGGGTTGACACACAAATGCCAGGCTGGTGGAACTGTGCAGGGCTAGGCCAGCCCAGAAGTTGCCTAGGGCAAAGCTGCAAGGGCAAAACCAGTGCCATGCCAAGACCTTTCATCCCAGAGCGACTTCAGGGCAGAATTGTGAGCCTGGCACACACCCCACAGCTGCCCTGGTGCCACTCACAGGCAGCTGCTACTTGGTCCAAGTAGAGAGAGACCTGGATCAACCTTGCCCTGCCACAGGCTCCTGCCTAAGGAGCCCAGAGGTGCAGGGAACACGATAGCCCCGCGTGGGGCCGCACCACGGCTTCTCCTTAATAGAGAAGGGCCTTCCCGGCCCCCGCACCTTCCCGGTAACAGTGCCAGGTGCTCGACACAGCCAAGAGCAAGGAATATGTACTCTGCAACATCACAATAAAAAAGGATTTAGATGCACTTAATAACTAAGATAGACCTCATCTATAAAATAAGTAAATAAGGGAGAGAGGAAGAGTGGGAGCAAGAAAAGGAAGATATTTATTGGACTTGATACTCAATAAAATTATTACATCTCTCTTAAGACTTTCTTATAACCTGTTCATTTTATTTTTAAATATTAAATTCTGATCTTCGTAAAATAAGAAACTGGAGTACATGAGCTCTGGGAAGCAATCAGTCTACATACGGCTGAAATCTTAGCAAACCCAACTCTTCTTCAAAGGTCACTCCAGTGGTAACAACCAAGCAGTAACGCCTCCCAGGCAGTCAGGGGGCCAGCTGCACACTGATGAATGTGTGTGGGCACCCAAGAACTTCCAAGCAAACTCCATGGCAAACCCAACCATCGCACTTTGCAGATGAAGACCCCGGACCCGAGAATGACACTAATGGCCACAGGCACGGACTACAGGCAGGTGACTTGCTCAGGGTCCTACAGAATGCTAGTGACAGGCCCTTATTAGGTGCGATTCCCATCTGCCCCACACTCTATGGTTTCTGACTTTCAGGGACTAAAGATGAGACAAACAGGATCAGAAATTCCTTTGTGTGGCTTGGGAAGTCCAATAAATGAGCAACTACAAAGGAGTCAACCGGCAAAAGCAGCCATGTCTTTTCTCCTCTCAGCCCTGAGCTCAAAGATGAACCAGGGACAAAGGGCTAAGTCCCAGGCCAGCTGGAGGAGCAGCAGACCCTGAGTGTTAGGCCTTCCGGGCTGAGCAGAGCAGAGTCAGAGTAAGCTTCCACAGCAGCACAAGGAAAACCAAGCAGAAAAGAGCTGCTCGGCACCTGATGCATTTAGGGGACAGAAGGGACAAGGGTCACACTTGAAGACAATATTTAGGAAAAATGGAAAAGAACATTGGAAAGCCCCATTACAGCTCGCTGCTGGTCCTTCTTTGTGTTTTGCTTAGATTTTGAGTTTGACTTTATAAATATGGCAATTAGGAAAGTTAATGTTTGAATGTTTTCATTAAAAAGGATTAGTTAGAAAAGTGCTTGTGAAAAAAACACTGTAATCTTTAACTTGGTTAACACTATGCACAGAAAAGTGGACGTAACATCATCGTGCAAGTAGTGCAGGCTACCTCGCCTCTGGTAGATTATCCAAAATGCTGACATCTGCTGGCAAAGTACAGCAGCTACTCCAAACCTCACAAGACCACCTCTGAGGTCACCTCCTCACAGACATTTATTCAAGAAAGCTTTAACGGGCAGCAGGGGAGAGGAGAGCTTCTCTCACATAATCGAGAGCAAAACAAAACAGTTTCTGGGCTGAGGTGTAGCTCAGTGGAAGGGTGTGTGCTCCATGTGAGAGGCCTGGGCTCCATCCCCAGCATCACACACACACACACACACACACACACACACACAGTAGAGATGTAGGGAGCTTCAAAAGGGTTGAGAAGCAGCCACCAAACGGTCCACAAAACCTTAGACTGAGGCTCCGTGCATTCTATTCCAGTGGAAGGATTTTCTCAACACGCATTCTTTGGATTGCACTTTTTGTGAGATGTGAACAGAAATTAGCTAAAAAACAAAAGGTGGTGCGTCTGTGGTAAGAAATAATCTGAAAAATACTGGGTTAGAGAAGTGAGATAGGTTTATTTGCTGTAGGCTTTGCAGAGTCTTTCCTTCTATGTTCTACATTCAGTGCTCCAAGAGGCAGCATCTGAACCCCAGCGCCAGGGATTCCTTTCCTGGGGCTGTCAGGCAGCATCTGTGAGCTGCAGACCACATGGGAACTGTGGGCCAAGTGATTCCAGGTGATGTGGTCATCAGAATGTCCACTTCAGTAGGGGAGTAAGGACGCTTCCAGGACAGTAGATGTGAGGAAAACAACCTGACAACAGAGACCTCTGAGCTCAAACGCAGAAAGCCTGAAGGAATCTGTGCTGCGGACGCTCTGCTTCTGGGGTTTCAGAACAGGCCTGGAGTAATTCAGAATGGTTGTGGCGCAGACTGGAGTAACAGCGCCACGATTTTTGGAAGCCACCTCCTGCTCAATTATTCATGCCTCTTTGCCTTTTTCTCTATTTATCCATCATTAAGTAACTTCAGCTGATCTATTTTCAAATTAAGTACATTCCTGAAATGCTGTCTATAAATCAAATGCATGATTTGTAAATTGAGTCATATTTTCCACTGGTTTATAATTCCATAGAAGCAGGTTGACCTCACGTAGTCATAAAAGGAACCGTGAGGGGACTGCCCAGCACTGGAGGAAGCATTCTACCTGAGTCTTCATGCCTTCCTGTGCAGCTCTCTCTTCCCTGCGATGCCAGCCGGCCCGAAGTTGGGGTCACTGGGGGACCTGCACAATCTGTCCACTCTCTCGTGCAACCTTTCAGTGGGGCCCAGCATGCTGGCAGCTGTCACTGAGCCCAAGGACCAAGAGTAGCTTTGTCACCTCATTGCTTACTTTCTACCTTCAGGGATTTCTGTGACTCCCTAGGAGCTGTCGCCTGCATGGAGGCAGCTTTCTCTCACAGACTCTAGGTCTTTACTTGAGTCACCTCTATAACGACCAAGTGTATGATGGCTACATAGCTGAATCATGGTCACAGTGAGATCAGAAAGTCCAGATCTATGAGGCAAGAGAAACTGTGATATTGAGATACATATATGTATGTATGTATCAAAATATATCAAAAGATTTTGATTTATAGGAGCTTTTCAACTCTTTCTAAAGGTTGGACAATACTGAGAGGCCTTGCAATGCCTTAGTGCTGCACTGAAGCAAGCAAAGGAGAAAAGAGAAATAATTGGTTCTTACTGAATGCTCACTGTATGCAGGCCTGGTTAGCATTATTCCCTTCCGCTTGGCTGGCACCACGAGGAAGGGCATTTATTAATACAGCGTGATTCTTTTTTTTTTTTTTTTGGTACCGAGGATTGAACTCGGGTCCTTGCACTTGTGCAGCAGGCGGCGAAACCACTGAGCTAAATCCCCGGCCCTAATACAGCCCAATTCTACAGGAGAGAAAACCAAGACTCAGAGAGGCTGCCCTCCCGAGATCACACCGTGGACAGTCGGTGGCAGCCTGGACACTGACCCTTGGGGCAGGCAGGCCGCAGCCCCTACTGCACTGCTAGCTGACAGGCCAGGGGCTGGGCAGGTCTGCACAGCTCCTGTCCTCACCCCAACCCAGCACAGGTATGGGAAATGTCACGCAGAACACCTACGAATGGTCCCCTGAGCATTTGCACATCACACTTAGAAAAGAGTGACTACAACAGCTCAGAATCCCACTTTTAAACGTGCATTTTGAAAAATGTCCCTAATGAAAAACATGGTGTCTCCAAAGGGAAAAGGTCCTTTCTCCAATCTGCTCTGCAATCATCATTTCTAAAGCTTCAATACTCCTTCTGCTTCCACGGGAGGAGGGAACTGGGATTGCAGGAAGCAGGGGATAAACTGGTTTAAACTCATTTTCCTATTGACTATACGTTCTCTCTTAAGTTTAGCTACATGATGCGATTTTTACTCATTGATGCGAGTCTGCTTCCATTAAAAAGCATCTCTGATAGAAAAATGATTCTGTTATACATGACAATAAAAACTTTTCTGAGGGCCGGGGATTTAGCTCAGTGGTTCCACTACCTGCCTCGCAAGTGCAAGGACCTGAGTTCGATCCCTGGTACCAAACAAACAAAAACCTTTTCTGAAATGTGTGTACTAGAGAAATGGATGCAGTGACCAGTATTAAGACAGAAGAGAAGGCCCAGGTGGATTTCCTTTCATCCCAGCCTGATGTAACTTTTTCTGCCCTACCATAAAGGGTAAATACTCAGAGGAGAGAGATTCCTTTAGATCCTGACTTTCAGAAGTAGAAGATACCCCGGGGAGAGAGGGTCCGTGTGAAATCTACTCCTCTGCTAGAATCCTAGGAATTCTGAACTGACTGCAGCCCCAATGACTATGCCAGCTCTCTTAAATTCTAGCCCTGAGATATTTTAATGAAATCATAGGGCAAGTGAGGATATGAGAAAAGCTGTCTTATCTCCCTCCTAAAGTGATAACGCAGGACAGGGTTCCAGCTCGACGGCCACTTAGCTTCTGACCAGCACACTGCAAAGACAGGAGTTGCAGCTGGGGCAGCTGAGGAACAGGAAAGGATCTGGAAGTGACCGGAAGTCACCAGACAAGGGACAATGCAAGGCCATGGCCAGTGCCACTTGGGACCCAGGAAAGCCCCAGAGTCCACCAGGCATCCCTCCTGTGCCGCTCAGCCTGGCCAGCGGGAACAGCGGGTGTCTCAGTATGTGACTCAGTAAAGGGGACGCAGGCCTCTTGGGAAGCATCCCAACGCCCAATCTGCCTGTGCTCTGGCTCTCGCTCTACAAGGCCTGCACAGGCCGTGCAGTGAGACTGTCCTCAGCTCTCAGCTCTCTCTCCTGTGAGGTGACAGCAAGTAAAAGGCGGGGCCTAGGAGGTCTTCAGGTCTCTGGAGTTTCAGCCTTGGGCCTAGCCTCCAGGGGGCAGAGGGCGCCTGGCAACCTCCTCCTCTCTGCTTCTTCTGTCTCTGTTTCTCATCCTGCCGCGATGCGCTCCCTCCCCGGCCCCATCTCCACCACCAGCGACCCCAAAACAATGTGTCCACTCAGCGGTGGACTAGAACTTCCAAGACAGTGAGCTGAAAAACACCTCTTCTTCTCTCTAGAAGTTGGTTTGTGTCAGGCATCTGTTAGCAATGGAAAGGTGGGTGGTCTGTCGCTGTCATCGCTGTAGCTGGAAATGCTAATTGCACTACACACTGCCCACCTGCTTAGCTGGGAGGACAGGGCCTCTGCTCTCCAGCAGCCTCAGAGGCTCTCCGCTGGCATGGCGACTGGGTGCTTCCAGCTCTCAGCTCCACGTCCACCGACCACCGTGTGGGCAGCCGCGTGTGCCCCACCCCACCCGGCCCTCACATCTGACCCAGGAAGGGCTCACACAGGGAAGCTCCACGGAGGGGCCACCAGGTGGAATTTTCCCCGAACACAGCGCCCTGCGGCCTTTCACTTTCTAACCAGTGGAGAAACAGGCACAGGGAAATGTTTCCCACCTGAGAAGAAGGCAGCTGTGGGCAGCGTGGGACAACCTTGGGCCCAGACCCCACCTTGGGGAGGCTCAGAAACAAGCTCACACACAAGCTTCCATCAGACTGACTCGGGGCTCTGTAACCTTCCAGGGCTGACGTTTCTGTTAGATTTAGTGAGCAGGCGGAAGTACGCTGCCATGGACTGGAAATCAGAGAAGCAGGACTCGTGGAAACAGGAGACCCCTGCCCTTCTGTGGGGCAGCAGGGCTCAGCTCCTACCTGCAGGAGTTGGGGCAACCAGGGCCAACTTTTATTTTTCAAAAGAAATCGGAAATCCAGGCCTGTGTGTAAAATCTTCCAATATTTCTTAATGTTGGAAGAACATTATTTGCCAGGCCAAATCTGGGAATTTAGGACATGACAGATGGGGCAACCTGTGTAGTTTTCAAGTAGGGGCTCTGTGATTTGCTCTTCTGAATTTATTTGTGAGTGTGTGTGAGTGTGTGTGTGTGTGTGTGTGTGTGTGTTACTAGGAACTGAACCCAGGGCCTGAGCTATTTTCTTATTTTGAGATCAGATGTCATTAAGATGCTGAGTTGCCCAGACTGGGCTCAATCTGGGCCATCCTCCTGCCTCAGCCTCCCCGAGTGCTGGGATCACAGGCCTGCGCCACCATGCCTGGCACTCCGGGGACTGCCTACTGTCATGTAACACTGTGCTGTAAAGGCAAGCATGCTGGCTCCCACAGGTCACACACGAGGGCTCCCCAGGACAGAGACCCCTCTGCTGAAGCACAGACAGCTGTCTTCCTTCCCCTTCCAGCAATGCCAAGTTGCCTTGCGGCAGCAGGGCCATGCCTGTCTGATTTACAGCTCAGCTGGAAACTGTTCATCCTGTCTCTGGTCCTGTGATTTATAAAAATGACGTGTGACCCAGCAGGAGCTTCTCCTTGTCCACCAAGTAACAAAGTACAGGGAAAGCCTAGCACTTGTGTCTGGTTCTGGGGCATCAGACGCTGGCACTGCTGGGTTAGACCCTAACTTTCTGCATTCCTTCCTCTCTCAAGGAGGGATGCCTCAATCCCTTGCTTTCCTGATTTCCAATCTGTGGCATTTCCTTCAGCCTGGTTATTAAATTTAACACAGAAGTGAAGCTCTGAAAGGCTAAAGATCTCCTAATCACCGGGACTGGAAGGCCCACGTGACAGCCAAGGTCAGCATGTACAGTGGAAAGGACCTTCGTCCACACAGGGTAACAATCCTTAAATCGTCCAGGAGCTGATTATTCACTGTGAATTCTTCCAGCTGCCTCTGTACCCTGGAAAGTCAGGGAGAGAAAGGCAAAATCCAAGATTACTTCCTTAGACTTCCTAGGGCAGCTCTACTAAGCTGTTTGGTTGGGTAGGAAATGAAGTCATTCATTTAAAAAAAAAAAAAAAAGTTGATAGAACCGTTAGGCTGCAGCTGCCACGGAAGAGAACACTGGGTTTGGAGTCAGGAAATGTGGGTCCCAGGCCCAGCTCTGCCTTGGGACCTGTGTGAACTTGGGTTACTCATTTTGCTTCTCTGCCTCAGTTTACCCCTCCTTAAAGCTAGCCTCTCCCAGCTTTCATATCGGTCCTTCTGCGACCTCAGTACTGCCGCACTTGGCAATGCCCAGGTGCTCAGGCAAAAGGCTAAGTTCAAATCCTCATTCTAGTGTGGTTGGGAACAAATGTTGTTGAAGAATAGTATTACCAGTCTATCCATCCCATTCAAAGATGTCTTCAGAAGACATTTCTGAATATTAAATCACATCTTAGGTACAGTTATTGAAGGAAATTCTGCTGTGACTCCCCCAGGCCAAGGGCCTTCTGGTCAAACAGAGCTATGCAGAGTCTACTGTTATGTGTACTTCACTTAAACGTTTGTTCTGGAGAATACAACTGAAACTGGTGGGGACCCTGGCTTTCTATGAGGGTGCAGGTGGCCCCAGCTCCACACATCGCTGGTTGCCAAGGCCCCTCTGCTCTTCAGAGCTGGGTTGTGCTCAGAGCTCACACCCTGCTAGCCCTGGTGGGGCCCGGAACGAACCACCAGGAAAGCTGCAACGGTGGCCTTGCTCTGCAGATGACAAAACTGAAGCTTCGTGAGGTCAGGTGAGGCACAGGGGTCCGGCTGCCCTGCCCTGGGCTGGGTCCCACATGGGAAGCTAGGGCCATAGGAGGGCGCTGCAGCTTTTTCATTGGACACAAACTGGCTCGTAAATTTAGCACCTACAGAAATATTTAGGTACCATGACCCCTCTTTCTTCTTTCTCAGCCCCAATCAGCCTCTCCCTGCATTCCATTCTGTAGCAATGGTGGGCCACACGTAGCCATGTGCCCCTGAACCTGTCACGGCTCCTCCGGGCCTCCACAGCTCCTGCCCACCAAGGAGGAAAACAGCCTGTCCACCTACCTCGCCTCCTTGCAGGAATGCAAGGACCCTAATAGCTGGCCCTTATATAGTGCTTACTACTGTAAGCACTGTACAGGTATTAACTTGTTCAATCTTCCAAACCCCTCCAGGAGAGTGCTGTTATTATTTGACAGAGGGAAACTGAGGCACCTGGAGCACTTTCATGACTTGCAGCGCCACCCAGCAGAAGAGGGATTTGACCCCACACCACTGTGCTGTCCACCTGCCTCTGGAGCTGCAGCAAGTAGCTGCTGGCTTGTCCTCCATGGGACTCTGCTCCCGGGAGGCTGCACAGAGGGGCTGGGCGAAGGGGAGGCCCCAGGCTGAGGTGCCAGCCTGCCTGGAGGAGGCAGGAATGCCATGCCCGCCCCACCCACCGCAGGGCCATCTCGCTGAGTTCTTTCTCTACTGCCAAGAGCAGGTTTGTCTGTCTCCCAGAGACAGTGGTTGTCAGGCCCTGAGAGAACAGAGAGCATGTCAAAAATAGCAGCGCCAGCAGCAGACTATGTGGCTGAAATTGCCTTTAGAAATGTTGGTTCTGCTCTCACCACAGAGCCAGGGTCTGTCTGTCTGTCTGTCTGTCTCTGCTCCCTGCAGCCTACAGCAGAGGCTGCTGAAGGGTGCAGAATGTTTCTGGAGCAGGCAAGGCGTCCCTGACAGGGCCTGTGACTCTCTAGGGGATCCTCCCTATAGAACAACAACAAGGTCAGAGTGGTATTAAGAAGAAAGCATCAGAAACCCCAGCGGGACTGGGCCCCAAACAGCTCCAGCAGAGCCAAGGTTAGGCCAGTGCTGGTTTACTGCACACAGCCCCACCTTCTCTTCTGGGAATGGGAGGGTCCCCATCCTGTGGGGTAACTGCTCACAAATGGCCACTGTGCCATTTGTGAGGGGGTCTCTATGCCCCCTCTAGGGTACCAAGGAAGCAGAGGGTGAGGACCAAGAAGGGACAGAGAGCCAGGGTGAGCCACTTCCTCAAGTTAGAGCAAGGGAGGTGCCAAGCATGTGCTCCCCACCCTGCCACGACCCTGTCCTTATCCCCAGTGACTGTGTCCTCCCTCCAAGCCCACACTCCAGACCTTATTCTTCAAGAGGTATCTGTGCAGCCTGGTCTAAAGAAGATGCAGAGAGGAATTCTACAGCTGAACTAGTAGCTTTCTTTTCCTCCCCTAAGTGACCATGACATCCTACAAGGAGACCACACTTCCCTTCCCATGGCAATAACGCAGTCAAAACCAAGCACAGCCAAGACAAGACGGTGCTTCCAGTCAGACTGTCTTGGGGGCCAGTATGCTCTGGGAACCTATCTTGGCATTTCCATAGAGATGCGGGCAACAGAAATACAAGCAAAGCAAGGGCTCGGCCAGGGAGGAGGGACAAGGGGAGCCGGGATGGAGAGGTGAGGCTGGACAGCCCCCAGGGCATGGGTGGAGCAGAAGCCACATCTGAGGCACAGGAGCAAAGGGCAAGGTAAGCCCACGCCAGCGCCTCCTTCCACCTCTCCAAGCACTCAGGGCTTCGGGGCTCTCATCACAGAGAGGAGAGCAGTGCAGGCAGAGGGCTCGGCTTCTGTGCCTGAGGAATTCAGAGCTTACCAGTGGGCAGACGTTGGCCGGGTTTGGCTTGTGTGTGAGGGTATTTATCTATGTGGCCCACAAAGTGTGAATTCCTCCAGCAAGCTCATACTGCACTCACGTGTGCACAGTGAGTGGCCACTCCCTGCTCACTAGTGCTGATCATGCTCCTCATTTACCAGAAAAATGCCTGCACATCTTTAGTGCAGGTAAACCCCACCGCAGTTTGACTGTCAAAATTCACACACACACACACACACACACACACACACACACACACACACACAGTCTGTTCTTGGTATTACACAAAAGAGCAAGAACCAATGGCAGACAGCTCTGAAGTATCCTCCTGGGCAGAAGAAATAAACTGCTGTCCCCGCCGGACATGGTCTAGGCTGCCTTCAGAGGTGCTGACCTTGACCTGCAAAACCCCTCAGCCCAGTGTGGAACTGCCAGGTCATTAGACCAGTGCTACACCCCGAGCAGTGCTTTTTCTGGTTAATTTTTAGAATTCTGTGACTATCAACATAATCCTCTCTTAGGACACTTCTGCCCCTCCCCAACCCCGCTCCACAAAAATCTCTCTGGTGCTAACTCAACAGCCCTGTTGTAGGCCCCAGGGGACGGCAAGGGCCATGGAGGTCCTGATGCAGGGGAGCCGTGACCCCGGGCTCTGCAGCCTCCCACAGGGGTGTAACACGCATGCGCTGAACCTCCTCCCGCCTCTCAGGGAGTGTCCCCAGAATGGCGACCCTTCCAGTGTTCTCCCTCCTGAGCACCAGGGAGCCAGAGCCGGCTGGGGCTACACAGAGCTGCATATGCCCAAGTCAGCAAACCAACCCAGAGCTGAGGCTGCTTCCAGGCTAACTGCCCTCCTATCTTCCTCAAAGTCCTCTTTACTCCATCTATTCCACTACTGCCCCTCTGTCTCCAAGCTCTCCGAGAAGCTCTCAGTTCAGGGGACCCTGAGGTAAACTCACTCCAGGGCTATGCAGCAGAATATGTGTCTGTGCTTATCAGGAAAGGATGGTACTGGACATGTCAGGAAGGGAATCCTGAGGCTGGAGGCCGACCTGCTCAGCTGGGTCACAGCTGTCCTAAGGCTCAAGGTGTGACTGAGAGCAATGCCACAGGTGTTGCCACCCCTCCGCAAAAAGGCAGTGAGGTAGGGGGTTAAAGCCGCGAGGAGAGGGAAACCAGACATGAGGAAGCCGGCCAAGGAAAATAAAGAGGTGCAAAGAAAGAAGGAAAAGAAGCAAGAAAGGGAAGATGCAGAGGAAGAGAAAGGTGACGGGGGCAGACACAGACACAGAGCGAGGTGGCCACTCAGAGGCCAGGGTCAGCCCACTTCCTTGGAGCGCACCTCCCCTCTGCTCCCAGCACCCCGAGTTCTAATGTCTCCCGAAGGAGGACCTACCTCGGTGCAGAAGCGGCCAGAGGTCCCTCCCTGCTCCTAGGGGATGCCGGCTGAGGGTGGCAGTCCCAGGAAGTCCTGTGGAAGGCCCCACCGGCTCCAGTCAGGTTGAGGACAGCGTGGCCTGCACTTCCCTGGCAGCTGCCAATGGCCGTGCCCTCATCACAGCAACAAGCAGGGCACCGTATCCAGATGTTCAGGGCGCATCCACGGGGCGATGCCCAGGGCCACTGGGGGTCCTGGGACTAAGTCCTTCATAGAAACCAGGTGGAGCCACCACCTCCGTTTTCCTTCCGAGGTGTAAGAAGAGCCACCTATGAGATTTTTCTGGAGCCAGACTGTTCCCTGGGAGGAAGGAGTTTCATTTTCCCCTGGGTCTCTGAGACCTGGGAAGAACCTGAGACCAGAGGAGAATTCCAAGGTGCCTATGACTAGTATCATTCTTGGCGATGCCCGGTGTGGCTGCTGCATGAGGAATAGTAAGTTGTCCCCTTGTCATTTTAAAATCACAATGTTGACACTAGTTCTACTGGGAGTTGTGTAGCACTCAAGTTTCTGAACACCCAGGGGTGAGATGAAGCAGCTCAAGGTCTGGGGAGGAAACGAGGAAGAAAGGTGTGGACAGAAGTGTTGGCAGCCAGCTGTCTCCAGTTCCCAGGGTCCTGCGCCAGCCCTTACCAACAGGCGGGAGGCGCCCTCATTTGAGAAGCCGGGAATATGTCTTGTGCTCTCCCTTGAAACTCAATCAGAAGATGGAGAGAACAGGCTGGAAGGTTGCTACGGCAACCGGAATCCCTGGAGGGCCGGGCTTTCCCCAGCCTTTTCCTCTCAGGCCTGCTCTGACTTGGAAAGGCAGTGTTTGTTCAGGGATGGAGATGAAGGTGATCACACACATGTAGATACATGCACCCGTGTCCCACATCTCCACTGCTGGGAGCACCTTTCTGGCCTCTGCAGCAGGCCCTTCTCCTTCTCCAGAGAGCCAGGAGTAACTGAAGCAATGTGGAAAAGAGCATCTCCTGGCCTCTGCTCCATAAGCGCCTCCGGGTCCCACTCACTTCAGGTTTGGAGAAGCCAGCTCCAGCAAGGTGACCTGCACCCCCAGCAGGACCCCACCGTGCCTATCTAAGAGCAGCCTCCCTCTGAGGGGCGAGAAAAAAGATGGCGGCCAGCCCTGGAGAACAAGGGGGCATTTAGGAAGATAAGAGCCTGTTCCTGGGCTCTGGACCCAAGGCAGAAACTTTAGAGAAAACCTTGCCTCTGGAGGAGGGGGAGACAGGGTGACAAACTAAGAACCAAGTTCATTACTATAACTCACATATTTGCATAGCAGCTTCCCAGATGAGTTCATTGACACTCCCCATGAGGTAGGGAGGGGAAGACATTGATGTTCCCATTTAACAGACAGGGAAACTGAGGCACAAAGAGGGACTGACTCACCAAAGTTACCCTGTAAAGCTGTGGCAAAATCCAGGTTTGGATCTGACACTCACAGAAGCCCCTCAAGAGGCCCTTCAAAAGGCTGTCCCTTGTAAACTGCTCCCCGAGAAAATAATGTTCTAAATAAAATTCCCATCAGAGAGTCTTAAAGCATAGATAGAAGATTCTAAATGTGTTAACAGTCTTTTCAGTTTCGGAGCTGCACCCAGGAGAGGTCAGAATGGTACAGCACAGTTTTTAAAGGCAAAACAATGAGCAGTGATGTTACTTGGAGAGAAGAGGGGCAGGGGCGGGTGGGCTGGGACGAGGAGGTTCAGGATGGAAGGAGGTGCCCCACCCCATTCCTTACCAGGCAGCACAGGCCAGAACCGGAACATCTGCCCACCAGAGCGGCAGGAGCCTCTCAGGGGGCTGTCGGCAGGGCAGCACTGCTCAGGTCTAACCCTGATCCGAAGACGGCCTGCCATGGAGTGGGGAGAAGCCCAGTCTGGCAGACAGCATGTACTTCTGACTGCAGATTTCAGGTGAGGCTGCTTCAGAAAGACTTCAGGTGCAAGCTCAAGTCAGACTCCTCGGAAAAAAGGCTGGGGGCTCCGAGGCTTAGGGAGACACAGAAGAAACCTGTTTGCCTGCAGGCAGATCTGCTGCCCTCCATGAGGACCAACCCATCTCAGTGACACCTGGCTGCAGGCTGTGGTCCACCCAGTTGCCTGACTCTGTGCAGCTGCTCCTCCGGGCTGTGTGGCTCCGTTTCCAATCGCTATGCTCAGGAAGGCACTTGCACAAGAGTATTTGGCTCTGAGAAGGAGCCTTCCTGGAAGCTCAGACGACAGTGAGGGATAGCTGCAGGGAAGACTAAGCCATGGCCAAAGACGGTGGCTGCCAATGCTGGCTCACACCTTCGAAAGCCCAGGGGTTGCCGGCCCAGGCTGACCCTCATGTCCTCCGAGGGGTCCTGCTGAATTCTGCTTTTCTGTAGTTCCATCCAAGACTCATACACTTTGAGACTGTGTGACTAAATGCTCCAGCAAGTGTCCTCTGCAGGATGATCAGCAGGTGTCACAGGGCACTGGGATAAAACAGTACGTTGAGTAGTTTCCATCCTCCAGCTTCTGCCAGGTACCGGTGACCAGAAGGTAAGACAGGTGCTTGCCTCGGAGCAAAGAACTTGGAAGAGAGGCAGGACCTGAGTGTGGCTGGCTTCTGTCCTACTGACATGGCTCTTCCTGGAGATGCGACAGGTCCCAGAAATGAGGAATGAGAGTCTGAGGGGAGGACTCTCATCCAGGTGACCGAAGATGGGCATGACTGAATGGCACCATTGGAATTCAAAATGTCACTCGGGTGGATAAACCTGGAATGCTGCAGGGATCAAGCAACAAGGTCGACAGTCCAGGTATTTGGCCCTGGACGCCTTGTACAGGGCACTGGGTCGGGAGTCCGGGAGAGCTGAGGAGATGAAAAGGAAGCCTCAGAGACGCCTGCTCAACACGAACCCCTGCAGGCCCCGCCCACGCGGGTCACACCTCGGTAAGCATCCTTTTCTCTGCACATCCCCGATGTGGCATGGGCAGGTGGCTGGGTCTCCGCTCCCGAGCGGCCTCAGGGAAGTCCGGCTTGCCAAGCCCAATGTCGGTGGCCTTCAGGTCGGGCGCAGGCTGCCCACAGGTGACATGCGTGTACTGTCCCTGCTCCTCCTGCTCGGTCTCGCGGTGGTAGAAGTAGTTGAAGTTGGAGACGATGACAGGGACGGGCAGGGCGATGGTGAGGACCCCGGCGATGGCGCACAGCGAGCCCACGATCTTGCCCCCCACGGTCATGGGGTACATGTCCCCATAGCCCACAGTGGTCATGGTGACCACGGCCCACCAGAAGGCATCCGGGATGCTGGGGAAGAGCGAATCGCTGTCATCAGCCTCCGCGAAGTAGACGGCGCTGGAGAAGAGGATGACCCCGATGAAGAGGAAGAAGATGAGTAGCCCCAGCTCCCGCATGGAGGCCTGCAAGGTCTTGCCCAGGATCTGCAGCCCCTTGGAGTGGCGCGAGAGCTTGAAGATGCGGAACACCCGGACCAGGCGGATGACCCTGAGGATGGCCAGGGACATGGCCTGCTGCCCGTTCTGGCCACCCCCTCCGCTCACTGACTGCTGCTCCTGCTGCTGCACCAGCTCGGTGCCCAGGGTGATGAAGTAGGGGAAGATGGCCACCAGGTCGATGATGTTCATGATGTTGCGGAAGAAGGCTGGCTTGCTGGGGCAGGCGGAAAAGCGCACCAAGAGCTCAAACGTGAACCAGACAATGCAGAGGGTCTCCACCAGGAAGAAGGGGTCGGTGAAGAAGGAGCCCGCAAGAGCACTGAGAGAGGGGGAGCCCCCTGTGCCCACGCCCCCGGGGCCGACGTCGCGGTGAAAGGTGTAGGGGTCGTCCTCGTCCTCCTCCTCCTGGCTGCCTCCGGAGGCCGGGGTCACGCGGCTCACACCGTCTCCGCCTCCCCCGCGCCCCTCCGCCCGGAATTGGGGCAGCGTCTCCAGGCAGAAGATGACGATGGAGATGAGGATGACCAGCACGGACACGATGGCAATGCCCCGCGCGGGTCCCGAGCTCTCCGGGTACTCGAAGAGCAGCCACACCTGGCGCTGGAAGGGCTGGGAGGGCAGCGGCTTCTCGTCCTCGCCGCCTTCGGGCAGGCAGCCCTCGTCCTCCCGGAAGGCCGCCAGCGCCTCGTCGCCCAGCTGGTAGAAGCGGATCTCCTCCTGGAAGATGTCCAGGGGCACGTTGACCGGCCGGCGCAGGCGGCCCCCCGACTGGTAGTAGTAGAGGATGGCGTCGAAGCTGGGCCGGTGCCGGTCGAAGAAGTACTCGTTGCGGAGCGGGTCGAAGAAGCGGACGCGGCGGCCAGGGTCCCCCAGCAGCGTGTCGGGGAACAGCGCCAGGGTGCGCAGCTGCGTCTCGAAGCGCAGCCCAGAGACGTTGATCACCAGCCGCTCGCTGCTGCAGCAGCCCCCCGCGTCGCCGGCCTCCGGGAAGTCGGCGGCGTCCTGCGGCTCCCCGTGCGGGCCCCGGGCCTCTTCGGGCGGCGCCAGCGCCAGCGCCTGCTCCGACCGCATGTCCGCCCAGCGCTCGCCCGGGGACAAGGGCCCTGAGGTGGGTGGGGGGCGACCGGGCGGGGGCCGTGCCGGGCCGGCGCCGATCCTCTGGCAGCGGGGCCAGCGGCTGAAGACGCGTGGCCACGCCCTCGGAGCCCCGGGCCCGGCCCCCGCGCTCCCGCCCGCCCGGTCGCTCCTCCTGCAGCTTGGACTGCGGCCCCGGCGCTCGCGGACCCCGGCCGGCTCCTCCGGGCAGCGGCTCCTGGTTCCGGCTGGGCGAGGGACACACTCGGCCGCGTCCTCCCGCGCGCCCGCCCCACGTGACGTTCAGGCCCCGCCCGCCGCACGCCCCTCGGACCCGGGCCGCGCGCCCGCCCCCCGCAGCCTTTCCCGCGCTCGCCGGCGCCCTCCTGGCGCACACTCCGACCGCACCCGGCCCGCGCACGCCTCAGCCAGCGCCGCCCCCGTGCCGCCCCCGTGCCGCCCCCGTGCCGCCCCCCGCCTGCACCCGGTTCCGCACCTCGGTTCCGCACCTCCACCCGGCTCAGCCCTGGGCTACGCAGTGCGTTCTCCCGCCCGCAGCCCACCGCTGCCCCCCCCCCCGGAGCATCTGGCGGAAAACAACCCTGCGAAATCCCTGTGTTTACAGAATCCCAGCTGCCAGTCCCTCCGAGGGGCGCTGAGAAGGGCGGGGGTGGCAACCCTGGAGTCGTCCGGGGCGTCCCGATGGATCGGATGCTACCCCACAGCAACCCGCCGGGGTCTCCTTTACCCCGCGAGGAGGCCCTGTGGCCCTAGAGGGGCGAAGGTACGCCTGCGGGGCGGGGCGGGAAGCCTGTCAGGGCCTTTCCCATCCGGAGCTTTCCTTAGGCAGCGGAGACAGGTGAAGTCCAGCGAACACGTCGTGATGTCGACGACGGCAGCTACATTTCCTGAGCAGCTAGAACGGTACGTGCCACCCACACCTAGGAGCTTTACAGAAAAGTGCCCTACCCCGGGCCACACTGCTCCGACCCCGCTTGGCAATACTTGGGTGGGGCAGTTTGCTGTTAGGGACACTCGTGAGCTGCCTAGCTCTCGGGAAGGATCTGCGCAGGGCTTTCCGTCCGCCTCTGCCGGACACAGCCCTCTGCCTTGGGCCCACAGGTGAAGGTCCGATGGAGGAGAACCATCGCATCTTCCCAGACTGCCCCTCCCCGAGGGGCTGGCCTTTGCTCTCAGACCCCAGTTTACCCCTCTTTAGCGGGCTGTGGTCAACAGGAACTGGCCGACAGCTGCGGGTGCTTTTGTGCAGTAGTAAAAGTTCTCAGAGTACAGTGATGGGCGTGGGACTCAAAGGTACTCCCCAAACCACAAGACACACTTAAGCATTCTCAGCGGGGCACAGCCTTTTAAAGCCACGAAGTCCTCTGTCCTGGAAGCACTGCTCCCGGGTGGGAGGGCGAAGGCTCCTGGACGAGGGAGAGTTCGGTGCTGAGTGCATCAGAGATGCTCGCTCCAGAACTCACTGCATCCTGGCCTCTGCTTCCTTTCTGTGTAGATTCCTACTCCCTCCCCTCACCTTGCACAGTTCTGTGAAGGGTGAGAAGGCCCAGTCGATGGTTTTCCCATTCACGGGCTGTGTCATTAAGCAATTTAGATTTCGAACAAAAGTTGCTCCATTCAAAAAAAAAATTTAAAGGAAAGCAACAAGAACCGAAAAAAATACAATAGAGGAGATACTCTTGTACCCTAGTCCAATTATCTGTGCTTATTGTGTGGACTGTAAATAGACTTGCCTGGGATCCACTGGGCTTTTGTTTTCAAACTTTGGAATGAATCATTTGCTTGCGTGTTGGTGTTCGTCGTTGCCATGTTTATCCAAAAAGTTGTCAACTAGGTGAGTAACTACAAAGCCCAGTGGCATTCGAAGAAGGAGTCTGCACTTTTCCAGAAAGTTGCGCAGTCCAGCCTGAGTCTCCTGGTCATCAGAACTTGCCTATGGGCAGAGCTGATGCCCCACAGTCCCCTTCACATCACGTGTCAAGCTGCACCCCAAGAAAGGTTTCCTCCCGCATGGGAGGCTCCCCTGGGAGGGAAACGCCAGCAGCAAAGTCGTGAATCGGGGTTCTGTTTTTAGTTCTCAAGTCTTTGCTTAAAGAAACCCAAAGCCCAGATCATTCCTCCAAAGCCCAGATCATTCCTCCGAAGCACGGGCTAGGGATGAATGCAGTCACACCGGCAGCAGGGCCACTTCCCAGGGGAAGGAAAACAGAGCACGCTGTAACCCTGCTGCCTGTGCCCACCCATCTTTTCCCATTACTCACTGAATACCAGTCTTGTGCCAGCAGATTGTTTTCATGTTATGTTGACTCTGGGTCCAGATGTTTGCAGCAATCACAGGAGGTCACTCATTTATTAAACTAGTATTTAGACAGCAGCTATGGATGCCAATAATCAATAATAATCAAGACAAAATGCCTGCTCTTGTAGGTACAAGATTCTAGGCAGAAATTTTTTATCATGAACAATAAAGAAAATATCTCATATTGCCTATTACAGTAAATGTTTTGAAGAACAAATGGGCTGTTATGTCAGAAATGAACCCAGGGACTCAGCCTGGAAGAGGGCAGTTGATGGAGAAAGTCCCTCTGAAGTAGCATGTCAGCTGAGGATTCCAAGATGATGGCCAGCCACATGAAGGGGCAGAGGGAGCATTCTGAGCCAAAGGGCAGAAAGGTCGTGAGCGTTGAAGGAGCTTGAAGACCATGTTCCAGAGAAGCTCAAGAGAGGCTGAAGAAGCTCGGGGAGGGTCTTGGGGTGAAATGAAAGGGAGCTACACAGAGGTACAGGAAGAAACGCAGCCCGGGAAGCTGCAGAAACCTGGGGGAGAGGGATGGTGACAGGCTCAGCAAGGTAGGAGTGGATGCCGGGGCCCTGGGTGGAGCAGCGAGGTGGGCCAGCAGTGCCACTGGCTGAGAAAGGGAAGAGGGGGAGGGTAAGGCGGGTGGGATCCATCCAGAGCTGCTTTCCAGGCGCGTGTGTAGATCGGCAGACTAGACACGCAAACATAGACAGCACGAAGGTACTTGTTCATTCAGGTCTGGAATATGGATGAAAATGTATGATTTATGAATTTAAAAATTTTAAATATTTAGATCCATGCATTTCTAGAAAGCTAGAATATCGACACCTTGACATGTATGCCAAGCAAAATAAGCACATGGGATGCAGATATCAAGGATATCCATTGATATTCTTCACGGGGCTTCGGACCCCCAAACACACTTATCCCAGGTGTGTAAATGATCATGCTGTCACATTCCCGGGCTTTTTGTTTCTTGTTACATTTTGTAGTGCGTGTGTGCGTGTGTGTGCGCTCGTCGTCATCCTCAGTAGGATCCCTTTGTTGTCCTCTGGGAAGGAAGGAGGGTGGCCACAGTCCCGGCCTCCTTTCTCTGCGTTATCTCCTCTCACACGGGACCGCTCTGTGGACAAGCTGGGAATTGAACCTGGCACCTCACACATGCTAGGCAGATGCTTTACCAGTGAAGTCCACACTCCAGCCCACAGTTTACCTTTTGTTCCTCTCCCTCTACACACATGCGCGCGCACACACACACACGCACACACACACCCCTCCAAAATTTGGTCATCTAAGAGTTAACATTAATAATGAATCAGGGATCAGGGGATTTAGCTCAGTGGGGCCGCCGCCTGCCTCACAAGCGCAAGGTCCTGAGTTCAATCCCCGTTACCAAAAAAAAAAAACAAAAGAATCAGGGATCTTGAACTCTGGGTTTATTTCCTGCCAATACTGTAGCACCCACTGGTTCCACAAACTAATTATACGTTTCCTGCCCACACTTGACAGCATAACTCTTAGACCTAATGTCCCCTCCCGCTATTCTAGTGATTGGAAGCAGTGTGACCATTTCCTTCAACCAGGCTTTCCCCGTGACCAAGTAGACAGGGGAAAGATAAATGCAAAGACCTCTCCTGTCGCCAAGCACTATTTATAATTAACTGCCTCATCCAAGTTTCGAATGATGGTGACAGGATGTCATTTACAAAATGGTGATGGTGGTGGTGATGGGGATGATTATGATAATGCTTCAGAATTCACTGGAGAAAAATCTCGCAGCTTTCACTTGAGGGAAGATGTATATTGGGAAAGGAATGCATCAGACATCTGCGCCACGCAAAGCCACAGCCTCAGGAAAGGGCGTTCCTTGCCAAGAAATACATCTATAAGGAGCTCTCTTTCAGGGCCCATCCCAAGAGAGCTGGTTAGTATCACAAGTTTGCATTCTGCTTCTTCCTCCCTTACTGTGATATAATCAGGGCTGCTTTCTAAAGCTCTGCAGCCCTCTGCCTTTCAGGAATGTGGGGTTTGAGCCCTTTAGCTCCCCTGGGCTGGGCGGTATCAGGCAAGGAGTTTGGGCCAATGAGTGTGAACAGAAAGAATATATCTCACTTCTAAGCCAAACTATTGCATTACCACTGGGAAACTATTGCATTACCATTACCACTGTGTTTCTTACTCCAGCACAACTATCAGCATGGTCCAAGATGACGCTTCCCTGTCACAGCTGCCCAGAGTGAGGTGGCACAGGGCCAGGCCCAGCTAAGGCAATGGTAGCACGACTAAGAGCCAATCCTGGGTCGTTCTAAGTTCCTGGTGCTCAGGGATTGACTTGCTACCGCTGGATAATTGAGTCTCCACGGCTTGCTCCCAACATCCATGCCCAGAAGTGAGAAGCTGCTATAACTAAACATTCAGCACTGGTGACCCTGGCTCTGAGAGAGGGTGGACAGTGAGGACTCTACTGGATGCTGTGGGAGGCGCTCCTGGCCACAAATGGCAAAGTATTTGAAAGACTGCTCATTTAAAAGATAAATTCTTGCATATCTAGGAAGAGGACTGCAAGCAGATTGATAATATTATAATGGGTCCTATTGGCTGCAGCTGAAAATGTAGAAGATATTGGTGCACTCAGAAGAAAAAAATTGTTATTTTACAAAAGGAGATGGAATGGACAAGAGAGTCCTGAAATACAGAGAATTTATAAACTACTTCTCATCTCCTGAAATAAGAAATTAAGTCTTAGAAGACGCCTGTGTTAACGGCTGATGAGAATTCAAAGCTGGCTTCCCGGAACACATCCTCTGAGTGGAATAAGGTGGATTAGAGCAAAACTGAAAGTTTTGAATTCTAAAACAGCAATTTGCATTGGACAGAGTGACTCTGGATAACCTCGCAGAGACACGTATGGGCTCGTGTTGTCTACGCTGAGGTTCATCCCCAGAGGAACCCTGGGTGTCGTTATTGTCTATCAGCGTAAGAGCCACCAACAGGAAATTCAGTGACCAGTGCAAGGCGTGTCAATAGTGTGTTTTAGTCAGCTTTCCACTGTAATGAAAAAATGTCTAAGAAATTCACCTTAGGCACATGAGAAAAAAGTATTACAGCTCACACCTTCAGAGAATTGAGTTTGTGGCTGCCTGGCCCCATGACTCTGGACCCAGGAAGCAGAGTGCATCATGGGAGGAGGACATGGTAGGGCACAGCTGCTCAGCTCATGGTGTCAGGGAAACAGAGGAGGGCCACGATCCCAATAACTGCTTCAAGGACACACCTCAGTGACCTCACTTCTTCCTATGAGGGCCCTCCTTTTACAGGCCCCGCCCCTCCCAGCAGCACCAAGGGCTGGTGCGGACCACACCTTCAACATCTGGGCCTTTGGGGAACATTTAGGAGCCAAACCTGTGTCTCTGAGTACGGAGGGTGAGTGTCCATGACTGATGGGAAGACTGGGGCTTTCACTCCCTAGTGTGAAGACTGCTGCACACCACAGGAAGTTCTAGAACGTCACCTCGATACCAGGACTAGGTCACCCTTTTGAGAATAAGTATACTGTGCCTGTGAGGGCCAAACATTTCTCATCCAAAGGTCAGCCCGTGGTAGTTATTGCTGCTCTTTGCCAAACATTTCCAGCTCCCCCTCCTGGACACAAGGAAGAACTGTCCTCTTCCTGGTCTCCATGTGGCTGGGCAGGACTCACAAGGCCGTTTCAGCTGAAAAGCAGTGCCGTGTGTCTGTCTTCTCTGTAGCTCTTCATTGCCAGAGCTCCTCTTCCTTGCCATAGTGACCCATAGCACTGAAAGGGAGGAAGCTCAGACTGGAAGATACAGAGCAGAGCCCCAAGAAGACTAGGGGTGGATACATACTTTGAGCAGTTAAACAGTCCATTTCATAACCCACTGATACTCATGGGTTGTTTGTTGCTGCAGCAGAGACTAATCTCTCCTGACTAATATGCCTCCTTGCATTCATGCTTGTAAGATACATGAAAAGAAATGATTCATGTTCTGTTTTCTTGGTTTTTTCGAGGGCAGCAGAGTCATCCTTTATATGTTCTGTTTTCTATAGATGAAAACAATTGAACAAAGATTAGGAAACTCATTTCAAAGCTTAACAGTGGCCAAAATTTTTGTTCTTGGCATTGCTTCCTTTTCTATAGAGATCTTCTTGACGTGTGTGTGCTTAATTAAATTGAACTCATGTGACATGTTTGCTCTTCTTTGCTCATCTCTGTGCTGAAGTAGGACCAAGCAACCTGTTGTCTGCCTCTGATACCTATCTGACATATCCATCCAGTGGCTCATGGGCCTGGCTAAGTCTTTATGGTAAAATGTTGCAAGTTTCGTTTGTTTATCAGCCTTTCAATAAATATTTACCTAAAGACAGTAATAGCTAATTATAAGCATCTAATGAGTGCTGACTGTGTTCTAAGCACTTTGCTAAGAGCTGTTGTTATGGATTGTGTCCAGATGTCCCCCCAAAGCCCCACACAGTCATAAGTGGGGCTTTTTTTTCAGAGGTGGCTGGATCTACAGTGTGTGACACTGGGATTGACTCATGGTGCGATGCTAGGATCAAAGGCACTAGGATTAAGAGTGTGAGTGGTACCTGTTTTAAGTGGTCTGGATAAAATAAAGGGCAGAGAGACCTATAGTTGTCCCTTGGTGGTTTGCTACCTTCTGCCCATCATAAACCGATTCTCCTCTGTGCTGCTCCTCCATGCCACCTTGCCTTGGAGCCAGCCAATTATGGACTGAAACCTCTACAAACTGTGAGCTAAACAATCCTTTCCTCTTTTAACTTTGGGTGTCGGGGATTTTGTGTCAGCAATGAGAGAAAAGTAACTGAGACAGCTGTAAAATAGGATCCTTTCCTGTCCTTCTCTCATTTTATTTTTTGTTTTTGCTTTTTTTGCAGTGCTACAGATTGAACCTCGCCACATACACTACTAGGCAAGCAGTGAACCACCAAGCTACGTCCCCAGCCTCCTTTTAAACATAAGAGAAGCCCGGAGAAGTTACACCATTTCCCAGGGCACAGAGCAGGAATCTGAGCAGGCATCACATGCAGCCAGGGCAGTGCCTGTGTTGGGGCCACACTGGTCTCTCCCCCCAGACTGGGTTCTCTACAGAGCTGATCATACATCATAGTAATAGAAATTCACACACACACACACACACACACACACACACACACACCAGTTAAATGAGTCTGGGACTCTCACAATAGACATAAAATACTAAAGGCTCGGATGCATCCCTTAACATTACTTAGCTCGAGTGGCTTTAACCACAGAACCTATTTGACACTAGCCCTTTTGAACAGTGTCCTAAAGAGCATCATTTAGGAAGGTGAGATCATAGATATCCACACCAGGAGGAATGGTGATGTCATCTCACTCATCTGCATGGTGTTGCTGATGCCAGAATAGGAATTTTAAATGAATAAGTAATTTTCCTGTGGTCTTATGGAAGCAGTGCCTGGAATACAGATCTCCTAATTCCCTGTTCAGCAGGATTATGTTACTCCATGGGTTATAAATAGCAAATTGGTCCAGGACAAATTCTTCAGATCAATTCTCTGACCTTCTGCCAGGTCAGAGAAAAGCACACATTTCCCACAGATTCTAGTACTCGATAAATGTTAATTTATGAGTAACAATGAGGGATAGAAGAAGAATTAATTAGCCAAGAAGCTTGGATGAAGACATGGAGAAGCACTGGTTAGCCAGAAGGCAAAATAAGGAATGCTGCAAAATCCAAAAAGACCTCCTTTCCCTACAACCACACTGTCTTTCTCAATGAATTGATGGGGTGAAAAATTCTGTACAGCTGCATATGTGAACATGTGTGTGTGTATGTACGGGGGGGGGTGGTAGAGGAGAACTGAACAAGACACAGAGTGTCTAACTGCAGATATTGCCCCACTGAGCAGGCACAAGAGGGAGGGATACCAAAGTCTAGTTCAGTAGTGGAACCACAAAGAAATCCCATGACTTTTATGGCAAAGATGAAGAAACTGTTTTCCGGCCCTTTCACCCATCAGAATAAAGTATGGTCCTTTGCAGACCCTGAATAGATTGATCATGAAACTCTGACACAGTTAAAGCAGTTGTAGCTTCCAAGTTTCTCTCTGTGGTTGGCTTTGCTAGGTAGGGTAGTGTTATGGTTTAGACTGTCTGTCGTGTCGAGGACTTGGTCCCAGATGCAGCAGTATTCAGAGATGGAGCCTAGAAGGTGGCTGGACCTGAAGGTGCTGACCATATCAGTGGACTCAGGCACTGAGGCCTTTTAGCTGAGTGGGCTGATAGCAGGTCCCAGGTGAGGAGTGGGTCACTGAGGCATGCTTTGAGAGGCATATGTGTCCCCAGCCCCCTTCAGCATGCATGCTGTCTCCCTCTCTCCTTTCCTGGTACCATGAGGTGAGTAGCTTTGCCCCACCATGACCACCCGCCATGATCTTCTCCACACCTTGGGCCCACAGTAATGGAGCCAGTCAAATGTGGACCGAAACCTCTGAAACTGGGCCAAAATAAGTCTTTCCTCCTTTAAGTTTTTTTTCTCAGGTGTCTTCTAGTGTCACCATGACAAAAAGTCTGACTAACATGGGTAGAAAATCCTTTTAGTTAAACAAAAAAAAGAATAGGCTTTATGGTTAAGAATGAGAGGCTGCTTGGAATGTAGCTCAGTGTCGTCATGCCTGCCTGGCAAGCACAAGGTCCTGAGTTCAATCCTCGGTACCAGAAAAAAACATCTAGGATGTGGTTTGTGGTGGAGAGTTTAAGGCAACAGAAGTTACACTGCTCTGCATCAAAACAAAAGTAAAATGCTTTTCGGTTTTTTGAAGGAATTTAGGAAAGCCTATAAATTGTAAAAAAGAAAAAAATAGAGAAGATGCTTGTTGAATAGAACTGGTCACCAAAATAGAGTGAGAAGCAAAGGGCTCTGTGATGTTACCATCAAGGTACAGCCTCAGCGGGGATGGAGAGATTAGGCGGCCATGTCTACATCCACCCCCCCAAGCTTCCTGTTCTGTGGAATTTGCCTTCCAGCCTGAGGGACAAAGGGAGCCGCTCCTGGAGAGGAGGGGAGCGAGGCTCGGGTGTCCCAGCAGTGAGGGCACGCGGTGAGGCTGCCTATCCACCCAGCAGCCCTGGCCGGGGCGCCCTCTGTCTCCCCATCAGCACACTCAGGGCAGGGCATGCAGCCTCGGCCCTCAGCAGGGCTCCAAGCCAATGTGTCTGGGCCTCTGCCCTGCAGTTTTCCTTCCTGAAGAGGAAGAGGTGTGACGTTGATGTGCTGTTCTCCTGCGTTCCTGACGTAATGAAGTAGCTGGGGCTAAATAATCTGAAACTCCTGGTCCACTGATGGTAACTTCTCTCTTTTTTTAACTACACTTTCTAAATCGCTCAAAGGACCAAATTATGTTTTATGGCCTTTTATAAAATATTCATTCCCTCCTCCCCAGCACTCTCAGTCAGTGCTTCCGGAAGCCAGCAAATAGTCTGATGTAAGGACGAGCTCATTTCCTCCCAGACACTGTGACAGAAGCCAGGCTGCTGACAGCAGAGGGGCATGGACGCCAGGCAGGCTGAGGGAGGACCCCGGCACCCACTGCTCCCGGACACCTGCTTGCAGGACTCCTGGAGATTGATGTCCTCCTCTGGGGGCGCTTACCTTCTGCCTGCTTCTTCTCATACACAAAGCCCTTGCCCAGGGACCCTTCCATGCTGCCTTCTCCTCCATGTCCTCTTCTCTGATGCTTCTCAGTCTGGGTCCAGGGCAACAGTGAGCCAGCTGCAATCTGGAGGAAGGGAGACCCATGTGGAGGGTGGGTGCAGCTGCAGGGACCAGGCCACGTGGGTCTGGAGAGGAGGGAAGTTCCGACCTTCTCCCGCCCTCCCAGTGACCAAGGTCACAATCAGCAGCACAAACAGCCACCTTCCTCGTGGAGGTATTTGACAGTTTGCAAGATGTTTGTACCCTGAGCCTCAGACACAAAGGCTGGAATCTGAAGCCTGACTTCCAGGCCCGGTGTGGTCTCTGAGTGGCCTGTATGGCTCTATTTCCCTTGGCCTGGGTTTTCTTTCCTACACTGTGAGGACCCAGGATGAGAGGAGAGGTGAGGTACGAGTCACTCGCCTGGAGCTGCAGCCCTCGGCTGGCTGCTGCCCCTCACTGTAGGCCTGAGGCCATCTCAGAGGTCTCTGGACATCTGCCCGCTGACCGCTGACTGCATCTCTGTAAAGAGAACAGCAGTGGCGACACCCTGAGAACAGCAGTCACCCAGTCCCTGACAGCGGCTGTTGTCACCCACTGGGTCCTCCCTGCAGTGAGGAGGGGCTTCCTGCACTGTTGTGCCCAGGCCTGGCTCTCGGGAGGACTCAGAAAGGCCTTGAGCTTCCCCCACATTCTCCATGGCGTGCAGGCAGACGCAGGCTGCCCACCCCGGCCACTTCCCCTCCCTCCCTCAACTGCAAAGCATTCCCGCACTGTTCTATATTGGGAAGTGCCATTTCTGAGATAAGATGAAGGATAGCACAAGCTGAAGGCTCTCATATTGACAGCCAAAATATGGAGAGGTGAAAATTGCAGGAGAGACATTTCCAACCGATTCGTGATGTGAAAATCTCGAACTATTCTGTGTCTCCTACTTACTACCAGAACCCATAAATCAGAAAAGCCCCAGTCAGGCAATGCAGGCAATTATATTCTTATCCTAGCATAGGCAGGAATCTCTGAGTCCTGAGCTCCCAAGCTTTATTACCTGCAAAATACAGAGCGTTCCCAGGCCTCTCTGGGGGGACGAGAGCAGTGTTCGTGTATGGGGGAGGCTCCTGGAGAGGCCCACCTCCTTTTTCTTCCCTCCTCTGTCTTTTATCCATACACACTGGAGAGCTGACACCAGCTCAGATACATTTGGAGTGTTCGTGTACTGTAAAGTGCTGGGAATAGAGTGGGGGGAAGCAGACCTCCCCTCGACACCAAGGATGCACTATATAGTCTTATGTATTCATATGTGTGTGTATATATACGAATGTGTATATATATGTAGCCATATGTGCATACATATGAAGCTTGGGGAGCTTAGAGCTATGCTAGGATGTCTATGCTGGGATAATAGAAAATGCCTCGTTCATTGATTGATACTTTCTGATTAATAAGTTCTGGGAATAAATGGGAAACATAGAGCACTTTGAGATTTTTAGATAACATAAAATAATGTTTCCCTGAAAATAAGACATAACCAAAAAATAAGCCCTACCAGGTTGTTACCATGGTGATGGCCAGTGTCACGCAGAAGATTGTACCTCACTGTTGTCTTGCTCAGTGGCGGCTCTGCAAGGCAGAAGAGGTAAGAGTATGCTGATTGGGGCTGGCACCTTTGGTCTCATTCTCAAGCCTGATTATTTTCTAGTTTGGTCTTATTTTGGAGAAAACACAATATCCACACACATGCATTCACACACAGTACACTTACATACACACGCATACACCTATACTAGATACACCACACCCCGTATGCAGCATATACCCGAGCGTACACACACAGTATGGAGGAGAGACTCACCAGCAGTGCCCACTGTCCCAGGGCGGCTCAGCCACTCCAGTCCTCCCAGCTGAGGCCCCGGGCACACGGAGTGGCGCAGAACCTCCCCACACCACTTGTCTGGATCCCCAGATCACAGGATGGAAAGCAACTGCAGCAACGACCTGGGGCTGCCACCACAAGGCACTGTGCAGCTGGCTGTGCAGCAGTGGAGCCCAGAACCTCAGAGAAGCCACAGCTTGCAGAAAGTTGGCCAGCAGACCCAGCTGGAGTGGAGATCCACCCATCAAGCAGCTAGGAGGAGCTGCCCCCGCCCGAGTTCAGCCTCTGCACCTGCTGTCCTGGGCACAGGGCTAACCCTCCTCAGCTCCTCTTCTGCACACACATGCACACACACAGGCACACGCATGTGCTCAGACATACCTGGGCCTCATGTCACTGTTTCCTCTCCAGTGCATAGTCTGACACGGAAAGATGCTCCACAGCTTCCATGCAGGGAGGAGGCGTGCACTACGCTGCTCCAAGCCAACTGCCCTCCTGATGCCAGTCTGCTGTGCTCAGCAGCTCACAGAAACTGGACATAAGGTTCCAACCTGAATTCCATTCCCATGGGAAAATTCCAAAACCCCCTTATCCTACTCCTCTGGAAGGGGCCCTGCTGTGGGAAAGTGTCTGCATTCCCACATTCCCACAGATAGTTTCTCCCTCCGTAGTCAAAAACAGGGTGCTCATGAACAGCAAAGCAGGGTGAAGTGGGGGACTTGCCCTGATGCTGTCTGGATTCTGCAATGGGGATTCCTGATTTTGTTGGCTCAGGAACTGACAGAGGATGGGGCAAAGGCACAAGCCAGGCACAGAAAAGAGAGGTGGCAATTTGTGATGCATCCTTAGATCAATTCCACTTCTCATAGCTGCTTGGGGAAATGTCAAACCACTGGACCATCCTGGGCTCCCTGAAAGCATGGAGTGAGAAAAGGTCCATGTGCCCCAAATCGTGCAGGGGACCATTGAGAGGACTGTTGAGTCACTTACAAAGTTTTAGAACTGTAAATCCACGTTTGACATCTCCCTGCTTCACAGGCTCCAGTAGCTTCCCATCCTACTAAGCACCGACCACAAACTCCCAAGTGTGGACCATGGCTCCTGCACCATCCTCCAGTGCCTGCTCCCAGGCCTCCTGCTGACCTCCTTCTGCTCTTGAGACCTTGCAGTTCCTGGACACTGAGAGCTCTCTGCAGCCACATGGGTTTCTTTAGCCTGTCTCCTTCTCCCCCCAGTGCACAATTGTACATGGCCTAGCCAGGGGCACACATTCTGAGAAACACATCCTTGCATGATTTGGTCGCTGTACAAACATTACTGGGTACACTTTAACATAGATAGCATAGCCTCCCGCACACCAAGACTAGATGGTGTGTGTGTGTGTGTGTGTGTGTGTGTGTGTGTGTGTAGCCTCTCACTCCTAGGACCATGATGAACATAATGAGACTGAATCTAGCAGAAAGAGAGAAGGATGCTATTGGGCAACGCTAAACATGAGATATCTTAGCCTGCTGCCTGAGTAATGGGGCCAACAGTTTTACAGTACAGATTTTTTATAAATAGAAGGAGCTCTGAAATAATGGTTAAAAAGTGTAATGTAGTAAATACATAAATCAGCAGCAAATTGTCAAACATCATGCACAGCACAATTACAGCACTAGACGTCTGTACCATCAGCAGCTCCATGGCTAGTTTGTTTATACCAGCTCCACCACAAACTCGTGGGTTAACTGTGCCACAATATAAAGATGGTGTTGTGAGCAAGAGGCATTTTCCAGCTCCATTATAATCTTAGGGGACCACTGTCATATATACAGTTTGTCATTGTCTGAAATCTCTTCATGTGTCATGTGACTGAGCATGCACACTCACTTCTTTCTTGTCTTCGCTTAAATCATCTCTTTGGAGAGATCCTCTTTGAACACTCTAAGTAGGGAACCCTGCCTATGGTTTCCTGTATCATCTTCTTCATAGCAATTATCACTACCTGACATAACATGTACAGTAAACCTTGGTTTGTGAGCATAGTCTGTTCCAGAAACAAGCATATAATCCAAAGCACTTGTGTATCAAGGCAGATTTCTCCATAAGAAATAAGAGAAACTCAGATGACTCATTTCACAACCCAAAAATTGTCATATAAAAATTATTATAATACTGTAATATAATACAAAATAGTAAAGGAAATACAAAATATAAAAAGAAATATACAAATTAGCTCACGCTTACCTTTGAAAACTTTTGTGGCTGTAGTGAGGGAGAGAAGAGAGAGGAGAGCTATCGTGCAGGATGACTTGCACTATCACTAATGGAATCACTGCTGTCTATCAGCTCAATGCAGTCTTCTTTTCGTGCAACTTAGACAAGGAATCTATCCAATGAAACTTGCTTTTGCCCCCTTTTGCATTGTTGTTAAACAGATTTGTTGCTTGCTCTGCTGCAGCCTTATTTGGGTGGTGCTTTTCTACAAAATTTTACATTGTTTCCCACATTTTACACATCTCCCTAATCTCATTTGAAATGAGAGATTTCTCTGCCTTTTTTCTTCCTCCTCTGCGGACAAGATCTCCTCCATAATCTCTTGCTGTTGGGAGATGATCACTCACAATCCTACAGAGAGAGAGAGAGAGAGAGAGAGAGAGAGAGAGGGAGAAACTTTGGCTCAGTTGTGATCATGTGACATTCAGTGTCATGTACTACTCTTATCCCAGGACATCGCTCCCTTACCAAGTTAAAATTTATTAGAACTCCTTGCTCATCTTGTGGAACGTGCACAGAACAATTAAATCCAAGGTGTTATTGTCTTTGCTGAGATATAACTCACATATCATACAACTCACCAAAATGTGCAATTCAGTGGTTTTTAGTATGGCACACAGATGGGCCATCACCCACAAATAGTTTTAAAACACATTCATCACTTCCAAAAGAAACCCCTTTGACAATCACTTTCGCAAAGCGCCTCCCATTTCCCACAAGCCCTAAGCAACTACTACTTTTTGTCCCTGTGTGTTTGCCTCTTCTGGGTGTTTCCTGTAAGTGGAATCACACAACATGCATCTTCTGTGATGGATTGCTCTCAGGGTTCATCTGCACTGTACCACAAATCTATGCACCTCTCCTTCCGTGGCCACATAACACTGCATTATAGGGTGCAGCACCCTCTGTTCATCCATTCAGTCTATTAATGGAAAATTGGATCATTTCTGCCTTTTAGATATTATGAATAATGCTGCTAGCATCATTCCATAGGGCATTCATGCACACATTTTTGTGCGGACATACTCTCATTTTCCATAAGTATATCCCTAGGGGTAGAATTGCTGGGTCATGCGGTGACCTTGTGTTCAGTTTCTGAGCAACTGCCAACCTGATTGTCAAAGTGTCTTCACCATTTTATGTTCCCCTAGCAGCATATGGGGGTTCTAATTTCTCCTCATCTTCATTAACCACTGTTATTTTCCATTTTAAAAATTATTGTCATCCTCGTATGAAGTGGTATCTCATTGTGGTTTTGATTTGCATTCCCTGGTGGTTAATAATGTTGAGCATCTTTTCATATGCTTATTAGCCATTTGTAGATCTTCTTTTGAGAAATGTCTATTCAGATCTTTTGTCCATTTAAAAGAGTTATGTATATATTCTACACATGAGTCCCTAATGAGATATATCATTTGCAGTATTTTTCTCATTTTATGTGTTGTCTTTTTCTAAATTAGTGGGCTGCTTTATAGCAGGTTTAGGTTTACAGAAAAATGGTGAGTGGTCTCTTCACTGTCTTGATAAACATTTGAAGCACACATGCTTTTAATTTGACAGAGTAAAGTTTATCTATTTTTCTCTGTTTGTGCTTGTGCTTCTGGTGTCAAAGCTAAGTATACATCATCAAATTCAAGGTCCCAAAGATTATGCCTATGTTTTCATCTAAGAATTTTAGAGTTGCTCTTACATTTAGGTTTTTAATCCATTTTGAGTTACATTCTGTATATGGTGTGAAGAACACACACGTATGGATTTCAGGTGTCCCAGAATATATATTTATTTTTTAAAACATCTCTTTTTCTGCTTAGGCCACAGTAGAGGGATTCTCTTCTGTTTTTTTCACTGATATGCCTGTCCCCAGTATGTAAAATTGTCTGGCACATAGAGAGGATTCAATATATGTTGAATAAGTCAGTGGTAATTAACTCAATAAATGTTATTTATTATTGGTGGTGGTGGTGTTGTTTTCACATTTCACCCCTATGGCCTTCAGCCCCTGTACTTTGAAATGCCTAGAGCTGAACAGTCCCTCAAATGCTCTCTACCTTCACTCTTCTTCCTAGAATCTGGTTCCTCCTTACCTTCCACAAGGTGATGTCGAGTTTGCCTTCAAGTTCCCTGCAGAGAATATTAAGCTTTTAGCATTATCTCTATTTTAAAAATGAGACCTGACTCCTGAGAGACTTACTTGAGCTGCCTACAGGTGCCACAACTTGTTAGCAGTAGTACCATGATGAGGGTCCAGCTCTCCTGACTCCTGTTGGGAGAAACTCTCATGAACAAAGTCTTCAGATTTTGATTAACACTGGGAAAACTGTTATTATCTCTGGATGCCTGCTGTTATGGCTTGTGTCTAGATGTCCCTCCAAAGCCTCATGCAGTCGTAGGTGAGGCTTTTCAGAGGTGGCTGGATCTAGAGTATGTGATGGTGGGATTAAGGGTGTGTGATGCTGGGATCAAAGGTGTATGATTACTAAATTAGTTCACTGATTGGTTTGGCATAGTTCTGGGAGTAGATAATAGAAAGGCCGACCCTGGGACAGAAAAAGGGTCATTGCTGGTTGCTTCCTGCTTGCTGCCTTGCTCCCTTCTGCCTGCCATAAACTGTTTCTTCTCTATGATGTCCCTCTGCCATGCCACCCTGCCTTGGAGTCAGCCAACTATGAACTGAAACCTCTGCAAATTGTGAGCCAAATAAACTTTTCTTCCTTTAATTTTGGGTGTTGGATATTTTGTCTCAGCATCAAGAAAAGGAACTATGACACTTGCCCAAATTTCCAGTCCTCTCCTCACCAAACTAAGCTGTTTGGTTTTTACACAATATCAGTTAACTTTTTATTGTTATTGTGATATTCCAGGCATCATACTACTTTATGCACATTATTCTTCTAATCCTTACTGATTTCTGAGGCCAAGAGAGGCTACTGAACTTCCCCTCAAGCTCACTAAGCTAGTATATAATGGAACGGAAATTCAAGCCCAGGGTTTGGACAACCACACATTACAGCTTCTTCTTAAAAGGAGATCTCTGCTATGAGTTCTTTTTCTACAAGGAAAAGCAAAAGTAGTCAAAAGGAGGCACAGCCATGGGGTTCTCCTTCAGCCCAGTGCTGAAGAAGGCTATACATTGGTCCTTATCCCTCTGCATTCTGAAATAGAAACCCTGAGCAGCTCTGGGCCTGGGATCCCGAGACCCATGTCTCCTGCCTTCTCCCACCTGGCCTCTTCTTTATCCTCTTACTCTTCCTGAGCCAAGCCCCAAAGCCATCTTTTCCTCCTACCCACCCCATGACCAGGCTGCTTTTCATTTTTCTGCTCTTACTCTCAGGTAGAGGAAGCCTGCAGCCTTCCCCTGCTCTTCGAGGAAAGCGAGAATGCCTGGAGGTTGGAGAAAAGCCCTGCACCCCAAGCCACAGTCGTTATGTCACTTTAGCTTGTCATGTCCCTTTGTCCAGTGTGTCCTTGTCAGCACTCTACAGCCTGCATGTGTGGCTGCAGCTGTCTCCTAATGCTGCACTCTTGGACATTGTCAGAGAGGGACATGCTGCCTGGGTCACCATTAGAGCCCCCATCTGCCTTCTAATCGAAGAGTTGGTCACTAAGCCTATTGCAACTCTCAACAACTGGACGTGTAATGGAGATGGATCTGTCCCACAGGATGGCTCTAAAAGCAGCATACATCAATTAATAGTTCCTTCCTGTTGTTTTCTCCAAGGTAGAGCCTGAACTGGTAAAAGGGAGAAGAAATGATCTTTTTTTATGTTCTTACAAAAAATAAATATTTGTTCAAATAAAAATATCATCCCTCGAAATGTGAGAGAAAGGGAAAATTCCCTCCACTCTTGGGGTGGGGAAGATGGGAATCCTTAGTGGACTGGAGACACAAGGGCTCAGATGGTGGTGTAGGCAAAGTCTTTCTTGATTACAGAATATGGACATTAGCATTCTCTCCACTCGCTGTCCCATTGATTTGCGTACTGAGTTGCAAACTCTGGACCTTTCTCTCAGCACAGATTCCACTTAATTCTCTTTTAGATGGCCTATGTTGTCCTATTTATTCCTCTTAATTATTTTGTCTTATCTAATCCATCCCCCCTTTAGCACTGCTGACGATTCAGCTTTCATTATAATCCTCAATGAGAGAAATTATAGTGTGTGTGAGTTGGGGCTGGGGTAGGGAGAGAATTAGCAGGAAAAGAAGCAGCATAGGAAGGTGATAAAAGCCACAGGCTGTGGAAGCAGAGCTGGAGCTCAGAAGCAGCAGTCCTTCTGTCAGACAAAGAGCTCTTTCCTAAGGGTGTGCAGGGCTAATGGACTATATTTTCCTGTGGACTATTTTTTACTGATGCTAATGGTCCATTTCTTGCCGAGTCCTTTTTCCTGATACACTATACTCTAAAAGAAAACATTAAGAAGAACTGCTCTCACAGCCCACAATTTCCATTTCCTTCCTGAAGCATTTGTTCTTTGAGACATTCTCCAAGGCTCATGTGCAAGTGTATGGACACACACACACACACACACACACACACACAAACACACACACACCACTTACCAGGTACTAGACCCTGCTGTAAGCCCTAGTACTTACTTAGATAATTTAATTCTAGAAATAACTTCATCTTTATAGTAGGATAGTTGGATAGACTGATTAGCTTTTCCATAAATCACTTTCTTTTCTACTGGACTTAAGGCTAGACTACATTTCCCAGCTTCCCTGTCACCTAATTAGCATGTGCCAGAGTTCTGCCCGACAGAATGTGGGTCATATCTTGGCCCGGCCCATAAATCTCTGCAGGCTTTAACATTCCCTCTCCCTTTGGTCAAATGGGGAGGACTCTGGGGACTAAGTGGTTAGAGGGGCCGAGGGAGCCATAAGATGGAAGGGTCCTGGGTCTGGATCACAGTTGGAGGGCGGCTAAGCAGCGGGGCCTCCTGACCAGGAGCACCCATGCTGGGCTGCTGGGTGACCAAGATAAACTTGTACTGGGTCAACTAGTAAAATGTTGATTATAACACTTAGCTTATTTTGACTGCCATAAGCCCCATGCTATAATTATGAAATTGAGACTGAAAGAATGTATGTGACTCTCCCAATGTCAGGTGTTTGTTAAATGCAGAGCTGGGACTTACAGCCAGATCTCCTGACTAAAACCACAGCTTCTGCCATCATGGCCTGGCTGCTTCATCATAACTTCTGCTGCTGCTTTCCAGGGAGCAAAAAATCTGCTGAGACAAGCCATCATTTTATACAGATGCATTTACAGTTCATTGATGCTGTCCTAATTAGGACCTTAATGAAGATGGCTCTGGGGAAAGCAAGCTGAAGCAGGGAGGCAATCAGGGCCAGATCCTGGGCATAATAGGAAAGAGATGCTGCAAAGTCACCTTTGAGAACCGCAAACCAACCTTAGCCAACAGGGACAATGCTACCCCAAGGAGACTGGTGATGGGGACAGAGGACGCTACACTGTGCTCACATTAGAAAACAACAGGCTCAGTGTGGCCTCTCGAAAGAAGGAAGCTGTGGCCAGTAAGGAAGAATCTTTGATGTGATAGTTTTCTATTACCGTGATAAACACCTGAGATAATCAACCTAGAAAAAGAGTTTATTTTGGCTCACAGTTTGGGATATTGGTCCCAATGTTTTCGGCCTGTGGTGAGAAAGTGCACTGTGGTGGAAACACGTGCTGGAGAAAAACCACTCACCTCACCATGATCCAGGAAGTAAAAGAGAGAAAGAGGAAGGGGCAAGGCTCCCATCACCCTCTTTGAGGCCACACCCCCATCACCTAAAGACCTCCCACTAGGCCCTACCTCTTAGGTTCCACCACCTCCAAATAGCTTCACCCTAGGAACAAGTCTTTAACACATGGGGTTTTGGAGAAACATCCACAATCTACAATATAGCCTTGAGAAGTCATATACAGCTGGCACATAGCCCACCATCATTTAGTCCACTTCCCAAGAATTACAGCATAAAACCCAACTCCTTCACTTTCACACAGGTCTACTATGATCTCTCACTCTTACTTATCCAGTCTCAACTCTTCCTTGAGAAGGGCACAGGAAGAGTGTGGGCAGGGCAGGTTATGCTTCAGCTCTTTGAACCATCTGGACTCCCAGAGCACACATGCTGCCCAGCCTTCTGCAAATGCTGCTCTGTCTGTGTAGCCCCATCCCCAGTCCCAGCCTCCACAAAGCTCAGGTTGGGAGCCATCTCTTCCTGCACCTGGGCTTTGATGCCTCTTCTCTCCTCACAGAGTCCCTTCTGCACACACTCATTACAGTGTTGGTGAGACAGCATAGCCATTGTTCATTCTGATCTCCTACCAGTCTATGCACTGTGCATTTTTTACCTCTGAGTGTCTAGCATAGCACATAGAACACAGTAGGATTCCACAAATATACTATATGAGTGCATGAGCACATGATTTAATAAGCAGAATATTGAAGAAAAATCACTTGGTACTGCACAAGGCAGAATAACAGGCTCCCCAAAAATGAAAATGGAAAATGTTACATGGAAAAATGAAATTACAGTTGCCAATCAACTGACCTTAAGATAGGGAGATGATCCCGGATTATCCAGATGGCCCAGTGTAATCACAAGAATACTTAGAAGATGCATGAGGGAGGCTGAATAATCCACATCAGGGCAACAAAATGCGAAGAAGTTTTGACAAGCCAATGCTGAGTCAAGGATGGACGAAGGCCACAAGGCCAGAAAAGCAGCCAGCCTCTAGAAGCTTTATGTTAGCCCAGTGAGACCCATTTCATACTTCTGACCTCCAGAACTGTAAGACGATATATTTAATATAGAAATCAATGTGGGATGATGAACTTGTTTTAAGGCACTGTGCATGGATAGAAATAGGAAAATAATACAGGTACTTCTAAATTGCTTGCAAAGTTCCAAAAGAGACAAAATTTAATCATGTGTCCACGTGGATTGAAGATCTATATGCAAAGAGCTAGCTATGCTATATGCTCACCTTGAAGGATACAGACCCCAATTGGAGCGAACCTTGAGCCTGAGTACTCTCTCTCCAAGGAATGGGGGTGGGGAGGGAAGAGCAGATGACCGTCACTAAAAGATGTGCTGAAAGACACTGAAAGAGGGAGAGCGGCACGAGGGGAGGAGACGGAGCTGGAACTTGCAGCTGAGCCGAACGCTTGAGGAGCCGGCCTGCCACTTCTGTAGAACAGGCCTGCAGAGGCTGCTGTCCAGGATGGGCTCAGGATCAGGCTGTCCTGTTCACATGTAGAAAGGGGCCACCCCAACAGGGACAATCTGCGGAAGATGATGCGAGCTGTAGAACTGCAGAAGCCAGAGTCACACTTGTCCAATGCTGTCATTCTACAGATGCATTATGGAGACAGAGAGAGAACTATCACCTTCATTCTGAATCCCTCTAGACTCTCACCAAGTAGATTCAGTTTTCACACAGCTGTGTCTCCTTGGCCACAGTTCAGTGGTGGTGACAGTAACCATTGCAGATGTCACAGGTGGTGTGGATGTGGCCACCTACTCCCACTGTGCTATTTCTTGAAGACAGAGGCTGAATGAATGAATGTAAAACCCTAACAGGGAAAATCAGATAAACAGAAACTTCCCACATCAGAGAAAAGAGAGAGTAATAGCATTTTTATCCAGAAAATATGTATTAATTTATCATCTGAAAGGAAGCTAGCTTTTATCAAATGCATGCTTTTTATTTATTTCAAAGACTGCATCTTTCTGGAAACACAAGAAACACACTCTTAGAAACACAAGTTGAAGCCCTCATTCATTCCGTCACTTCCCAGTGGTGTGATCTTGGGCTGCTATGTTAACCACTCACAGTCTTAGCTTTCTTGTCTGGAAAGTGCGGATAATAGTGTCTATCTTACCAGATTGTTTGGCAGTGATGAATAGCACTGGTGGTAGCCTCCTAGGCCCAGCACATCACAGATGCTCAATAAACAACAGCCCTTAGGAGGGAACTAGCCCAACCCTAGCTTTCGGGTTCCCTCCAGTGCATCCTGGGAGAGTGGTCTGTCCTCCCCTCGTCCTGGTCAGAGTGCAGCTATCTAGGCTGGGTGAGAAGCAAGAGGACATCCTGCTCCACAGGACACCGAGCCTGGAGAGATTCTCCCAGGCACTGCTCCACAGAATGGTCTCCGAGAGTCTGCACCAGAACCCTGTCTCTCTGCACAGAGCACCCCGTATCCATAAATAGGGCTCCTGAGTGAGACGCAAAATTCAAATTTAAAAAATCCAGCTACAACCGTGTATACGGCATGTCCTAATTTTGTGGAGTATATAAACGTATTCAGATGCACAGGTCCAAAACAAAGAGAGAGAGAAATTTAGAACAACTCCCTTGACCACACAGCGTGTGTTTGGATCCACCAGCAGATTTCACATTATGTGTTTGAAAGTGCTTACAGTGTGCACGTGTCACCTTTGCAATGGCAAAGCACAGTGCAAGTTGCTCCTGTGTTTGTATATTCCTTAGGGAGAGAGCGCCATGGAAAGCACTTCAGTCAGCCGCTGGGTCTGCTCCTGGCCCCATGGACACAACAGCACCTCTCACCTCTCCAGCAGCAGCTCCTCCCTCACCTTCACTGCTCCAGGGCTCTCTTTGCTCCCGGCCCCAAATATCTCCTCATTAGTGCCTCCTCCTCTGCTGCTCCAACTCCTGAACAGAAAGCATTCATTCCTCCACCTCGCTCACCTCTTGAAACCTCCCGTTTGTCCTGAGGCCTCCGAAGCCAACGCCTGACTCAAGGCCTCTCCCACACCTCCCAACCCTATCCGCGGTTCCCTTTGTGTGTCATTTGGCTCCATGCTGCGAAGTGTGAGACAAGAAAAGATGGAATTAGGACTACAGGTTGGCAGAAAGGGGAAAGAAAATAGGAAGAAACCTATAAAATTCAAATGAAGCACGACTAAATCTGCATAACCGTGGTATATCTAGGCCAGGCTTCTCCAAAACATGAAGACTGACGGCAACACAAGAGCATTCAGGCGGTCCTTTTCTTCTCCTCGTGGATGCCTGCGGTAGGAGCTGAGTGTGTCCAAGAGTAAACAGTCTCCAGAGAAAAACAGTCTGTTGCCATCCCCAGACAGGAGGCACGTCTGCCCTTCACAGCCCCACACCTGTGGGGTGCAGCTTCTTTCCTATTCGCTGACTTGTGAGTTTAATTAAACTTTCTATGTGGCTACGTGACCTCTAAACGCCCTGTTTCTGCACTCAAAGCTGACCTGTCTGACTGACCGCAGATGCAGTCTAGAGCCCCATTTGCAACTCCAAACATCCCAGGCATGGTGACAGAATTAAAGGTCTTTTTTATTAAAATCACATTAGAAGAGAATCCTGGATTCTTGATAAAGATTCTTCCTTCCTTCCTTCCTTCTTTCCTTCCTTCCTTCACCTAAGGTACTTGTCTCTCTTCTTGTTATTTCAGGGAAAAGAGCTGCCAAATGGAGATTTTCCATGCTTGCCTGAAAAGGAGGCAGGGGCAGAAGTTGATCCTTGTTACAACATCCGGGGCCAATAGCTGGCCTGGGATAAGTAAGTGTTCACAGCCAGGTTTTTAAATTCCAGTAACCAAGAGCCCATTATGAAAAGACTCCTACACGTCTCTCTCTCTCTCTCTCTGGCCTTCCGCCAAGAGGAGCAGGAACCTCTGGTCTTGGCACAGTCAAAAGGCTCTGAGGATGGAGCGGACACAGACAGGGCACTGGCCAGGAGCCAGACTGGTTGTGCTCCCTACAGCCTCCCGTCCCTGGTCTGTCCAGGCGGCTGGGTTCCAGAACAGTCACCTGTTTATGGGGCCACGCTGCAGGCAAGCAGGGCCCCAGGAGGCCCAAGCCAGCCACCGCCACCTTTCTGGGCACCTGGACGGCTCTTTTGAGAACCTCCCTTCGTTGACTTTTGGATGCAGCTGGCCCTGTATGACTTTTTTCCAGGCTCCTCTATGCATAGACAGGGAATCAGGAGGCTGAAAACAGCCATTCATCCTCACTTGAGGAGCCAGGTGAGCAGCTGCAGGCAGACTGACTGCTTCCTCCACCCAGGCCCTGGGTGTTCCCACCTTGCTGGACCTCCCCCCCCCCTCTGGGTTCAGATTGGCAGGGGGAGACACATAGGCTGCATTCACTTTATTAGGATGCTGGTAGCAGGATAAAGAATCCTCCTTGCTCCCAAGGGGCCCAGGAGGCAGGTGAGGCGTGTCCCATGGGTGAGCTTGCTCCCTTTACAGCTCTTCCCAGACCCTAAGAACTGAGTAGGGTGCTGAAGAAGAATCTTCTCTGGGAAACAGCCGGTCCACAATTAAAGGACCCCTGGACAAAGTGGCATGACTGAAAACTCCCCACTGTTCCACCCTGAAGGAGGCAAAGAGCAGATTATTCCGCTGATCAGTGTGAACAGGGCAGCTCCACTGAGCTGTTAGCTCTGAGTACAAAGGCCCTCACACCTGGGGGTGAGTAGACACCAGCAAGCCCCAGGCACAGTGCGAAAGACACCGGGGTCCTGCTGCGACCACCACAGACAGCGGCCTCCTCCTGCCCGGCACTGCCCAGGCTTAGCTGCAGACCCTTCCATCCTGAACCAGTCCTGCTGCTTCCACAGCCTCTTGGAAAGACTGCAGGCCACAGGATCCTGCAGCAGCAGCAGCTGCAGCCCAGCACCCCAGACCCTCCCTTCCATCGCCCCAGGACCTGTGTCCTGCTGGCCCTATCCTAGACGGTCCCTACACAGCCACACCACAGGCCACGTACGTATTAGTCTGTGGTCCCCAGCTATGCTTCTCTGTCCCTTCTGTCAGCTGCCACCATTGGCCTGGGCACCACAGGGAATGGAAGGGTGAAGCCAGTCCCCACAGCAGCAGCCGCTATGCCCGGGATCTTCCAGCCTGACGCAGGCCCTGGCTGAGACTGGTGAGAGGGGCCCAGGCCATGGGGACAGAGCCCCAAGTTTAAGAGCAGCATATCAGTGCCCACACACTCAGTGGCCTCTCCCAGTGCACTTTGCCAGCCTACAACACCACACTGCACCCCGACAGTCGCTGACTCCACCCTGCACCCACCCAGCCTTGACACAACTCTACACCCTGCACACTGTACCAACCTACACTCGGATCAGACTGTGCTTCCAGCCTGTGACACCACCCTGTCCCCGGCTGTGACACTCCCTACCGTGATCAGCCTTGCTGTCCCTCCTCAGTCTTGCACAGCCTCCAGCACCTGCCTGGGGGTGCCTGGGACGGACGGAGCCATGGAAGGAACTTCTTCAGGCCAGGCTGCTGTGTGGCCTGGAGAGGAAGGGGGTTCCCGGTGTTGCAGTGCTGGTGTCCAGAATGCTCTTGGATGCCTTTTGTCACCATTGTACTGCAACCTGTGTCCTTAGGTTCCTACCTCCGGAGCAAGAGGAGCTGGGAATGTACACGTCACTGCCTGCATCTGGAGTGATTCATGTTGCAGAGGATTCCTGCCCTGGAGAGATGATCCTACAGATTTAAGTGAGCAGAAACTTGCTGAAGACATTCGCTCTTTGAGACCCACTGTGATCCTGTAGGGGCTCACCAGACACTGTGCCAGGGCTGCTGTCCACCCAGCCATGCTGCTCGTGGCCAACTGTAGCACACATACACATGTGGACACTGCAGATAACTGCTAGGAAACTGTTTCTAATGCATTAAAAACATTTGGCTTAAACCAGGCTTGTGGCCCATGTCTGTAATCCTAGCACTCTGGGAGGCTGAGGCAGGAGAATTGTAACTTTGAGCCCAGCCTGGGCAACTTAGTGACTTAGTGAGACCCTGTCTCAAAATAAAGAATAAAAATAGGGCTGGGGATGTAATTCAGCGTGAAGACACTGGGTTCAAATCCCAGAACTGAAAAAAATCCTAATATATATTATATTTGCAAGAATTACTACCGATTAGATGCACTTCACAAATGTTCATTGATAGCACGGCATTTGCTATGCCCAAAGACAATCAGCTTATTAGATCGTGACTGCTTTTTTCTCCATACTCCTGTCCTGGTTTCCAAAAATATCAACCTTAATCATTTCCTGCTCTGTGTTCATTTGACATCAATGAGTTCCTTCACACCAGTGACATCTGTGGCTTGCAAAGCTTTAATTCTCACAGGGGTGTTACAAATCTCTTTCTGTTCTTTAAATCTTCCATTGATGTTTTTTAGAAGGTGGGATTTGGAGAAGCAGGAATTTCCTGTGCACAATGGGAAAGAATCTTCAGATGGAAAGACGAGACTGGACATGCTATAGACCCAAGGGAGGGGCCCTGTGCAGCCCTCAGGAAGGATAAGCAGAGCTGGATGAGGGGGAAAGAGTGGGATTCTGGGACTGCACCCAGCCCCTTCTCCAAGGTCCTGTGGAAGTAGGAAGGCATGAGTCCCATTTTTAAAATTCAGCCTAGCTGGACAGCATATAAGAAGCAGAATCACTGGCTCATTTAGTAGTAAATAAAGAGTCTTCAGAGAATGGAAGACCTGCCTCTTACTTTGAAAGGACCTGGCCAGTACGACTTGTTTGAAAGAGGAAGAAAACATTAGGGACTATTGACATATCTCCTTCATCAGTGAAAGCTAAAGTGATGCACATTTCTTCCCTTGCTGTCATAAAGTTGAGTTTATGCCAGGGAGAGTGGTGGTGATGGTGGTGGTGGTGATGGTGGTGGTGGTGGTAGAACAGTTAACTCTGTACTCACAAAGTTGAAGAATGAAATCACGGACAAAATGAGCCCATTAGGAGAGCATTTATTGGAAATAATAATAAGAAAAAGTGCTCCCATTACCAGGAGGGTATTAGTACAAATTGTCTTCTTTCTCCTACTCATATGGAGAAGCAGAGCATGGGAAAAAGTCAGTTACTCTCCCCGGTTCAAAGAATACCAGTTATTTTGCATTTTAAATGTTCCTCGAAGAAGTCCAGTCTGGAGGTAGGGAAAGTCTGTCAACTAACTTAGTGTATTCTGCAAAATAACCCTTTTCCTGGGCAGGGGGTCCATATCTCTCCATTCTTACTTATCCTAGTGTGCTCTGCAGAAGAACTGTTTTTGTGTTTTTATTTTTAAGCTTAACCAGCCTTATGACTTGAGTTAGCTTTCAACTCAGTGTGTGCTATTTTCTTTTATCTGACTCTATCTTTTATCCCTGACTACCTACTTATAAGCTAACTTAACCAAACTATTACAGTAAGGTTTATTTGTTTGTTTTCTAAAGAGGCCAAACAGCTTTTTGGTAATCTTGTGAGCTTGGTTTTTTTATAGTTCTGAGGATGACAGGCTTATAATCTTGTGACAGGTTTTCATCTTAAGACTATATTTGTTAAAACTATTGTGGGAGAACACTGTATTATTAAAATCATAACTTAAAAGTTACTAGTTGACTTTATCCACAAACCCAGATGATAATTAACTCACTATGGCATTAGTGACCTAACTCTATTTAATTTAATCTCTATTGAAGGACTTTATAAGTTTTCCTAAATTCAGGAAATTAGCTAACTCACATTTTCCATTGTGAAAATGTATTAGTAATAAAGGGACTCTAAGAGATTAACTTTAAAATCACTCACGTGTCCATTTGTTTTTCCCTTACATCATACACGGGTGAGGAGGTTGTGTGCTCTCAAGACAGAGTAGGGACGTTGACGTCTGGTGTGGACAGTGCTCAGGGCCTGGAGCAGAGGGACAGCCAGGCAAAAGACAGCAGTGATCCTGTGTCCAAGCCTGGTCCCCCTGGAAAAGAACTAGAAACCCAGAGCTGTATGAGGTGCAGTAAAGAGAAGGGGCAGGTCCAAGTTGCACACCCGAGGTTTTGGTCTGAAGTGAGGGTGGGGAGGACCAAACTGAGCTGTTCTGTAACTTGAGTTTGGGACAAGTTGAGGAAAAGAGGAGACAACAGCTTGCTCCTGCAGAGCTGCAGAGAGAGGAGCCGCTTTAAGAGTAGTGTGGACCCCAAGGATTCTAGCATGGCTAACCCCGTGGCCCTCTGAAAAATCAGAGGTATTCTTCAGGAAATCCAGAGGTAATGTGGGATGGGGGAAATGGACATTGCAGGTCACCCCAGGAATAGGAATCTCTGGGCCAGAGGGAGGGAATGACAGGACCAGAGTTATAGAAATCGGACTCCAAAGGACGAGCATAGAATTACTCCCCCATGAGGGGAGGTTTTGGTGACCCTCGGTACTCGAGGTCATCTAGTAAACTGTGTTGCTTGCTGCTGGAGGGAACTCTCGAGCCCGCTCTTCCCAAAACTGCCAGAGAGGACTCAGTGAAGAGTGAACATGGCTGCCAAGTGAACAGTTTCTTATCACAGGACTAAAACCAGTCACAGAGGATTTTAAAGAGTCCTGACTGAGGAAGACTGAAAGTAGACCACAACCAGAGAAGCAGAATTCCATATGGGACTTTGGACAGGTAATGGATCATACCAAACACTATATGTACATTTTTCCCTATGCATGGCTGCCTGTGGTAAGGTTTAGTCCCATAAGATTAATAATAACTAACAGAATAATTATAACAACACACTGTCATAAAAGGTATTTCAAACTTATCATTTATTTCTGGAATTCTCCATTTTGAGGGACTTATGTATGCTTAGGAAGCAATTTTTGTTTGCATCTGTTTTAAACCTTTTTATTTTGAAACAATGAGACTTACAGAAGAATTGCAAGCATAGCACAAAGAATTCTTGTATACTCTTCACTCTTCACCCAGATTCATTTATTTTATCATCTACCTATCTATCCATCTATCTAAAATCTCAGCGATAACATTGCATTCCCAAACCCATTCAGTGACCAATTCATAAAATTTTTATAAGGTATATTATTCTCTTAGAGAGCCACAGTACAAGGATCAAAATCAGAAAAATAACACAGGTACAGTACTAATATCTAATCAGCAAATTTCATTGATTTTGTATTGCTGTTCTTTTTAGCCAAAGGAAAGAAAAATTCCCCCAGGTCTGGGACTCAGCCCAGGGCCATATATTACACTTAGTTGTCCTGTCCTTTTAGTCTCCTTTAATATGAGACAGTTCCTCCGTCACTTCTGTCTTTCGTGACTTTAACATCTTTGAAGCATACAGACTATTCTAAAGAATGTCCCTGTTTGGGTTCAAGTGATGTTTTCTCAAGGTTCTAGCACCAGGTTCTGTGCTGTGGGCGGGAATACATAAAAACAATTTGTGCACTTCTTGGTAGGTCGTATCAGGAAGCGAATGACATCCATTTGTCTAACCATTGGTGATGTTTATGTGGATGGCTCAGTTAACACTTGTCTGCCAGCTTTCTCCCCCATGAAATTACTATTTCCTCTCTGCAGTTAATAAATATCTTTTGGGGAGTTACTTTGACACTGCATATGTGTCCCGTCTCTCCTCATACTCATCTTAGTGATTTTTACCAGAGACGATTTTAAATCCGATGTGTGCCAAATGGTGGATTCCTAATTCCATAATCCCTTCCGCATTGTCAGTTGGTGCTCTGCTGTAAGGAAGAGCTTTCCCTTCTCCTCACTCACTCGCCTGAATGAACTCATGGATTCTTATTTGATTCTGTGGTTTATAGTCCATTGTGATCATTGTTGATTTTAATGCTCAAACAGCCCCCAGCATTGGCTATAGGAAGCCTGTCAGTCCGGCTGCACATCCCTGTCAGCCTTGAGCAGCTGAGGGTGCTCGCGCTGTGTGTGCGTGTGGGCCTATGTGTTTTCACTTGGAACATAAGAATATAGTTAGGTTCCTGTGTGTTATTTATAACCCACTTTAGGTTTCTCTGTATCTTTGATTTTATATACTTCCATTTTGAACATTAAAATATTTTAAATGTCAGAACTATAGAACCCTGCCTGTGTGGAGCAATGCCACCCCTTAGCTCCCTTCTGCTACCTCTCCCCCCTTTGCACCCCATTCCCAACCACCATAGCAGTCTTTGTAGTCAATCTTGTTTTTGTTTTTGATACTAGGGATCAAACTTGGGACCTTGCACTTGCAAGGCGTGCAGTGGCACCACTGAGCTAAACCCCAGCCCTTTGTAGCCAATCTTACTCATTTCTAGTTTATACTTTTTGTTTTATTTTGTAGAAATGAATAGGCACGTGTGTATTTCTCCTTATTTCCTACCTAAAACATACACACTACAGGTGCTGTTTTTCTTTTCACCTAACAAAATACACTGAGTTACTCTGCCTCATCATTGAAGGGAAAAGGGACTTCAACACACTGTTAGTTGGCATTTATCTATGAATGAATCTTTTCCAGTCTAAGGCTTTTGTGTCTTTTGTTTTTTTATTTGGTACATACATTTTTAAGACTTTGTTTTCAATTACATTTTCCCTTCAATCTGCCAGGCAGATGCTAGAAGTTATGCATTTGCTTAACGTGTATTCTGTCCCTTACTTTTCTCATAATAAAATTGTATTGTGACTATGCTTTAGTTCTTGGTGTACCTGAATTCACTGTGAAAACTTTACCAGGTAGTATACTTATGACTTGTATACTTCCAAAGCTCACTTTGAAGCATCTTGGTCAAGTTAATTCTGTGATAAATTACTGGTGTCTTTCCTGCCTGGTGCCTGAGGGAACCAGGCAATGCCCAGAGTCCTCCTAGAACTGCTGTGACACGCAGCCAAGGAGAACGTGGCTCTGTGAAGGAGGTCCCCCCCAGGCCCCGCTGTCTGCCCTGGAGCCGCTCTGTCAGTCTCCAACCCCACCAAATACCGCAGCTCTGGACATTTCTTCTCAACCCACCACTGGGCACAGAGGTTTATCCAGTGAGCGGCGGTAAGAGCGCTGGGTGTTGATTTCCATCTACAGTTGTTCTCTGTGCCTTAGTAAGGGGTGGCCTTCATTTCCCCATAATTTTTGTGGGCAGTAAGGGGAAATAGGTGAGATCAAGTCATTAACTGTGACAGCCTACTTGGAGAAAGTCAGAAAGACCTAGATTTTTCTACCATTCTCTATGCTCTGTTCCTTGGAAAGCTGAGATTAGGTGAGGCACTGTGTCTCCTCGCCAGCATCCCTGGTGCAGGAGATTTGGTCATCCAAACAGAATCGCTGTGGGGCAGGGCAGGAGGCATCTGTTAGGGCTGCTTGTCTATTTGTGGCATCTTCCAGGACAGTCTGAAAGGAGGAGGGCTCGGTGCCTCTGAGGGGCCGCACTGCTGCAGCGTGAGGAGCGCCCAGTTTGTCAGGTGGAGCAGCCAACAGCCTGGGGCATCTCTGAGCAGATGAGCAGGGAAGGGGCAGGTGAGGGCAGGTGCCGTAGTAGCAGGAAGGAAGGCTCAACAGAGTTGGCGAACTCAGAGACAAACTTCCCTTCCCTCCCTCCCACAGCACTGCCAGATGATCCGGCTATTTCAAGGACTTTCCATCAGTGCCGGATGCATATCACGATCTTCCGAGGGAAGGGGGAGGGGAATCAGAGCTCCTGCTCCTCGAAGCCGCGCAGACCCCTTGACACGTGCCGGGGTCCCTCACCCCTGCACAGCACGCTTAAGTCACCTTGCACCCACGCCCTCTCTGCTTCGAGAAGCGCTGGAGAGCTCCCAGCCAGGCTCACAGGGTGCCCGGCCGGCCCCAGGCCCCGAGCGTGTACTGTATTTCCCACACCTGCGCTGTGCAGGCCCGCAGCACAAGCACACGGGCGCCGAGCAGCTCCCTGGTGACCTCCAGGCACCGCCGTGTGTCCCTGTTGATGACGGCTCCTCCCTGGTGGGAGGAGAGACAGAGTCAAGGTGCCGAAAGCCTCCTGGGACTGCCCCTCTGTGGCCTGCTGTGGCCCTTACTCCGTTTCCTTGTGGGGGCTTCACCAGAACTCAGTGCACTGCCAGAGTCAGCCTGAATCCTCTCCCCACTTACAAGCCCCGTGGCCCTGGGCAGATTTCCTACCCTCACCACGCCTCCATTTCCTCATCCATGAAACGGGTTTAGAGGTAAAGTTGAAGTCCAAACTTGATGTGCAAGGCCCTGGCTTTAATACCCAGTACCTCTAAAAAGGAAGAGGAAGGAAAGGTAAAATTGGGGTTAACGCTGTTTGGGAATCTGTGGCAACACATGAAAGAGGTACAGGAGATCTGGGCTGGACTCTGCCTTGGGGGGGGGGGGGCTTCCTTGTCTGTTGCCAGGCGCTCTCTGAGGCCCTGAGCCCCTTCCTGTACCTGGGGACCCCGCCTCTGCCCAAGCCGCCTGTGGACTGGGCCTCGGCTCCCTGGCAGCCTCTCTGCGCCTGCTCAGAAGGCGGCTTAGTGGCCGGGCCAAGGCCACCCCTTTACCTGCCGCCCTCCGCCACCAACGCCCGTTGTGGCCTCGTCACTCGCGGTAGGTCACCGCCAAGGCTCTTAGCACCCCGCGGGGTGCGCTGAGGCCTGCAAGTCTCCGGCTCCCCCACCCATCACCTCCCTGCTGTCATCTCTCCCCCTGCAGGGCCCCCCAGACTCAGCTGCCCTGGACCCCCCCACCGCACTCCCGCCGCCTGGGGCATCTCTCCCGGTCCTAGGATGTTTCCTCTACCACCCCTCCGCTCCCTTCTCTTGCCTCTGCTCTCAACCGCAGAAGTCCTGGCAGGATCCCCGGCTGAGCAAGCCTTGCCCCCCGAGGCCCACAGAGCCTGGGCTGCTGTTCTCCAGGCCTCCACAGCACGCCTTGCCCCATGCCCACCCCTCGGCACGCTCACCCAAGGCCACCGAGATCACACTTCTACACCCCGTGCTTTCTCCTGGAAGCCACCAGCCACGCGCACCCACAGCCTCAGGAGTGACCTCCAGGGAGACCCTCCTGCAGCAGCCCTCCGTGCTCTGAGCCACTGCCCTGGGCATAGAGAACCTTCCTGTCTGACATCCTCTCCCTTTACAGTCTTTTTCTATGGCCTTTAAATATATCCAAATGTCATAATATTACAAGGAGAAAAAAGAACCCAAAGCTTAGTTCTCCATCCTTTTCAACCGACATTCAGCACAGCCCCCCCGCCCCACTTCAGAATCAGATTCTCAAGCTGCAAGACAATAACCCTCAGTAGCTAACATTTTGCTTTTCAGTTCTGGACAATTACAAGGCTGTGTGACTCTGGGAGAAATTATTTGACTGCTCTACACCTTAGTTCCTGTATGGGAGAAACAAAGCTGATGTTTAACCTGACACTTGTCACATGTTCATAACTCTTGGCTATTGTAATTTATTATGACTTGTTAGAAAAAAATTGATGGCTTATTTTCTATTGTCTCTCAATTTCCACTTGACATAGTCCTTAACATTGGCTGGCATGTGCTTATTTTTTTAACTTAGAAAACATATCCTAAGAAATTAGCAACACTCATAAGGGGATAATACTGTGTATATGGTTTTTATATCCTGCTTTTTAAACTAAACTTTATATTATGTATCTTCCACATTTCATTCTTAAAATACATTTTTGGAATATCATTTGAATGGCTATGTAATATTCAGTAAGCAAAAATCTCTAGTACTATTGGACATTTTATCTTTTCCCAGTGTTTCGTTATGGGGATAATGAGGTTGGCCTACATGCTGAACTACTTCTCAGGTCAAGATACTGTCCTAACAGAGAACTGGTGCCTTCAAAAGGGTCATGATTGGGGCTTTGTTAATGTCAGAGCAAATCGCTCCTGGACCTCCTCTCGTTCCATACCCAACAGCAGTCTCGGGGAGCACTTTCAACACCTGACTACAGAGCTGTCCCCCTCAGAGCCCCAGAGCCCCTCTTTGTGCTGAAAGCACCCACTCTACCTTGACCTCACTCCAGCTGTGTCACCAGCCCAGAGCTGGGCTCCCCCTCTGGCAGCTCCCATGTCCCAGGGCATCTCAGAGCTCTGCATCCCTCTGAACTGGATCCCCGGTCACTGGCTCAGCTCCCTTACACTCCCAGGGGTCCCAAGCCTCCTGTGGCCAATTAAAACACAGAACCCTGAGGCAGGAAGTAAAAGGGATTAACGAGCCTGCCTTGGTTACTCTTCTCATTGCTGAGACAAAATACACAACACCCAAAATTAGAGGGAAGGTTGATTGTAGCTCACAGTTTGTAGAGATTTCAGTCTATAGTTGGCCAGCTCCAAGACAGGGTGCCCTGGGAGAGAGGCATCCCAGAGGAGAGATAGTCCATGGTGGGCAGAAGGCAGCAAAGTAGTGAAGAAGCAGCAAATGGTGACAGGAGCCCTCTTTCTGTCTCTTATTTTCTATCCAGGCTACAGGCCCTTCAGACAGGTAGCACTCACACCCAAGGTGCGCCTTCCCATTATCCACACCCAGAACTATGCCATTCAGTGATTTAGTAATCACAGCCTTAATCCCAGCATCACACACCCTAGATCCAGTCACCTCTGAAAAGCCCCACCTATGACCACATGAGGCTTTGGGGGACACAACCATAACATAGCCTCAATGCTCTCTTAATTTTGGAAAACACCTTAGATAACTTTTTAGTAGAATGAATTTGTAAATTGTGCCTAAAAGTAAATTGAACACAAGGGGGACCCAATGTTCAGCCAAAGTCATTTTCACATCTAAAAATACGAGACATAAGACAGACAGGAAAGGATTGCACTGGAAAAATTGACTTAAGACAAACTTAAAATCAGGTAATACACCAAGAACTACCTGATCACCTCCTTCATTAACTTACAAATTTCTTGACATAGTGCCCATGAAAAGGGGCCCAGCCTGGCCTTTGGAGTGGCAGAAAGAATGTCCCTGGTGTTCTGGAGTCCAGGTCTCTCACACTCAGCCACAATTGCTATTCTGTCACCAGCTTTGGGCAGCTGAGAAGGCAATTTCCAAAAATCCCCTTGGGGAGAAAACTTTCCCAATATTTGGGATGCATGATTCTTTAGGATAAGTAGCATCTTAACTTCCCAAGAGATTTAAGATAAAATTAAATGCTAAGGAAATCAAACTTATGACATATTTTAAAGATTCTAAGTGTATTTATAATTTTTAAGTCATCATGTTTAAGGAAAATTGGCATCTTACACATTAGCCCTATTATTTTTAAAATGTGTAATTGGGTGATTAGATGTATGATTCATGTTGAGATTTTATTCTGTAAACACTTTTGAAACATTTAAGAGATTTAAAAATATTTAAATCTTTAAATCATTAGATTTAAAGTCAGATATTTGAAGTTCTTAAGAAAGGAAAGATAATATGTTAAATTTATAAATACAGCCCATAATGGTTGTTATGGTTTGTATCTAGATGTCCCTCCAAAGCCTCATGTACTCATGGGTGGGGCTTTTGGGAGGTAGCTAGATTATGGGTATATGATGCTAGATTAGGGTATATGATACTGCAATTAAGGGTGTGTAATAATTAAATTAATCTGCTCATTGGTTTAGTATAGTTTGGGTGTGGAAAATGGGAAGGCCCACCCTGGGTGTGGATGTCATCATCCAATGGGCTTGTAGGATGGATAAGATAAAAGACAATGGAAGGCTAAGTGCTGCTGCTTCATTGTCACCTGCCTACCCTGCCATGGACTGTTTCTCCTCTGTCATTCCACCCTGCCTTTGAGCCACCCAACTATAGACTGAAACCTCTACAGACTGTGAGCTAAAATAAACCTTTCCTCTTTCAACTTGTGGGTGTTGGGTATTTTATCTCAGCAACGAGAAAAGTAACTAAGGCAATGATTAAGGAAATTTTATGTATTAAATTGTAAAACTCTCTTATAAATGTTAAAACTTGCCAGGCTTACTACTGTTTAAACTCTTCAATGAAATTCAAAGGGAAGCAATACTCCCAAATTCATTCCTGGAAGCAAGCATCACCTTGATCCCCAAAGCAGAGAAAGACCCAACTGAAAAA
>NW_004624860.1:1754794-1781888 GCF_000247695.1 Heterocephalus glaber | reverse complement strand
CTAAAGGAGTAGCGGAAGTGGGAGGGGAAGGGGGAAGGAAAGAAGGGAAAAGAAAAAACATGAGAAAAGGAAAAAAATGGAAACAAAGTCTTTATAAATAGGGAAGGGTGGAGAGGGTGAAGGGAGGGCCGGGAATGGGGAAAAAAATAAGAACCAAGATACGTCATGTAAAGGTACAAGATCCCAATGATGAATGTAACGAAAATGAAGAGCAAATCAAACCCAGAGCTCATACAAGGGAGAAAATTATAAAGATCAGAGCAGAAATTAATGTAATTAAGACTAAGAAAACCATACAAAGAATCAATGAATCCAAGAGTTGGTTCTTTGAAAAATTAAATAAAATTGATAAACCCTTAGTCACCCTTATCAAAAAAAAGGAAAGAAAAGCCACAAATCCACACAATTAGGAATGAAAAGGGTGAGATCACAAAGAATCCTTTGGAAATCCAGAAGATCATCAGTACCTATTTTGAGAACCTGTATTCTAATAAGATGGAAAACACAGAAGAAATGGACAGATTCCTGGATACATATGAATTACCAAAGCTGGATCAAGAACATACAAAAATTCTAAATAAAATGACAGGTGTGGTGGCACATGCCTGTAATTCCAGAAATTGGGAGGCTGAGACAGGAGGATCACTGTGAGTTTCAGGCCAGCCTGACCTACATAGTGAGACCCTGTCTCAAAAAAATATCTAAATAAGCCAATATCAGTCAATTAAATTGAACATATAATTAAAAACCTACCAACAAAGAAAAGCCCAGGTCCTGATGGATTCACTGCTGAATTCTACAAGAAATTTAAAGAAAACTTAATGGCACTATTCCTCAAACTCTTTAATGAAATTGAAAGGGAAGCAATACTCCCAAACTCATTCCTGGAAGCAAACATCACCCTCATACCAAAACCCAGAAAAGAATCCAGCCAAAAAAAGAGAACTACAGACTAATTTCCCTAACAAACATAGACATAAAAATCCTCAGGAAGATACCAGCAATGCCAACAAATGCAGAATGCATTTGCAAGTCATCAAGAAGTTTATACACCGTGACCAAATAGGATCCATCCCAGGGATGCAGAGATGGTTCAACACATGCAAATCAATAAATATAATACACCACATGACAGAGCCAAGGACAAAAATCACATGATCATCTCAATAGATGCAGAAAAAGCATTCAACAAAGTCCAAAACCCATTTATGATAAAAACCCTTCAGAAAATTGGAATAGAGGATCTTTACCTCAATTTGATAAAAGCCATCTATGACAAACCAACAGCCAACATCATACTAAATGGACAAAAACTGAACACTTTCACCCTAAAATCAGGAATGAGATAAGGATGTCCACCGTGACCATTCTTATTCAATATAGTTCTGGAAACATTAGCCAGAGCAATTAGGCAAGAGAAACAAATAAAACGAATGAGAATAGAAAAGGAAGAAGTTAAATTATCATTATTTGCAGATGACATGATACTCTACAGAGAAGACCCCAAAAACTCCACCAAAATACCTCTAGATTTAATAACCAAATTCAATAGTGTATCTGGATACAAAGTCAACTCTCAAAACTCAATAGCCCTCCTGGACATGAATAACAAAATCACCGAGAGAGGAATTAGGGAAACCACATCTTTCAAAACAGCATCCAAAAATGAAGTACTTCAGACTCAATCTAATGAAGAAAGTAAAAGAACTTAACACTGAAAATTACAGCCCTCTGAAAAAGGAGATCAAAGAGTATATCAGAAAATGGAAATCTATCCCTTGTTCTTGGGAAGGAAGAACCAATGAAGTGAAAATGGCCATACTTAAAAATCATTATACAGATTTAGTGCAAAGTCAATCAAAAAACCAATTGTATACCTCACAGAATTAGAGAAAACAACCCTAAAATTCATTTGTAACCACAAGAAACCTAGAAGAGAAAAAGAAATTTTGGGCAACAAAGACAAGGCAGGAGTCATCACAATCCCTGACTTGAAATTATAGTACAAAGCTACTGTGATAAACCAGCATGGTACTGGCAAAGAAACAGACCAGAGGACCAGTGGAACAGATTAGAAGATGCAGAAACAACTCCAAATACACTCAGCCACCTCATCTTTGACAAAGAGGCCAAACACTTTCACTGGAAGAAAGACAGCCTCTGTAATAAATGGTGTTGAAAAACTGGTTATCCACATGCTGAAGATTAAAATTAGATCAATATCTCTCACCATGCACTAAACTAAAATGAAAATGGATCAGAGATCTAAATAATAAAGCAGAAATACTAAATCTGCTGAAAGATAGGATAGGTAGAACTCTTGAAGACATTGGTGTAGGCAAAGACTTTATGAACAAAACCCAGACCACACAGGAAATACCACAAAAAATTAACTGGGATCATCTCTTATTTAAAAACTTTTCCACAGAAAAAGAAACCACCAACAGAGTGAAGAAACAACCCGTAGTGTGGGAAAAAAATTTTGTCAGCTGTTTCCGAGATGAAGGACTAATATATATAATGAACTCAAAAAAATCAGACCCCAAATTTAAAGACCCAATCCAAAAATGGGCATTTGAAGTGAATAGATACTTCTCAGATGAAAAAGTAGAAGTGGCAAATAAAGATATGAAAAATGTTCAATATCACTGGTCATTTGAGAGATGCAGATTAAAACAACACTGAGATTCCAGCTAACTCCAAAAAGAATGGTCATTATCAAGAAATCAACCAATAACAAATGCTGGCAGGGCTGTGGGGAAAAGGAACCCTTCTCCACTGTTGGTGGGAGTGCAGACTGGTGCAACCACTGTGGAAATCAGTGTGGAGATACTTCAAAGAACTAGGACTAGAGAGAGGCTTCATTTGACCCAGCTATTCCCCTTCTTGGTATCTTCATGAAAGAATTAAAAGCATCACACCACAGTGATATATGCACACCCATCTTTATAGCAGCACAATTTGTAATAGCTAAATCTTGGAAACAGCCCAAATGCCCATCACAGGTGAATGGACAAAGATGCGGATTTTTTTGGTATGAGGTATTGAATTTGGGACCTTGCACTTTCCAGGCAGACAGAGGAGCCACTGAGCTAAATCCCCAGGCTGATGTGGATTTTTTATACAATGGAGTATTACTCTGTCATAAAGAGGGATAGGTTTGAGACATGTCTAGGTAAAGGATGCACCTTGAGGACACACTTTTAAGTGAAATAAATCGAACATACATATGTAAATATTGCATTGTCTGTCTGCTGTGAGAAACTTAAAGGGCAAATAAGGACCTAATGTATAACAGATATTGTGGAATAGGAAGAAAATGTTCAAATGGGAAGGGGAACTAGGGAGGGGGGAGGGGGAAAGGAAGGAAGGGAGAAGGTATTTTAAAAAGAGAAAAAATGGAAGGGAAAATGGAAACAAAGCTTTTGTAAATAAGAGGGAGTAAAGCAATTGACAGGAGGGGAGGAGAATGGAAAAAAGAAGAATCAAAATACATCATGTACAGGTGCAAATTCCCTATGATGAATGTGATCATTGTGTATATCTAGAATGTACCAATAAAATATTAAAAAGTCAATAAATAATAAGTGTCTGGACTATAGCACTGTCATATACATGTGAAATGTCACTATGGCCACACTCTCTGGCTATAACCCGAATGTGTTAGAACCGGGATGACACATTTCTTCTCCCTGTCCCACTCCCCCCATTCCCACCACCTGCTCCATTCTTTGTTTCCTTCTGCTTCCCTTCAGCCGGGACCAACCTGAAGCGGTAAGTTCCAGGCCAGGTAGACCATGTGTCTGTACTCATCCATCCAGACCTCAGCCACACGCAGGGCATTGCGCTTCAGTGCAGCGCCCAGATCTGAGGCGTAGGGCTTGTGGTGTCGCTCTAGGTGGGCCACACGGGAGCAGGGTAAGACCTCGATCTTCCCTCCACACTGCCACACCTGCAAGAGACGGGCTGGCACTGCAATCGGTGAACAGCGTGACCTCTTGACTCACAGGGTGACCCTAAGAGTTATTTAAAGACTACAGTGTTTGTCTTCCCGCTCCCACCTCTAGGTTGCCTCGCTTCCTAGCTAAACCATCCTTCCTTAGCAGCCTGCCAAAGTGCTTCACTCCTGTCACCAAACAGCCACTGGCAACCCACCTCCTTCAGGAAGTTCTCCTAAAAGGACCGGAAGAGAGGCCCTTCTGTTCCCTCAGCCCTAAGGACAGAGCCGAGGTCCTGAGAGGCACAGTGTCCTCAGACCCCGCTCACCAGATTTAGCCTCTCCCTGCCTGCACGCTAGATACAGGGTCAGGAGCCAGAGAGACCCTGAGGCAGCCTCCATGACCCCCTGCCTGGTGTCCACCCCCTGCCTGATCCCCTTCCCTTGGCTGTGGGCTTATGAGCTTCTTCTGACCCCTGGGATGTGACCAAGTTTACAGAATCAGAACTTGGTTACTATCTGTGTTTACACCACACAAGCTGGCAGTGCCCATCTGGCTGGGAGACACTGTGCCTCACAGGTTTTGCAGAAGCCGGGATGTTGTGAGCTACGTATGGGGAGGGCCACATGGCAAGAACCAAGAGCGGCTTCCAGCTATGCATCAAAATGCTGACTGTTCTGCTCCCTCAGTGCAGCACACATGAAGGAACTGAGCGCTATCCCTAAGCACTCGACCCTGAAGGCAGACCTTCTGCAGCCCAGCCTATGTGAGAACCAGCCCGGTCTACCCCTCGGCTCCAGCTTTGCCAAGGACCCAGCGAAGCTGCAGACCCCTGACCTACAGAAGCTGTGGGATAAAGAATGCGCCTTGCTTTGAGACACTAGTTCATGATAATATTGTTACACAGCAATAGACACCAACGCAAAAGCTACCATGACTTCTGATCCTATAAATGTTCTCCCTTAGAACCTCAATGGGTGCAAAAATACTCATCCAAACATGCTTGCATTCTAAGACTGGGCTTAGAAAGTGCTTTCACACTGTGGACGATAGAACTAGCTAATCACGCCGGGTTGACATCACACACGCGTGTCCAGGTGAGCTGCAGTTCCTGGGAGCAAATTCACTCCCAGAAGAAGTCGAAGCCTACTGCACTTGGGCCAGTGGTGCCCCTGAGCTGAGGGTGGGTAGTTGCACTCTGCTGGCTCTGTTAATACATCTAAAAGAGTGTCCTCCTGAGGAGCCAGTTCCGCTGTGTGACTTCCAATTTTTTTCATCCCTTTCTCCACTTATTAACTCATAGACCTCTCCACCTAGCATCCCACAACCCAGAATAATGGAGTGAAAAGACCAAACTTGGAAGTCAAACTGATTTGTGTTCAAATCCTAACTGCACACCTGGCAGCTGGGGTCAAAACTTTCACCCTTGCTTGAGCCTCAACTCACTCATCTGCAGAGAGGACACGTCCACCTCCAGGCTGACAGGAGGACCCAGCGGACTTAGCAAGCACTCAGGGTGGCAGCCTCTAAGATTACCCCGAAGCGCATCCTTTCTCCACTGTCCTCCTATTTCTCCTCCATAACCCCCCAGAATCATGTGGTGATTACATTCAATTTGCTCATTCTACAGTCATGCAAATAGAAATCCAAAGAAAACTTCACTTCAATTTTCCTAGTTGATGAAAGTTTCCAATTCATAGAAATTTAGGGAAGAAAAATCATCTTTTGGCGCAAGAAACCCTCAATGCACATTCTGGACTCGGGCAACCCCATGTGAAGCTCTGGCCCCCCCATGTGAAGCTCTGGCCCAGGGTAACTTCTTCACAAATTCTGGCTTTTCTCTCCTCCCGGTACTCCCCTCTCACACATCCAGGGGCACCGGCCCTGCCGTGGCCACTAAATGTCAGGAGAAAACTCATTGTTCTCCAAGATTTGTTACTGGAGAAAGACAGAATCTAATGAAGAAAAGCGCTCAGAATCACTAACCACCAGAGCAAATCACGCTTACTGGGGTGAGGCCTGGAAGGGGCATCTCCCACCTCTCTGCTTCGGGGTTGCTGTGACATGAGCAACTTCTCCTCCGCTGTCCCACTCCCACTGTCTTCCCCCCAAGCCGGCCAACCATGGAGTAATCCAAGAGGTAAAGTAAACCTCTCCTCCATTAAGTAGTGGCTGTTGGGTATTGTGCACCAGAGACTAAGACATTGTGGGAGGGTATTTTATGCAAGAAATCTGTTCTAAATTGATTGTGATGTGTGGGATTTCTCACTCCAATGCTTCATAGCACTTTGAGCTTTTCCCTGTGGCCTCTTTTGAAACAGCACGCTTCCAACTCTAGGCCTCAGGAAACTCCATATGGCTCCACTTGACCTCTGCTGGACCACAAAAAGAATTTTCTTTCCCTAGATGGCTGCTGTACTCAGAAAAGGGCATCGCATCCAAGCTAGGCTGAGTGGTCAAATCCATGAGAATCAATTATCATTGCTTTAAACCAACAAGATTGGGACAGTTGTTATACAGCCTTTTTTTTTTTGTAATAGCTAACGAACCTGGACCTGGATTTCTGTAGTTTTCTTAGTTTGCACCACAAATTCCCTTGTAGAGCATAAAATTTCAGGTTGTGCATTTGACCTAAACAAGCAAGAGAAGCTGCCAGGAGCAGGCAAGAGGCCTCACTGTTGAAGTGTGAAGCTGGGATTATCCTAGACACATGAAGCCTGAGAGAATGAGGACTGGACTGAGGATCTCTACGCTGCATCCATCCCTGGATTTTTCTCCTAGACTGCATCTCAGCACGGACCTTTGCCGCCATGTCCACTGCCCTGCTAGGTGCACATAGACACAGGCTGACCGCCTACATATCTGCGTTCCTTCACCCCTCCACCCACTCCACTTCTTCAGGCTTTGAACTTACAAGGAGCCGTTTTCCTCTAAGGTTGGTTTATTCTGGGAGATGCTTGGAAAATGTTTGGCATCCTCAGGGGAAAGTGGGGCAACATCTGCTTAGCCTCAACTCTACCCTTCCCCGCCACACCTCCCAGTGATGCAGTCCTACCTCAGAAGGCTGCACTCCCAAAATCCCACTGCCAACTCCTCTGAGGCCTGGTGGCTCAGAAACGAGACTGTGGCCACTTATTGAGCCAATGATATTCATCCTTTTCTAGGGTTCTAGAGATCCGATTATGTTCCGGCTATGGTTTAGATCTTAAATGTCCCCCAGAGCCATATGGTGAAGGCTGGGCCGCCAGTCTGCGGCATCGTAGGTGGTGAGACCTTTAAGAAGTGGATCTGAGTGGGCAGAAGTTAGACCGCAGGTGGGCGCGCTGGTGAAGGCATGGTGAGACTCCAGCCCTTCTCATTCTTTTACTTCCCACGTGCCAGGAGTATACAGTTTCCCCCACCATGTGCTCCCTGCTGTGATGTTTTGCCTCACTACCTGCCCAAGGGCAATAGGGCCAAGCAACCATGGACTGAACCCTCTGAAATTATGAGCCAAAACAAACACCACTTCCTTTTATGGTGTTTGCCTCAGGTATTTTGTTGCAAGGATGGAGAACCAACACACTCCCCTTTGCTTTGGCCCGTAAACAGCAGGGACAGGTACACACCCTCAAACTAAGCTCCACGTTCTCTCCTCCGTAGACCAGCATCCCGTCGTCCAGTGCCCCTATCTCTCCCAGGAAGAGCCTGTCGGCGGCCAGGATACCCATGATGGAAGGGCTTCTGTAGAAGACAAGACAGTCGCCAGCCCCTGCATGAGGAACGGGTCAGGGCGCGGTGAGGGCTGGGACGCCTAGGATAGCTTAGTCTCTGGGACCCCATCTCCGCTCTTCTGATGGTGTAGCCCTCCCTTCAACCCACAGAGGGAGCTCAGTCCTTTCGCTTCCCCCTGCCCCCTGTGCTGTCAGACTTTCTCAAAGCATCTTAAAGTTGCATCTTCTTTATCTTAGTATCCCAATTTCATAGCCTGATAATGCTTTAAGGGCCCCACGTGTCTCCTCAAATATCAAATACATTCTTTGGGTTTTGTCTGGAAGCCCCAAATAGCCCCAAATGCCTGTGGTTTCTTATCTGGGTTCATTTTTTTCTAATTGCTTATCCTTCACCCCAGCTCATCCACTTTTTTTACCCCATCATTATCACTATCACCAAACATAGACTGAACTCACACACTTCGTCCCTGCCTGCCCATGTGCTGATCAAGGCCCCAGTGCCTAGCAAACGTACCTCACTGGGGCAGTGACATCATCCAGAGCAATCCAGCTTTCTGGCACTGGGTCGTAGCGGCACCACAGTTCCCAGTTAAACCCATCCACCGCCAGTGGATATTTTGTCAGTTTGAAGTTATCAAAATGAATATTGTCAAACACAGGAGATATAATCACAGTGCGGTCTTCCTGAATCCGAGCCAAGATGGGCTCTGCCCTGGAAGAAGAGCAGGTAATAAGCCCAGCCTGAAGATAAAGGCATGCAGCAGGCACGGCAGACGAAGCCACTCCCTGCACCGTGCCCAGACACTGACTGCCTTCTTGTTTCAGGCCAGTGAGGAGGATGCTCTAGAGTCCCCAGAGTTTCTGCAGCTTTCAGGATAGTTGGGCTGCTAGCAACTGACCCATGGCAAGGGCAGCTGGTAGCCCAGTACCACCCTCAGGCCATTGGGAAGCAGGGCTATGGTCAGTATTCTGTCTGAATCTCCACTCTCTCCTGGGTCTCAGTTTGCAAAATGATGTCTTTTCCCTGTGTGGTTCTCCACATTCTCCATCTAGCCTTTATAGCATGCAATCTCAGGGCTGGGAAAAACTTTGGGAACTGAGTGGGAAATTTCTTCATTTTACAGATAACGCTGAAAATGTCTAGGTAAGTGAGGTGACTTAAGTGTTAGCAAAGTCAGGGTGAGGATCTAGCTGTGGGTGCTCCCAGCCCATTGTTATTTAACACTACACTATTTCTCTTTGCCAACCGAAATGCCTGAGTAGAAGTTTCCCTTTGTTAAGGCCTTTGGTTGGCTCGTCCTGTTTCCACAACATCCCGCCCTGTGTTCGGCACTAAGGCATTGTCCCTGTCCCGCCCTTTCCCAGGAGCACCCCTAGCCTCACCACCCAGCATTGACTTCCACATGAGCGTCCAGGATGGCAACCACGTCGGCCGCGGCGGCTCCCCAGCCCGTGTTCCGTGCGTGAGCGAGGCCTTTTCGCTCAGTGTGCCGTATTATTTTCAGTAGTCCAGGATGCAACTGGCTGTAAACCTCAATCGTTTCATCCAAGCGTGCCTTTAGTTCTCCTGCCAACCAAACACACATCCATGGAAACACTGTGTGCCGTCACCAGTGCGGGGCAGACATCTGGTGCTGTTGTAGAGTAGGGAGACTTCCTCTGGGGCAGGAGGGGCAGCTCCCCAGCCTCAGTGCGTGAAACAGGGGGCAGGCCCCGCGTCTACCCTCCTCTCCTTTCGACCTCCGGGTCCAATGTTGCCGCTCCTAATTTCCCTTCCCTCGCACGTGAACCATCTTAGCACCAGCCCTGGTTGAAATGCGTTTTATATATGGAGGAATTCTTGGAAGGACGAGTTAGGGCGGACCTGCCTTCCCTCAGGTGGAGATGCTGACGGACAGCTTTGGGCAGCACGTCTCCACCGCTAACCTCGAAAGACTGTGGAGAATCCACGAACAGCTGAGCCTGTTTGTTTGGATACCCCTCCTCGGCCTGCCCCAGGATTAACTGGGGCAGAAAGCACAGACAAAACTTTTTGCAAGCTTCTAGCTCAAGAGTTCACTCCCCAAAATTATGGAAACAAGATTCACTACTTGTAGACTGTGTTTTTCTTTCTTCTCTCCTTTTTGTTCTTATAAAGCCTGACTAGGCCTTTGTTCTCTGACTGCACCTACCAGTTGCCTCCTTTACATGGATGAAAAGTCTGCATGGGAATTCACTGAACAGTGTGCAAAACATAACCAAGTGTTCTGAGTTATTCGCTGATGATACTGACTCGCTTCATCCCGAGACTCCAATGAGGAAGATGCTACAGTATCTCCACTTACAAATGAAGAGACAGGGGCGCAGAGACAGGAAAAACCCTTCCCAGTCACACGTCCAGCGACTGCGTGTGAGCCCAGGCTGTGTTTACCGCCTCCCCACCCCCAGCCATACGCCTCAGGCACTGCGCTTTCCGGGGTGGATTCACACAGCCCTGCCCGGCTGCCGGGTCTCCTCTCTCCCCAGCGGGTGAGACTCTGGGTGGTTCCTCTCACAGGACTGGGATGAACGCCCACGTGGCTGTGGCCCTGAAACCTGCCCCAGTTTGGAACTTTTCCAGCTGCACTCGAGAGTGCCTGGCGCGGTTACTGAAGCTGCAGAAAGAGCGCCACTGAGTCTGAGGCTGGCGGTTCCTCCCAACAGCGAAGAGTGGGCAGTGTGGGAAGTGTGGGACTCGCGGGCGACCACTCCCTACACCCACCCTGCTGCGACTTTTAGGGTTAGCCTACTTTTAGGAACACCAGGAGTTAACAGGAGCTCAATAAAGAGTCGTTGGCTGTGGAATTTGCCTAAATTTGGGAAGAAAATACAGGATCACCACTACACTGACACAATTTCTAAAAGTCTTAGGTTAAATCTGTTGATGCTTAAGACATTTATTTGACAGATGCAAATAGAGCTTCACATCTAGGGAAAGAAAGGACAGGAAAATTTCTAATACCAGGTTGAGGCATCTCATCAACAGTACAAATAATACTGAGGTGAGCAGGGAGTATTAAGACAGGCTGGCATTTACCGGGAGCAAGAATGGCATGTTCTGAGCATGTTACGTGTATTATTGAGTCCCCAAAATGGCACAGTTTCCCCTATGTTTCAGACACAGGAACTTTTAATGAAGTAGTTGAGTAACTTTCCCACAAAGCTACATGAATAATAAATTCCTCTTATGGCATGTATATTATTTTCTTCAGTTTAAAATAGCAGATTTCTGAGATAAACTCAGGGAGTGCTCATTCTAGCTGGTATCTCCCCCCACCCCATCCCGTACCCACCCCACTGAGCTAAATCCCCAGCCCTCTAGCTGGTATTTCTGTGTAACAAAAAAACTCTAACTCCCATCCTAGCGACACCAGTAAAGAATGACTAACAGCACCTTTATGGGCCCACTCAAATTGCCTTGAGGGAAGATGGGAGAGGGAGAGGGGCATGTTATATCAGGGGGCAGAGTTTAGAACGATAGGGGGCCCTGCTCAGCTTCCCTTTATGTGCCTGTCCCATGTTTGCAATCCTGCATTTTCTGTCTTACTACTCCACAGAGAGATGTCTTCAGTTAAGTCTTATATACCCACCACTGACCATGGAATTAGAATCCTGTGGGGATCCCTCACACATAAAAAGGCATCTGTGGTGGTCTTCCAGCTCAATCCTTGAAGAAGCTGAGTCCCAGAGAGGTGAGAGGGCCCGCCTGGGGTGATCTCAGACAGCGAGGGAGGGGCAGCATGCTCACTGACAAGGGCCAACATCTGAAGCCTCCACTTCTTGCTGGCAAATCCAGGTGTGCAGCTTGCTGCCCGTCTTCGTGCCCAGAAATGAAAGACACTAGCTGCTTCCTTTGCTTTGGTTCTCAGTGGGATTGTGCTCTAGACATTTGAAATTCTTCCTCTTCCTCCCCCTTCTCCTCTTCCTCCTCCTCCCTTTTCTTTGTGGTAGTGGTGATTGAACCCAAGTTCTTGCCACTGAGCTACATCCCCACTCACTTTTTAAAATTATTTTTCATTTTGAGACAGGGTCTTGCTAAGTCACCACGTTGCTTAGGCTGGGCCTGAACTTACCACCCTCCTGCCTTGGCCCACCAGAGTGCTGAGACTGCAGTGTGCGCCCCCTGACTAGCAAATTCTACTCTCTTATTTCTCATCTAGTTATAGTGGAAGGATACGAAAAGAAGGTGTATCAAGGCAGACGAGAAGTACGTTTTTGTGTTTGGAAATCCAAAAGGAAGGGTCAAGTGGCCACTGTGTCTATCTTTCTCTCCACAGAGAGACTCTGCAGCCGAAAGAACTTAAAGATCCCCAGAGAAGAAGCAAATTCTGTCTTTGATGGGTCACCCCTCCAAGCCCACATAGCTAGGAAAATTGTCCTAAAACTACCCCAAATCTCTGGCTTTTTCATCTAATCCGGGTTTTCTCTTGGTGCCCAAGATTAGCACTGCTAAGAGCTACCGCTTGCTGAGGGTTACACGTGCTAAATGAGGCACAAGGCCCGGTTATTACATCTGTAAGCCTGGCAGTTCACTCACACCTTGAACGCTGAAGTTCGGGGTCAAATCTGTCCTGACACCTACTACCTGTACGTTGTCCAGCAAGCTCTTGAGTGGTTTGTTTCTTGTAGGGTCATTGTCGTGATCAAAAGCTCCAGCACATGTAAGGTGTTCAGAGTGAACAGTGCTCCCTGCCATTATTATCTCACTTCAGCCTCACTGCAGCTCATGGACTGGAATTCTGACCAATACCCATAATTTTGCATATAAGGAAATGGGAGCAGTTGAGTTGCCGAGTGCACAGCACTTGTAAAGAGGGACCTGGGATGACAAATTGAGAAAATGAGGACCCAGATCCATTCTCTGCCATTTCCCACGCACGGCCCGGGTGGGCTAGACTTGGGGCACAGATCCTGTGGGCAAGAGTGGCTGCCCCGGCATCCCAGTGCCCCCAGCTCCCTCTTCCCCAGGATTGGCCCCTGAGAGAGATCCCCGCTCCTCTCCTTGTCAGTGGCAGCTCTGGCTCCCTTCTCGCCATCCGGAGTCCTCCCTGGCCACCCACCCACCTGGTACCTCCAGTCCCCACTGTGGCACATGGAAAGGTCACAGGACACTTCAGGGTGACCCCAGCTCCATGCCAACCTGCCATGCAACTGGGCACACTGTGCAGTCCCTCTGTGTCTTAGTCTCCTCATCTGTGATCGAGATAATGATCTCACCTGGCTGTGTGAAAACTGAGTGGCCAGCACAGATAGGCCCTCAGAGAACGACCTCTGCTTTCCCCTCCTGAGCAGCCTGCAGCTTCCCAAACCCTAAGCTACAAGCCCTTTCCAGCCAAGCACAGGGGACAAATAGCCATTTTTACACATCTTCTTTCTCAAGTTGCTCACCATTTGAGCTAAAGTCATCCACCAAAATGATTTCCTTCAACAGCTGAGGGGGCGTCCGGTTAATTATGCTGGTGATGGCCCGTTGAATAATGGATAGAGCTTCATCCATGAATATGAGGATCACGCTGAGGGAGGGGAGCTGGGGAGGGTATGTCTTCTGAAGACACCTGTAAGAGACCATTTTTAGAGCCGAATTATTTTTCTGACTTAAACATTACTGTCCAGTCTTCCCTCTGCTTCACATGGCCTTTTCAGTGGACACATCAAACCCCCAGGCGCCTTATGGAGGGAAGCTCAGCTGTTTAGCACAGTACCAATGAGATTGTTCATCTACTTACCTACAGTTATCCTGTCACACAGGTAGCATACTTTCTTAAAATTAATTTTCAATAGGTGTTACCTCTTGGATACTCAGCATACCCCCACAAAGAATTCTCATGCCTCTCCCACCCCCAAATTAGCTGCCTTGCCTGCAGCCTTCTCTCCCTCCCCGCGTTGTTGGACTTCAGTCCTTTGACAACCTCCCTGCACTTCACACACAGAGATGTGAACTGTCCACAACTGTGGTTGACACACTTTTAAAAATTATAGCCTACATTTATGAGGCCTGCCATATGCTAGACTCCCATTTACTCTTAGTTTATAGCTTTATTGAGGTATGATTGATGTATTAAACACTACATATTTGATGTATCTGGTTAATCGGTTTGGACATATGCATACACTTATGATACAACTGCCAAATCAAGGTAATAAATATATCCATGAACTGTGTGTATATATGTGTGTTGATCACAATGTGAGATCTATGCTTTTAGCAAATATTTAAGTATATGTAGTGTCAAGTAGAGGCGCTGTGTTGGGCAACAGATGTCGAGAATTTATTCATGTCGTATGACTAACTTTGTACACATGGAACAACTCCTAATTTTAAACATGATTATTGAGGTAAAATTTACAAACAATAAAATTCATCCACTTAGAAGTATATAATTGGTATATATTAGTAAAAGCGGTAATAGTCACAGAGTAACTGTTAGTGCTAATTCATCCATAGAAGGAAATACTAATATCACCTGCCACTCCCCCTCTCTCCTCAATCCATTCCACCTCTGCCCTCGAAGTCACAGGCATCCACTAATCTAATTTCTGTTTCTACAAAATTACCTATTCTAGACTTTTTGTGTAAATACAAATACATGACATGCTCTTTTGTTGCCGGCTTCATCCACTCAGCATAATGTTCTCAAGGTTCATCTGTGTTGCAGGAGGCTATCAGCACTTCATTCCTTTTTTTTTTATTGTCAAATAATATCCCACTGTACGGTGATAGTTTCTCCACTTACCGCCCGATGGACATTTAGGATGTTCCCCCTTTGTGGTAATTAAGAATAATGCTGCAGCGAAGGTTCCTGAACAAGATTGTATACTGGTGTATGCTTTTATTTCTCTTATACAAAGTCATGAACCACAAAACAAACATTTCAGTCAAAAATAGACTGCATGTGCAACTGTGGTCCCACAACACTACAGCACCCGGTGGGTGTCTCAGCCTATGCAAGTGCACTCTGTGACATTCCCACAACGCAGGCAGTGGCTGCTCCAGAAATTATTCCATCATTAAGCAACACGTGATTGCAGCTGTATCTCAAAAGGAAAATGGGAAGCAGAGTACAGGTTTCCAAAAATATATTTTTAAGAAACAGTGACTGAAGCATCATTGTATAGTATGTGACCTTTATGTTGTTTTTGAGCCTGGAATCTCAGGCGTTGTCCCTTGGTCAGAGTGGCTTGTTGATCAGCATCCAGAAATCGGGCTTTTCACTCCAATCGCACCAGTGTGTCAGTCATCTGTTGAGTCTGGGTACAGGTTGGCAAATGATGCTCGACGTCCTCTGCTGATCCCAGTGGATTTCCTGGTGCTTTCGCACAGCCTCCTAGACCACCCGGGGATGGGTGTGAGCCCAGGAGCGCTCTTCTTGCCTATCTGCTTCTGTGGTTCTCCCTGATAAGTTTCAGGATGCTCTGTTGCTTTGCTGGTTGCCACTCACTCACAGAGCCCTGAGTGTTCCCTGCCAAGTGCTATTGCTTCAGACATCACTGGGTGCGGAATCCTCCAGGCTCTGTCCCTTGCCCAGAGCTGGGGGCTTCTCATCTTTCTCTTCCTTCTGGACAGAGCTTCCGCAGCACTGCACAGTGCCGAGGGTAAGGACTGCAGCCCCTTCCGGAGTGACATCTGTGACACGGGCATGCGCTGGGGAGAGAGGAGGTGGCAGGGAAGAGATGGCAAGGGGAGCCTGGTGTACATGACCCGAGGTAGGTGGAGCTGAAACTTCACCGCAGGAGCAGGAGCAAGGTAAAGGGTGGAAGTCCTTTGTCTTGGCCACTTCTGTGAGGGGAGGGCTTTCGCATCCTAAGGAGGGGGAAGGTGTGAAATGTGGTTGGCCTGCCCTCTCCAGGTTGAAGCTGTAGCGCTATACCAGGGCTGGGGGTGGCCACATCCTTCCAGGGCAGAGAACCTTGAGTTGTGTCCGCCACACAGGGCTTTGGCTGGGGTGCAGGGGGAGGACGGTGGCTCAGACACCACAGATTCCTGCTGCTCTTGTTGAAACTTGGTAGGTTTCCCATGCAGAATGTTTCTCCATTTGCTGTGTGCCCTCCAGACAATTTCTGAAAGTGTCGAATGAAACTTTAAAATTTTTTCCTCCAAACAGTGGTTTTGTTAGGAAGAAGAGATGATGCACTTCAACACCCTGCCATTTTGAAAGCCTCAACCCACATAGCTTTTAAAAGCTTCAAGTAGTTCCCAATGATTTCTCTTCCACCCAGATTTCTCATCTCTCCAACAAAGCAAATATTTGTCTTACTGCGACAGCTGTTGCAAGGGCCAGCACCTCCTGTGAGTAGGGCCAGGATGCCCTTATCACTCGTGGTAGCTGCTCCTGCCCCCACCCACACCATGGGTGTCTGGGGATCTTCAGTCTCGGCCTCTCTGTACTCAGCTGGTCTGGGGCCAGGGCTCGGTGTGCTGGATATACAAGGGCTGCACGGCTTCACAGTGATGTCCAGAGCTGCTGCTGCATGGACGAGCGGGCTGTGCAACGAGGCTGACAGGACTGGGTTTTCTCCTGCAGGCACCGATGGAGCCTAAGCCAAGGAACCGTCTGATTAAACTAGCATTTGCATCATATCCTCTGGCTGCCAGGAGCATACAGGTGAAGGTGTTCCAGTTTGATCTGAAAGGTCCTAAGGGTTGTCCCCAGAGTGGGGACCTTGAGCCATGGGCCTAGAGGAGGCTTTCGGTACCTGGACGTGCTCTCAGAGAGCAGCGGGACCCCAGCCCCTCCCTGCTTCTCCCAGTCTCTTCCGCCCACGAGGTGCATAGTTTTGCCCCCGCTTGTGGCCCCTCCAGGGTCTGCTCCCATAGGCCCGAGAGCAACAGAGCCAACCAACCATGGACTGAGGTTTCCCAGACTGTGAGCAAAATAAGCCCCTTCCTGTCGTGAGCTGACAGCCTTGGGTGTCTGTTACAGCGACGGAACCCTAGTGCAGTGAGCAGTGCATGTGGGCTCCATGACACCAGCACGAATGGCTCCCCCAGGCCTGCCTTGGAGAAGGAAATGAGTGGGTCTGGCCACACTGAGTGAGAGCTGCCAGGAGTCACAGCATGGAGGGTCCTAGCAGGTCACTGGCTCTGGAAAACAGTCTGGATCGGAGAGGTGTGGATTTGGAAGTAATCCCCATGTAGGAAAGTGGATAAAATCAGCCACACAACAAACAGGAAAGAGCCTTGTGCTAAAGCCTGATGATTATCAAACTTTAAAGCAGACAGAAGAAGCCTGACAGAGGAAAACCTGAAATTCCTTAAAGCTCAGTAGCAGTTCCTAATGCTGGCACAGAATGGTTACGTAACAAATATGTACTTGCTTGAGAGGAAGCATATGGGATTGTGTTTAATTGATTTAAACTCTGCTGATGTCTCCGCTAATCCCCATGATTGCTTCAGCCACTTTCCCATTCTCTTTCTCCCACATGTCCTTAGGAGTATTGTCTTTGGCTATATCCTAAATGTTTTGCAACACTCCTCTTAGCCACACCCTACCTTCTGTTCCTGCATCCGTCAGCTTTCCATCACTATGACCAAGTGTTTGACATACACACTTGAAGGAGGAAATGTTTGCTTTGGCTCATAATTTCAGGGGGTTTGGTCCCTGGCCTGCTGGCTCCAGGGCAGAAACACAGAAGAAGGGGCTGGCACCAGAACGCTGCTCACCTCGTGCCAGCTGGAAAGCAGAGGGTGAAGAGAGGAGGCAGATAGGAGGCAGATGGATCAGATGTAGTCTCCAAAGTCATGGCCCAGGACCCACCCAAACACACCCGGAAGTGAGCGCTACTAATCTCCAAGGTGTCTCTGAAGCCAATCAAGTTAACAAGCCAAATTAACCAGCACAGTCCCCACCTGTGTCAAGAGAGGCAGGAAATACGGGTCCTTGCATTCATGAGCTCCCTTGTGCTTCCCTGGCCCTGAGCTGGAATATGGAGACCCATCTTGTCCAGCGGAGTCTTCTGCAGTGACAGCAATGGTCTCTATCTGTGCTATCTGTCCTTATCTACATTATGATAGCCACATGGAGCCGGCAGGCCCTTCTATGTGGCTGTTATAGCCAAAAAGTAAAGTTTAATTTAATTTGTTAATTATTTACATTTAACTATGCATGACTAGTGGCTACCACAGTGAACAGCACCACAGATATTGAAAAAAATTATTACCTAGGCATGGTGGTGCTCACCTGGAATTCCAGCACTCTGGGAAGCTGAGGTAGGAGGATCATGTATTTAAGCCCAGCCTGAGCAACTTAGTGACTTTGTGAGATCCTGACTCAAAATTTTAAAAAGAGGTTTAAAAAGGGTCTGAGGGTGTAGTTCAATGTTAAAGCCCTAGGTTCAATCCCAGCACTGCATAGATGGATGATGGGTGATGGAGGGATGGATGGATGGATGGATGGAGGATAGAGGATAGATAGATAGATAGATGATAGACTGATTTGAGAAGAGCTGATGAACTGATCTGCAGCAACTGCACTATAAACACACACACACACACACACACACACACACACTGCTGCCCCTCCCCAAGCAACAAGAAGGGACAAATGCAGAAATAAAGTCAGTAAGGGTGAGGTATTGGAGCTGGAAAGATAAACTTTATGCATATCACACTTTCAGCCCACATTACCGCTGTGTAGAACAAGGAAACTGATCTTTGCACATCACCATCTTGAAGTTCTTGCTTACTTTTAAACATAAAGTTTGTGTTTTAATTTTGCTCTGGTCCTTGAAAAAGTATGTGACTCGGCCTGTCTACAGCACTTTAGTGGCCCCCCCATTAGGGATTAATTGTATAAGCTTGGCCTTTCCCTGTATCTAACTGTTTAATTGTTTGTTGGTATCAATATCTACCCAATTAAATAATGTGGCTGCCCAATGTCACTCCTGTGTTCTGACCTCTGAAAGGTAGAGAGGACATGTGTGGTAAGAAATATGGGGCTGGCATCTCCCTGGAATGAGATGGCCATCCGGAGAGCTGTGGAGAACTAGCAACCACCGTCACTTGGGCACCTCATTCAGCAGAAAGCTGGACTGAGTGACATATCACGTCTATACCAAATTCAGGATTCCACCTGACAGCTCGCATTCACTAAATGATTCCTTCCTCAGGGAGAGTCATGGTGTGATCTACCCGGAGTGCTCAAACTGGGAAGGTTTCCACAATGCTTTAGCTCTGAAATCCTTACGTGTCTGAGTCTCGTGGGTTATTTTTATGAGCAGTAGAAAAGCACCCACTCTTGGATTACAAGTATCTGATATGGCTCAGATGTTATTTAAGTAGAGGTGGATACTTCATTCATGCATAATTTTGATCCATGGCAATACTTTTAACAAGCAGTTTCATGAATTCATCCTGTAGAATTACACCTGAATGCTCCAGAATGAAATATAGACAAGCCACATTCAATAACCAATAGATCCCCAATAGAATCCAGATATTGTTCTCATACCTAGAGACCTACATTATCCGAAGGACTCAGGAGAAAATTCAGTAGGTCCTAACTGCTGCCCCTCTTATGAGTAGTGAATACTGATACGTGTGCCACTATTTCCTTCTTTTTTGTCCATAGCAGGCATTGCTAATAGATCCCAGCACTCATGCCTTAGACCAGTGATGCCAAACCTCTCAGAACTTTCTCTCTTTTTTTCCATTAAGTTTATTGGTACATTTTAGATATAAAATATGATTACATTCATCATTGGGATCTTGTACCTGTATATGATGTATCTTGGTTCTTATTTTTTTCCCCATTCTGGCCCTCCCTTCACCCCCTCCACCCTTCCCTATTTACAAAGACTTTGTTTCCATTTTTTCCTTTTCCCATATTTTTTCTTTTCCCTTCTTTCCTTTCTCCTACCCCTCCCACTTCCCCTACTCCTTTAGACCTTTTCTTCCTATTTCACAATATCAATTATACATTTTGATCCTTATTTACACTTTCAGTTTCTCACACTAGAGAAACTATTCGGTATTTACACATGTGTGTCCTATTTATTTCACTTAGGAGTATGGCCTCAATGTGCATCCACTTAGCTATAAATATCACTAGTTTCTTGTTCTTTATGGTGAGTAATACTCCATTTTATAAAAATAACCACATCTTCTTTACCCAGTCTCCAGTTGATGGCCAATTGGGGTGTTTCCAAGTTTTAGCTATTACAAACTGTGCCTCTATCAACATGGCTGAGCATATATCACTGTGGTATGATTCTTTTAATTCTTTTGAGAAGATACCCAGCAGGGGAATAGCTGGGTCAAATGGGGTGTCTAGCCCTAGTTCTTTGATGTATCTCCACACTGATTTCCACAGTGGTTGCACCTGTCTGCACTCCCACCAACAATGGAGAAGGGTTCCTTTCTCCCCACACCCCTGCCATCATTTGTTATTGGTTGATTTCTTGATAGCAGCCATTCTTTCTGGGGTGAGGTGGAATCCTCTCAGAACTTTCAGTGATAACAGATATTCTGCTGAGGCACACATGCCATAGGTTCGCCACCGCTCCCTTGGACCATATGGACTCAAGTCTTCTCACTGTAATACCCCATGTAGTCACTACCAGTCAATTGGAATTGTCACAAAAGATGAGAGCTTTTTATCATCCTAGTACAAGCTAATCAGATTAAAAGGTTTGTCTAAATACATGTTCGATAGAACATCCAGGTAAGGTCATTGATCCATCTAAGGCCCCCCCACTGTCTCCTGGTACACAGAATGGAGATGCCAGAGAGTGACCTGCTGCAGAGTCCAGTTCATCCTCAGTCAGATCTGAACTGGGCGCTGCTTTGTGCAACATGGATTCATGGAGATATTGAATGAGGATTATGTGGTGATTAAGAGCATCAAGAGAAGTCAATTTATAATTGTCTGGTCATGATTGCTCCAGGCTGCCACTTATGATTTCATGACTCCAAAAGAACTACTAACACTCAAAAACCACTGAAACACATCCAAGAAATTCAGTGAATAATAAATAGAATAAATGCAGAGAAACACACCGACATGTCATAATCCTGATGCTGAAAGCCAAAGTTAAAAAGAAAATCTTGAAAGAAGCAAAAGAGAAACAACTTGCCACATATAAGGGAAGTTTAATAAGATTAATAGCTGGCATCTCATAGCATAATAGAGGCCAGAAGTTAACAGGGTCATATATTTAAACTGCCAAAAGAATAAATAGTATCAAGCAAGCATCTCTGATATCTTGTATCTTTCAAGTAGGAAGTCAAAATGAAGTCACTGGCAGATAAACAAATGTTGATAGAATCTATTGCTGGTGGACCCCCTACAAGTAATGCCACATCCTTTAGGCCAAAACCAAGTGACCCCAGGCAGTAATTCAGATGCAGAGAGAGAGATAAACAGAGAGACAGACAGAGGAAAGTAAAAGTAGTTATGGGATTATAAAACAGCATAAATGCATATCTCTTTTCTTCTTCTAACTTATTTAAAAGCAATAGTGCAAAAACAATGTGCATCTATATCATCGAGTAACTTAGGAGTAGTGATTAACTTAGAGTAATGTAATAAACTTGACAACAATAGCACAAGAGAAGTGGGTGAGAGAGAAGCTGTATCCATGTAAGGAAAGGAAATAAGTAGTAAACTGAATAAAAAGGAAAAAATATAGAGAATCAGACATGGCAAATATAATAGACTTTGTAGTTTTTATTTCCTCTCCATTTTTCTCTTTTCCTTTAATAGATACAAAATTATATAATTATAACAATATATTTTTTGGTTTGCACCATACATAATGCAATGTGTGTGACAGTTACAGCCGAAAAATAGGAACAGTGAATTGAGGTATATATAAAGAACTTCTCTACATTTCAGTAAATTAAGTAGATTCTGGTAAGTTAGGATGTATGTGCTGTGATAAGCTCCAGAGAAACCACTATAAAAATAACTAATATACAGTAAGAAGTAATTAAGGTAATTATACTGTTACATTAGAAAATATTCATTTAATGAAAAGATAAGCAGTAAAGAAGGAATGGAAAAAAGAGGAAACTTTAGAAAACAACAGCAGAATGGCAGGTATAAATTCAACTTATCAATAAAAACATTAAATATGAATGAGTTAGCTACTATAGTCCAAAGTAGAAACTGCCAAGTTGTATTTTTTAAAAATCCTACTGTATGCTGCCTTCAGGAAATACACTTTAGACCAAGAGATACAATGAAGCTGAAAATAAAAGGACAGAAAATGATTATACTATATAAACAAGAACCACAGAAAACTGGAGCAGACAAATAATGTTAAAGCAAAATATTGCTACAATAGGGCCGGGGATTTAGCTCAGGGCTTCCGCCGCCTGCCTCGCAAGTGCAAGAACCTGAGTTTGATCCCCGGTGCAAAAAATATATATATTACTACAATAAAGGGGGAGGCTTTATAATGATAAAAGCATCAGTTCATAAAATAGATATAACAATCATAAATATATATGCCTAAAATACATAGTGCCAAAACACACAAAACCAAAAGTGTCAGAATTGAAGGGAGAAATAGACAACTCAACAATGACAGTTGGAGAGTTCAGTGCTCTACCTTCAGTCATGGACAGGGCAGCCTGACAGCAGACTGACAGGGAAACGGAAGACGGGATGTCACAGGCCACACGCCTCCTGACACCCCCCGACACCCCCCTCCAGAGCAGGGTGCTCTGGCTGTCCCCTGCACAAACACCATGACCTGTGCCCTAAATGAGCCTAAAAAGATAGAATTTATACAGAATGGGACTCTGTGATCATCATGAAGTTACCTCAGAGATTAAAACATAAAATTCACAAGTAGGTGAAAATTAAGTGACACATTCTTAAATAGCTCATAGGCCAAAGAAGAAACCACAAGGTAAATTAGAAAATGCTGTAAGATGACTGGAAACAAAAATCTCAATGCACTAACACTTATGGGAGGCATTGCAGGCGGCCTGAGGCTGGTCAGGCCTGGCAGGGGGATCGCCTGGCTGTGGGGCATGTTCCAGGGCTACCCATTGAGGTGGAACAGCTATGGCTCTGAATTATGGATCCTCTAAAAAACACTGCTGTGAGCCTGTGGCTGAGCTCACCAAGGAAGAGAAATAAGACCAGAAGCTCAAGAAGACCCAGACCCTGCAAGCTGCAAAAGAGGAAGCAGCTTGGGAGGCAACCAGGAAACCCCTGTGCAACCTCCGCACCATCTTCCACCAACCCGTTGTGGGCCAGGTACCCACTCAAGGGTGGGTTTCTACCAGCTCCCTGTGCCCCTACCTGACCAAATCACCACTTCCTGGACATGGTGCGGAGGGCCACTGAGTGCCACAGAATAAGCACCTGACGGAAGCTGACAGCAGAGAAGCCGTCACACGAGCAGCTGCAGCTTTCTCACTACCAGGTCCAAGGGTCAGGAGGAGGCAGGACATGCTCAAGACAGCCAGGGAAACTGTGCCCTGGGCCGTGACCGCTGGCGGTAGAGAGAGAAGAGAGGCTCTGGAGGAGCCCCGGGCCCTGCACTTCGAAAGCCACGAGAGCCACTGCCACGTGGCAAAGGGTGTGCCTACTTTTCATTTATTGCCTGCAAAGCCTTTCTCCTGTGGAACTAGAACTGGACAAAAAGCAGATCAATGATTGCTTAAAGATAAGGAAGTTGTGGGGAGATGGGAAGTAGCTGCTCTAGTACAGGGTTTATATACCTAAATGGAGGGATTGTATGGTTTATAAATCAGATCTCAACAGAACCGTTTTTTAGTGTAAAGGAAGATGGGGGAGATGGAAAGAGAAAAGCTATCAGGAAAGAGAATAGAGGAGAAGAGAGAAGACTCTTGACCTTAAATTCAGTAATAACGAGGAATCCAAGCAGAGCCACTGAGGGAAAGCCTAGGGGAGGAAACATCCTTGTAACCCAGGTGTGACTAGCACACACCCTGGCTCGGCCTCGGGTCCACATCTGTAGCATCGTTTTTAGACCATGGCATCAGAATTCTCAGAGGGCTCTGTCTGACACTCAGCTGCTCTCCGAGGGCTGTGTGCATGTGGACCGCTCAGTTCTCCTCTCTGAGCTGTCGCTATAACATGGATTAAAACGACAAACCTCTCATCACCTTCCCCAGCAACACCCGCCCCGAACTCCCAACCTTGACTTCCACAGCCCTTGGACCTCATCTCCAGAGCACACCCAGGTCCCCGGGAGCCCCAAGTCTGTCTCACCTGGAGTCCCTCGTGTCCGGGAGGCTGCGGTTGAGAGGCAGCCTGTTGCTGAGGTACACATTGTAACCAAACCTGTGGAACAGGTCCTGGGCTTTCTTCTGCTCAGCCTCAGGAAGATCCTCTCCCCACTGCCGGAAGAGGGCTGAGCTCGGGAAGAGCTTCTTTGGGGGTCCAGGCTTCTTTGTCTCCACCACCTTGCCTTGCACTGCCTTTGGGGCAAGGTGAACTTCATCATTCACCTTCATTCCTGTGTCCTCCACATTTGCTTGTTGCTTCACAGCCAACCTCATACTTTCTTCTGCAAAAGAAGAGGATGAGGGGAGGGAGAGGGCAAAGAAAACATTTCAGCTAATCCTAAATTATCTGAGCAGTGCTCCGTCCTAATTTCCTTGAAATAGTTTTCTTGAAATAATTTGGGTGTTGAATGTCCCCACAGGCCCTTGTGGTGGAGGATTTGTCACCAGCCCATGGTGCTTGGGAGGTGACAGAGCTCTAGGAGGTGGGGCCTCGTGAGAGGAAGTTAGGTCACTGGGTATGTCCCCATCTCCATCCACGGAGCCGCGTGCTCCCGCCGTGACACACTGCCTCATAACAGGTCCAAAAGCAATGGGACAAACTCATCATGGATTGAAGCCTCCCAAATTGTGAGCCGACCGATCTTGTCTTTTCTTAAGTGTCTGCTACAGTGATGGAAAGGTGACTAAAACATCTTCCGAATTTTAAAATGGACAAATTCTTGTCCCAGAGGAGGTGATGTCAGAGGGACTTGTCAGAGCCATGTAAAGTTGTTCTGGCAAACCACACAGTAGGTACCTCTCTCCTTCAGTGCCATCAAAACGTATCAACTGTTCCCCTTTATGGCTCCTCTAGGAACTAACTCTGATGGGATAAATTGATAATAAGATAGTGTTTTTCAAAATGAGAACTAAAAACCCCTTTTATCAGCATCATCAGCTGTGATTATTTAAAAGTGTAGGCATTGAGGCTCATTTCCAAACCTTTTAAATTAGACTCTCAGGGTCAAGTGGGACCATGGGCAAGAGAAGTTACCAGAATTTGCATTTTTAATAAACTCAAGCAGTAATTTTTTTGTAGAGTAAAATTTTGAGAAATATGGTACTACACTAATAGTGGCCAACAAGGGCAAATCTATTCTAACAGGCACCACTCTTGTCCACGCATGCCAGTACCTCTCGTGTGTTTAACTCATCAGATTTCAAATTCTTAACACTTTTGATTGCTCCACATAGGTCTGGCAGTCACATGAGAAGCATGGCCAGCTCTTCCCAGCAGCCCTCACTGTGGGGTCCTGCCTCTGTTCTTTTCATTGGTGCCCGCTGAGGCCAGGAGCCCAGCAGAGCAGGAATGGCAGCTTCAGCCGTGCTGAAGCCCTGGAGTTCGGCCCTGCTGTGGAAATCACCCCTAATAAACTCATTTACTGGCCAGGCTGGACTTGTCCTGGGGGTCTCTTTGGTCGGCAGGCCCCCTCTCAGTTCAGAGTTTATGCAACAGCCTCTAAACCTACATTAAATCCAACCGGTCTGACAGGTTCACCTTCAGCCCACTACTGCACCCCAGGGTCACCAGCTTGGGTGGAAGGTGGCTCCACTGTGTTAATCTTCTCTGATTGGGGGATCCTGTGCCACAGCACATGGCTTGCTGAGTAGACTGTGGGGTGCATTTCAGATCCCTATGTAGCCCCTCAAAAGGAGTAGAGAACTCATGGGACTGAGAGGGAGCTATGCTTAGAGATGACAAAGATTGGCCCAAAAAGAGGAAGCAGAGGAGAATCAACTAACATGCTCAAGACAAAAAGAGAAAGGTCAAAGCAAACTTGGGAAGAAATCTAGATGGTAAGTCCATCAAGGAAAGGTCATGTGACCACCACATGCATTTGATCAGGTGGGAAAAATGAGTGAGGGAGCAAAGGGTACAGTGTTCCCAACGGAAGACTATTACTTTCATACTTCTCAGAGCTAAGCACATGGGGATCCCAGGGTGTGCTGGGTTCTCCTTGCCTCTAAGTTCCTCTGCACCTCCTTTTTTTGGAGCATGGTTGATTTTCCCTTTCACTCACTGCTGCCCATGAGAACTGGTTTGGACCTGGAGGCCATGCCAACAGTCTAGCAAAATGGATCCAGGTCTACTAGGTCATTCCCATGACTCACACTGCAATTTGTAAGCCCCATGGCTTACACCCACACATTACCCCATGGAGGCTTCTGAGAGCATCAAGGGAGGTTGTCCCAAGCTGGTTTAGAGCCGTCATTCCCTCTGTCAATAGGGATATAGCGATGACTGTGTGTTTGCTTTTGCCCTTCACATAATCTGTTTGATTTGCCCAAACATCCTTATTGACTTATGGCGGTCTTCAGTCTTCCTGGAACTGAGGATGACAGGTCATTAACTGGCTTTCCATTCCAGGGGTGGATTGGGACAGAGGGCAGTGGTGACCTGGAAACACAGCCCAGAAACACTGTGAGGTCAGCTCGGGTGGTGTTGAGTCCCTGGCACAGCATCTCAGCGTGGATGAAAAGGGGGTGCACCACGAAGAAGACTGGGAGGAAAAGGCATTGCCAAGAAGACAGGCAAAGGCAGCCGGGTGTCCACCACCCCAGCTGGGTCCCGGCTGAAGGAAAGGACGGCGCCATTCTGCTGGGTGGCAGCTAGGTCACAGCCCCGTGAGGCTGCCCTGCACATTTGCCTGAGCTGCTTCACCCACCGGGGAGCCAGGACTTCCACAGCCGGCCACTCCCCCTCTGTTTCATCCCTTCTCCCACCCTGCGTCCTCGCGCCTCCCTTCCTCACTGCTGCCTCTGTGTTTCTGTGAATGACAAACCTACATTCACATATTCATCGACTTTCTGCATAAGCAGAAATGAGTGGTGAACAAGGCATTCATGGCACCAAGCCCACTTGCTCTCCAGAACACTTTATCACAACAAAATGTGATAAGCCTCGGGTGGGAGTATGGAGAGCGGTGAGCATGTTCCATGGCTCCCCTCTCCCCGTTTCCCCCATCTCCTTTCCCCTCCTGTCCTTATGCAGACTCTTTCGTTCCCTGTCCCTGGACTCTCCAACTCTCCAACTCCCTTTTCTCCTCTTCTTGTCTCCTGTCTTGTCTTCTCTCTCTGTCTCACTCTCTCCCTCCCTGGAGACTCTGACAGGGCAGGTGAGGTCTGGTCCCATGGCAGTCGAAGGGGACAAGAAAGGAGCCCACAGAGTCTGTGCCCGGCAT
>NW_004624860.1:1723076-1753094 GCF_000247695.1 Heterocephalus glaber | reverse complement strand
GTAGACCCACACGGCCTAGGAAGGGGAGGACAGAGGGAAGACAGCGACAGGAAAGCAGCTGTTTTGCATCAATAGAAAGCTTTCCCGGGCTCTCATCTGCAAATTTGGAATCAAAACATTCAGGATTCTTTCCATTTCTGTGGTGAGCTGGAGTGATGCCCCGGGCTCTGTTTCTCCCCTCTAGTGCAAGCCACAGAAAGCCCTGGCATTACCTGCGGAAGAATCGGGGAGATTCTGAAAAGTGGAGAGACAAGGGAAAACTGGCCTGAGGTCTTAGGACCCAAGGGAAAACACAGCCATGAATTCCACAGGTTTTCTTTTGGCCTAATGGTTCCAAAATTTTACAATCATAGATGAGCCTCAAAGGCAGAATGAAGAGGACAAAGGGAGAAAAATCAGTGAACTTGAAGATGGAACAATAAAAATGTTCAATCTGCACAGTAAAGAGATAATAGACTGAGGAATAATGACAGACCTCAGAATCCAGTGCGATTATAAGGAAACATCTAGTATTCACATCATTGGAGCCTCAGATGAGGAGGCAACAGTGTGGGGCTGAACAAGAATCTTAAGAATCAAGGCTGAAACTGGCAAGAGACATGAATCTAGAGTTTCAAAGCAAGGAGTGAGCTCCACACCAAGAAGTCCCTGCCCAGAGCGTCATAATCAGTCTTCCAAACACCAAAGGCAGGAAAATCATTGAAAGCAGCAAGAGAGCAATGAAACAATCCCAGTGAGGATCCTCATCAGAAACCACAAAACCAGAAAGAAGGACAGCAACAGTTTTCAAGTGTTGAAATAAACAGTTACCCCAGAATCCCACATCCAACAAAAATATCCTTCAGGAATGAGGGGGAATCAAGACAGGCATGAACAAGAAGCCTTGGAGACTTGTTGCCAGCAGGTTTATTTGGGGAAGGGGCTGAGACGAGGTCTTGCTATGTCACCATGTAGTTCAGGTTGGCCTTGAACTCACTATGTAGCCAAAGCTGGCCTTGAACTCTCGAAGTGAACCTTCTGCCTCAGCCTCCCAAGTGCTAGGATTACACATGTGCACCACTGTGCCCGGCCCACAGGCAGATTTATCTTGAAGAGATAGAGAAATTTTCCAAATGAAGAAATGACAGAAGGAACTTAGGAAAATCAAGAAGAAAGAACAAACAACAAAAAAAGTAAAAATAGGAGTAAACAGAAAAGTTTCCTTCCTCCTCCTGAGGTTAGCAAATTGCTTGACAGTGGAGCAAAAACTCAGATCATTGCCTGATGTGCTCCTCAAAGCATGTGTAAGAGAGACTCTAAACTAAAGCGGGGCTCCTGCACGCCCCGGGACTGCCAAGTGGCGTAACCAGGAGCCCGACGGAGCCGGAGCGACCGCAAGCACCCTGACTGCCTGAATCCAGAGGCCGCAGACCGGCGTGGACTGTGCTGAGGTCGTCCCGGCTGCGTCCTTCGGTACTTGTCACGGTCCCTTTTCTCCTTGCTGATACAAAGCACCTGACACCCAAGACCAAAGGAGGAGAGGTTTGTTGGGGTTCTCATTTCCGGCCACCGTTGGCTGGCTCCGGGAGAGCTGCGGGCTGCACAGAGGGCAATGAGGAGGGAGGGCAGATGAACACTTGCAGGCCCCGCCCAGGGCCCGCCCCGGCCACGCCGCAGGGGCCCGCCCCTCCGGCTGGGCTCCCCTCCCGGCTCCACGGTGGAGGAATCCACTGATTCCCACCCCAGTGACCCAGCTCCCTACCTGTGAATCCATGAGGCTTTGGGGGACATCTGGGTACAAAATATGACAGTACTATTTCTGCAAATTTTTGTAAAACCGTAGTTATGTCAAAATTACATTTTTATCAAACTGCTGATCTTACAAGTGCTTCATTAAAAACATTCAAGAAGCTAAGCATGGCGCTGCACACCTATAATTCTACAACTTAGGAGGCCGGGGCAGGAGAATCGTGAGTTTGAGGCCAGCCTGGACTATACAGGGAGACCTTGTCTCAGAAATTTTTTTAAACTAAAAATTAAAATGCACAAAAAATAGTTGCCCCTGGAAGTGGTGGAAATCAAAGAAATGCAGGACAGAGATAGGACAGGGACTAACTTTGTTCTGTACGTTTTTAAATATTTTAAAAATTCTGTACCATGTTACACGAATAATCTATCAAAAAATAATTATTTGATACAAACTGCATGGAGCTCTGTGTCGCCTTAGAGCTGTCTGGAATCAGACGGGACAGACTGGCACGTGAGAGAGACCGCAAGGGCTTCCCTCTGTGGCCCTCGCGCCTGTCCTTCCTGTGCACCTCAGTGAAGCGACGTCCCCGGGAAGGAGACAGGGCCTCTTCCTGGAAACACCAGGCGCCTTCTCGGGCAGAGTTCAATCATAAAAATCCTCCAGCGTTCATTATAAAAACCACCTGAACAGCTTGGCAAAAGTGCTGATTTCCAGGTCCCTAAAGATTTCAATGCTGTCAATCTGTTATGAGAGCTGAGCATCTACTTTAACAAGCACTTCGTATGATCACCTTAAGTGTCTGCCCCGGGAGCGCATGAATTTGTCGGGGTCGGGCCCCGGTTTACCCCGGCCAGGATGTTTACCCAGCAGGACCCCACCGGGGCCAGCTGGCACAGAGGCCAGCGGCCAATGCTCCGCCTGAGTGTGTGGCATCCTGAGGCGCGTGGAAGAGCCCGTGAGTAAAGTTAGAGGCGCAGGGAGGGACGCAACCTGTCACCGGAAAATGAGAGCAGAATGTGAGGAGCAGGCGGGGTGAGACCCCAAGAGGGAAAGTGGGCGACGCCGGGGGTGTGTGATGCTGTTACTGAAGATTGGGTGGAAAAGCTGGGAAAGTTTCCTTTTTGCAAAGAAACAAACAATGTCGCCTTTACAATGAAAACTGACAGGGATAACAGTCCCGCGGTACCGGATGAGGAACTTTCGGACGTTTCACCAGATAAACTTAAAGATGGGCTGCTGGATGACAACCTCGCCTATTGAGTGTAGTTACAAACGTCACCGTGAGCGTGGAGGAGCCATGCCTGTGTACTTTATTTTCTCCAGCCCTGTTGGGTGTAAGCCCGAACACTGGTGATGTGCGCAGGGAGTAGGAATAGTCTGTCCCACACAGCTGAACTAACCGAGGCATCTAAAATGAGAGACTGAAGCGTAATCCGAAGAGTGAACTCCCGTGTTTGTAAAGTATTGATGTATTAACCTGACCACACTGGAACCAGACATAATACTTGCTTGTGCCTAAAGCTGCACTCATTCACAGTTGATTTCCTGCAGTACAGAAAAAAAATCACTTGTGCCAAGTTTGGACTCTGAGGAATTCACCTTCATGTAATAAAATTGTGAAGTGCTTCCTTATGTCAGTAATTGTCAGCGCAACTCCTTTTCTCCAAGGACTTTCCAACTCTTGTGACTAATTGCTATACCTGGTTCAGGACTTGTTACTATTCAAAGACATCATTGGAAAGTGTGTTACACTGTGATCGACAGCTGTTGCCTCCTTTTGACAAATATTGGACATTAGCGGTTTATATATGAAAATAGCATATTATCACTTGTCAAGTCACTGAAATTAATTTGTAGTTAAGACTTGACTACCCCATTTTGAGCCGTGAATAGTAATTAACTTACTGCAGAATAACCTGCATTCTGAGTACATTTTTCATCAAGTCTAGAAATAAGTTCATCAGTCATTCATTCTTAAGGTCTGGGAGGAGTTAGATTTTGTGATAGAATTAGGACTATTAGTTTTTAATCTTATAGAAAATAGCGTCTTAGTCTTAGAAATTGGTGGGTTGTAATAACCAGGGGCTTCCTTCCTGTTGATGCTATTTCTAGATCATTTTTAATCTAGGTTAATAACACTTTATTTATAAAGCACCTCCTAATGTCTTGTAAGCACCAATTAAGTGTGTTAATACAGTGCCTTTGATTTGTTAGTTTTACAGTTTAAGATTTTTGCCCTGCCAGTATTCTAGATTTGGTGAAATTAATACTTTTTTAAAGGGCCCACATAAAACAATTTTCTAATGTGTGTATCTGAAATTTGTAATAAAATTGGTCTCCTATTTTTAAAATTCCAACTATGTGCTTGCATTGGTGAATATATGGCAGGTGAGAGTGAAAATTTGGGATATACTTGTGATTACTTTTGTTCCAGGAGTAAAATTATTTGTCTTAAGACTTTGCCAGAGTTAATGACAACACATCAATAGAAATCACATCTTTTACCCTAAATGTCAGAACATATTCTAATCTGGATATATGAACGATCGACTAAGCCAGTGTGTTAAAGACAGCTGTTGGCATAACACTACAATTTAATATATAATGTACTTTAAAAACAAGCAAGATCCGGAGGTGCTAGAAGCTAATCAAATTCAATGAGTAAATTCTTATATTAAGAATACCATAATATTTCAAAACCAGAAAAGTAATATTATTTTTATGTTGGCATATTTTCCATTCTTAGGTTCTTTGCATTTCATTTTTGAGGGCTCTGTGCCAACTTTAATAAAGAAGTAAACATACTGGGAATTTTCACAACTGAGGTCTCAGAGGCTCTGGGTCCCACCCTTCCACCCTGCCAGTTGTGCCCAGAGATGAGGAAGCCCAGGCGATGGGCATGGGTAGGAGCCAGATAGGAGCCCCCCTCTTCACCCTATGCCTTTTAAAAACCTCAACGCCCGGATTCTCCATATGAGGAACCAGTGTACCCTGGAGAAATGCCTGACTCTAAAACTGAGATAGGGAAAATACAAGATGAACCCAAAGCATCTCAGATAGCAAAAGAGGAGGTGAGATGAAAGAAGGAAAGAAAAGTAAGAAAGAAAACCAAATACTGTACTGTCTTTAAAATGTTTCATTATTATTAATTCATATTGATTGTACACATTAGTTTTCTTGGTGGTATTTCCATACATAATTGTATCATGTTTTATTCAAATCCATCTTCCCTAATGTTATAGCTTCCCCTCTCCCTCTCTCTCTCCACCTCCTGCTTCCATTCCCCTACCCTGTAAGTCCCTCTTCTACTTTCAAATTGTCATCATTTTTTAATTTTTAGGTTCTACCCTTGAGAATTTTCCTGCATCTGGCTTAATTTGCTTAACACAATGATCTCCAGTTCCATCCATTTTTCTGCATGACACGATTTCACTCTTTACAGCTGAATAAAACTCCATTGTGTACATATACCACATTCTCTCTATCCGCTTATCTGCTACTGAGCAACCAGGTTATGTCCACAGCTTAGCTGCTGTGAATGGTGTGGTGACAACTGTGGGTGCACAGCTGTTCCCGCCATGGGCAGACTTTGGCACCTCTGGGTGCACACCCAGAAGCTGCACAGCTGGATCCTATGCGGTTCTGGGTTTGGCTTTTTGAGGAACTTCTGCTCTGTTTTCCACAATGGCTGCACTAATTCCACGTCTACCAACAGTGTACCAGGCTTCCTTTTGCCAGCACTTGTTCTTATATTTTATTTATTTGTTTAGTTTTTGATAATGGTCATTCTGCCTGGGATGAGATGGAATCTCAACACATCTGTGATTTGCACTTCCCTGATGGGCAGTAGTGTGGAGTATTGCTCCACATATCCACTGGCCACTTGTACTTCTCCCTTTGACAGAAACACCATTTTAAAAGACTGGGGAAAATATGCTATCATAGTAATGGCTGTATTAAGGTAGCAGAAGTAGAGGTAATCAATTTCCTTTCTCTATTTTTTGGTTGTTCTCTGATGTGGCCCTGCAAGGCTTATAACAGAAGATGTCTGTGAGCTGGTGCTGTGTTAGAGAAGAAGCACCGGGTCTGGGAGCCATCTGACGGGGGAGGCGGGAAGCAGCTGCCGAGGGCCCCGATTGCCCAGCAAAGGAGGTGCTCGTGCGGAAGGAGAGAGGTCAGAAGAGGGGCGAGCACTCGGCAGGTGAGACCAGGTGTGTCCAGTAAGCAAATGGAAAACTGAGTCTAAAGCTCTCGGAAGAAGCCACGTGCAGAAAATTCCCTCGGAGAATCCAGTGGAGATTTTGAGAGAAGTATATCGGAATTAAGCATAACAATGGAATATTCAGGGGAAGGTGGGAGGAAGGGGAAGAGAAGGGAAGTAGAAAGGACCAAGAGGAATGTGTCTGATTAAAACACTGAATAAGTATATGCACCAGTTCCTCACAGTGAATGTATTCATTGCGTATTGCAGACACATACTAATTTTATTTTATTTTTAAATAAATTTCATTTTATTTTATCCCATTCCTTCCTCAACCCCCTTTTAAAAGGAGGGGAAAAATCACAGGACTATTCAACAAGTCTGGAAGAGAATGCTTACAGGGTCTCACATCGTAGTATGGAAAAAATGGTGATCCAATCGTTAATAATTTTTCTTTCCCTAACCACAAAAGCCTCCAGCCAGACAGAAGATATTTCACCATAAGCCTGGTGTGTGTGTGTGTGCGTGCGTGTGCGTGCGTGTGCATGCGTGCGTGTGCGCACGTGTGTGTTGGATGCATCCTCCTCATATTTCATCACTAAAATACCTGCTTATTCTATGCTTATTTGGGGATAAAATGCTCTCAAGACATCGAACTGTACCTTTTAAGTCAGTCACAAATATCTGTGTGAGATCAGAAGGTTCACTCACTCATACGGAATATAGTTGCTAATGATGGCTGCAGAAACTTATTTTTAAATTGTGAGCAGTTATTAGAGGAGAAAGAATATTTTCTAAGCACCTCCTAAGGGCCAGCCAGTGTTTGGCATTCTACATGCATGGTTTTCTTTGGTCTTCACGGTCCCTCTATGAGGCGGCATCTATCGCCCCATTTCACAGGGACCCGAACTGAAGATCAGAAGGGCTAAATACTGCTCACTCTACATCAGGTTGTATTCTTTTCTTTTCAGTGTTTTACCAGACTATCTTCCTGGTACTAGGGATTGAACTCGGGGCCTTCACATTATGCTACATCCCCATCCTCTGTCTGTTTATTTGTTTGTTTGGTTGTTGTTTGTTTGTGACAGGTCCTCACCATGTCACTAAGTTGCCTAGGCCAGGCTTGAACTTGTGACCCCCTGCCCCAGCCTCTCAGAGTGCTGAGATTATAGACAGGTGCCACTGTACCCAACGCTAATCGTCCTTTTTTATGCCAAAATTTGGAGGTTGATGTAGATAGTCTGCAGAGAGTTTTCCTTCCACATGTAGATCCATTTCTTATCCACCTGGATTGGTTTTTTATCAGTGGGGTGAATTCTACAAACAACACAGATGCAAGAGTCTTGACCCTAGATTTTTAGCTAGGAGGGGGAACAGGAGAAAGTATGATGCAGAAAGAAATCATAAATAAGGAAGATTGCCAATTGAGAAAACTTTCAGGTATAACTTAAAGGTGGCCTTTCCCACAATAATCAAGAAGTTTAGACAATTCTCTCTCACCGTAACAATTGAGGAAAAGAATCATCCTGCATAATTGGAAAGCATTCCAACACCTCGTGCATTTGTACATAGAGTATGTTAGAAGGAGCCAATGATGTAATTGCTCTGGTTGATAAATATTTAACTTTGAGAAGTGGCAAAGTAACAATATTCTTTGCAATTAATTCATTAGCCCTGAGGGTCTACAAGAGAAGGGCATTGGCCCAAAGAAAAAAATTAGTCAGGAAAAGGCACCAGTATAGAGTACAGAACGAGAAGGGACAGAACCAGAGCCAAAATATGGGTTTTCAACTATTTGCTTGCTTTATTTTTGGTGGTTGTTGTTGCTGTTTACCACATCTGGTTTTGAGTTTCATCAGGCTCGATCATGACCATCAGAGTTGCTCTAGAGAACAGACAATGTTTATATGGCCATGAGGTTGGCACTCATGAGCTTTTAAACGCAGTTCTTCAAATGTTACCTGAAGGCAATGACTGGACACTGTCTTACCTCCCAGCCGCCCCCCACCAGGCACAGGTTAGTCCCCATTCCATGTAGGCACTGCAGACTTTGATTAATTTAAAATGAAGCCATTCCCTTGGATGATGGACTTAGCCAAAGATATTCTGAAATTTCAAGCAAGTACGGGTTAGTTTGATAGGCTGGAGAAAAGGAGATCCCCGTACTGTGTAAACTGATGAAGGATGAAGAAGCACCACAGTATTTTTAACTATCTCGAATCAACTTCTGTTTCCAACCATGACGGAGCAACTGAAATGAGATTAGCCTTCCGGCCAAAGGCAGCAATAAAACTGAATATATGACAGAACTGTTTTTAGGAAATGAGAGGCAAAAGGCTCTGGTCCTGAGAGATGGGGCCAGGCAGAGAGCTCTACTTTGCCCCTCTCAGCCTAGATGTAGGATGGTGAAACCCAAGCACAGCATGGCAGCCCCATTGCATGGAGCAGCAGAGAGCCAACGGAGGCCAGCAGAGCTACAGAGAAGGAAGGAGACCTGTGGGGGATCCTGCTGGATTCCCGGAAAGTGACAGCTGAATGGGTCCGGGGAGACATACACCAGCTCTTGTCTGGATCCTCCCCCTCAGGGCTGAGGGTGCAACGGACACACTCAGGGCCACAGAGGCATGGGAAGGGGGGTTCTGACCAAGTCACAGCAGAGAGGTCATACTGAGCACCTCTATACATTCTGCCACAACACCAGAGAGGCCACTGCCTGGGAGTGAGGAGCATTCCCCAGGGTGAGGGCCACTCTCCCCCGGCCCCAACAGAGCCCGAACGTAATTCTCAGTACAAGGACCTGGGCGTGGCTGCACACACCTGTAATCTCAGCACTCTGGCAGGCCGAGGCAGGAGGGTCCCAAATCCAAGCCTAGGCAGGGCAACTCAGCAGCTTAGTCGAAAATGAAGAAAATAAAAAGCGCTGGAGATGTAACTTCATGAGCAGGCCCTGGCCTCAATCTCCAGTGTCAAAACACCAAGCAAAACTCAACACTCTTTAAAGAAAAACATAAATCAGGTTCTTTACAGGAATTTACAGGAATGTTCAGGATTTGATCACAGATTACTGGGCCTGTGAAGAGGCAGGAAAATGTGAGCCATGAATCGCCAACATCAGCTTAGCACAGGATAGCCTGGATGGTGTAATTATAACACAAGGGCTTCACACGGCCTGTGTAAAAATGCCCAAGAATTTAACTGAAACAACCGACATGATAAATGAAAAACAGAGAAATCTCAAGGAAAAGACCTAGAAACTCTTAAAAAAAAAAAAAGGAAAAAGGTGGAAATAAAGCAAAAGTTACAGTATCTGAGGGGAGCCATCACTGGATAGATAGCTGTTGGGAGCCACAGTGAGTCAGCTGTGGTGACCACCACTGGAGACTGATGCAGGGGTTTCTAGATCAGCCCTACAGCAGGGGAAGCAGTCAGATTTGGCAGATGTGAGGAAAGCTTCCTTCTGTTATGAGCCAGGGTGCATGAGGTTCTCGCTCTGTCTCATTTAATCCTCATGTGGCCCAGGGCCACCCGTAGCCACAGTCGTAGCTTTGTGCACAGTAGGAAAGGTGCCCTGCCTCCGGAGTGGACAGCCGCCCACAGGGAGCATGGTGTAGGCCACAGCCCCCGCGTGTCACCTGGGCCAGCTGCACTGTGTAGGGCACATCTGCTCATTCATGCCGCAGCAGCCCCAGCCTGTGGCACGGAGGAAGGTTCTGTTTTAGCTCCCTCTTTTCAGCTGAGGAGTGGGACGCTTACATGAATGAAGTGATGTGTTTGAAGTGGAGGAGATGAGGTTGAAACCCAAGCTGTCCTATCTCAAAGTCTTGGATAATTTTCATTAAAACCCCTATTATGGTTTAAACCTAAGACATTTCCCCAAATCTCACTGTTCAGAGGTGAGGCTTTTAGAAGGTGATGGAATCATGAGGTCTCTCACTGCATCTGTGGGTTAATCTACAATGAGCTCATAACTGGGGAGATGGAAATGTAGGAAGTGAGCCCTGTGGGTTATGATCTATTTCTAGCTCCTGGCCTCTTCCTCTCTGGCTCTTCCCTTCCCCTCCACTTCCTGGATGCTATGAGGTGAGCAACTGTCTTCAACTGTCTTCCTCCAGGCCCTTCCACCATGATGTTTCTGCCTCAGAGCCAGCCAGCCATGGACTGGAACCTCTGAAACCATGAGCTAAAAGATGCCTCTCCTCTTTTAAATTGCAGGTACCAGGTATTTTGTCCCAACAGTGGAAAGGTTTCTCATCAGTGCCCCAAATGTACTCCAGGAGAGCCTCACATCCCAAAGTAGATCTATCAGCCTGGGCTGTCGGTGTGCCAGACTGGAGGGAGGGAAAGAGGGAGGAAAAACCATAGACATGTAGGCTTATGGATTTTTATGGCAAAGTTTTATCCCCAGAGTTGTGATAAACACAAGATGAAGAGAAAGGAACAATAATCATCCTAATCACTGTGTTATCAGTGTTCTCATCTTTTCAGAAAGGCAGGGTGACCAAAGTAGATGACCCGTGATGTGTATCTTTAGGTGCACATATAATGTGCAGTGTTGCATTTTAGATGCTTCCAGTGTAGCTGAGTTATTCCGACAAGCAATGGCATGACTTTGAAACACGTAGAATAGCTCCGTTAATGGCTGTGCGCTTCAGGGCTAAGGTAGGTCTTGGGAAAGGACTCAACTCTCCTTACCTGTGCTCTTCTCCCACCCTAGAGCAGCTGGAGACGAGGCCTTTCGGGCCCGTCCTTCCCTATGCTGGGCAGTTTGCCATGAGGAATTCTTCTCCCAGTTTGCTGAGGGGCTCCCTGTCCCCAGTTGCTTTGTTCTTATGGCTGCAATAGCACTCCATAGCTGGGCAGTAATTTATCTGTTTACATACTTGCCCCGCCACTTGACTTTTGCTCCTTAAAGACAGAAAATATTTCCTATCTCTAATTTGCATAACATAACAGACTTGCAGGCATAAGAGTGCAATAGATGTTAATCAACTGGATGTAGTGATGCACATCTGTGATCCCAAGGCCCCCTGGACTACATAGTGAGATCCTGTCTCAAAAAAAAAAAAAAAATTAATGAAACCATGAGCTGGAGATTCTCAAAAATGTTTCTTGAAGGAAATGCATTGTTCTTCTCTAAACCCAATTCTATTATTTCTCGTTTCATCTGAAACCTTGATTCATCAAGTATCAAGATGAAGTTTTAAGTATACTTAACTCAATACTAAAAATACTACATAGCTACAATCATTAAAATAGGATGCAACTTGGTCCAAAGTATGACACATCAGTGAAACAGCAGAACTCTAAAATAGGGGGAAATCGTGATGGAATTTGGTATACACATAATACAGCACGAGTGTATCAGTTGGTCATGTATCAGGCACTCTTCCATGTCCCGTACACATTTTAGTTCATTTAATTCTCACATCATCATGTGAATAAACACTATTACAGCCATTTTACAGATGAGTAAACTAAGGCTCAAAACATTAAAGAAACTTACTTAAGATCATCAAGTTAGCAATTACTAGAGTTGGGATTTGAAACCACGCAGATGATTCCAGCATCCATCACTTGATCTCCATCCTGTGACCTAGACAGTTTCCAAAAATATTACCCGATGAAGGATCACTTGGTAAGTAACAAAAGAAGACTCGCAGATTCACTGTATACCGTGTCTTGAAATAAGATTCAGGTGTTAAACATCTTTTCAAAGTAAGAAAATATAGGTAAATATATTTACCTATTGATATATTGAAAAATTGGGATTTCAATATTGAAAAATAAGAAGAATACATAAATGAGAATATCGAATAGATGTCACTCAATAAAAATTAAACTTACATGTGAACAATCAAGTAACAAACTGCAAAAGAACATTTGCAACATGGCACATCCTGTGTCGGCAGCGCGCAGGCCCGCTGATGTGGGTGGTAAGGAGTTTACCAGAACACAGGAAAGACAAGAGTGGGCTCAGAGGGACAGCAGTGGAGCTCCCGGGAGCAGTCACACCGTGGGGCGAGAGATAAAGGGATCTCGCTCCGTGTAAGGGATGAGGACGTGAGAAGAGGTCTGATTTGGCAAATGCGGAAACCTTAGAAACCCGTTTCCCAGGGCGTCCCGTTCTTTGCACTGCAACTAAGGTTGTACATCGAACAGCAAATTGACAAGGTCTCTCACTCAGAGAGACTCTTTTAGATTTAGATGAGGAGATTTGTTGGTTTTAACCTGTGGTGAGCTCAGGGGAGGGAAGGAAGGGTTTTGCGTGTACTTTCATCCGGTGTTGTTTTCAGTCCTCGTCGGAGCAGTGCCTCGTGTCGCTCTGTCACTCACAGTGCAGAGTGTGCTGTCAAAAAGTCTAGGTGCTGGGAACCTTATCACTTTTGTCACCACAATACAGGGGTCATAATTTTGCTATGTAACATTTTGTGCATCATTTTTTTAACAGTCATCTCAATAAACGACATGCAAATTCCCTTTAAAAGCACAGCGATCAATAAGAATGACATGTGATCGCCCATGATCAGCAATGTGCATGAATAAACAGACACCTGCACACCCTATCAACTAGGCAAAGGTGTCAGAGCAAAGTCATGTCCTCCACATTGGCATGGACAGACGGCTGCCAGTGGTCTCTTACTAACTTTTCTGGAGGCCTGTTTCCCAGGGAACATCAAGAAGCTTAATGTGTTCACTCAGTTTGTCCCAGGAATTCAACTTCCTGAGGAAATTATCAGAAACCTGCGCAGACTCTACAAGGGTGTTTTCTGCAGAACTGCTTGCTGTGTTGAAGCTACCTGTGGAATAGCCTTTGTCACACTGAGTGGTTTGGACCCAGCATTGTCCCCCAAAGGCCTCATGCGCTTGGAAGGTGACTGCCTCATGGGGCGACAGCAGTTCACTGCTAGGAGCTGGGGCCTGGTCCACCCCAGCCATCACTGAGGGGAGCAGGAAGGGTCCTCCCTGACTCTTCCTCCTCTCTGCATCCACTGTTGTGCGCCGCACAACAGCTGGCTGGGGTCGCACACGCGGCACAGTAACTGATTAGGAGATGCGGTTTAAGCAAAGGAAGGCATTTATTTGAAAGTGGGGAAAGGAGAAAATAGCTGTCTTTGAGGAGAACAGCGGCCAGGGCTCCAGAGATGGAGCCCTGTGGGCCCTGTGTTTTGGTTGTTTTTCTTAGGGGTCAGGGCCCTTTTCTCGTCTAAAACTTGTCATAACCTGATTGGTTTTCAGGCTGTCTTCAGATTAGACCAGGCACGCCTGCCTATGTCATTTTTTTTTGTTGCTGTTGTTGGGCTTTGTGTAACTTCTTTCTGCCCATTTGTTTATTTGTCCTGGACAGGGCCTTATCTCTGGGATGAGCCGGCAGCTGGTTAAGAGGGGCTTTATAGAAGGTCAACTTAAGAGTTAGGAAGGGCATGTTTGGTTATCTATTGTAGGAATGCAGTGACTTTAGAGTGAATATATCTATGCATAGGTGTGAGTCTGTACTGAGAAGAGCTTTTCCCAAACTCAGCCCCCTTCCTCCCCGCTCAGTGTCCTCTACATTCTATGGAGATGGGGAGGGGCAGCTATCTTGGCTTTTTGGCTTCATGCGCTTGGCTTACTCTGTCTTCTACCTGTTAGCTCTCCCTTTCTAAGTCCCAATGCCACTTGTGCTATCTTGTATCTTTTTTACCTGGTTTTTGTTTTTTGGGGTGTTTTTTTTTCCTTTTCTTTATCTTTGTCCTTGAGACGGTTCCCAAGGGAGTTTTCCTAGTAGAGTTTTAACTCCTTCTAGTCAGGATTAGCTAGAAAAGCTAGTGAGGCCCTTAACCTGTCCTCTCCCTGCCACAGACTCCCTTTCCCTACAGCAAGATTTCCTCTGCTGTGCTCCTCTGCCATGCCGTTTTTGTGTTTGAGCCTGCCCACCATGGACTGTAACTTCTGAGACTGAACCAGCTGGGCATGATGGTGCATGCTTGAAATCAGGCTTTCTCAAAGTTTGGGGCCAGTCTCGGCTACACACAGGACCGTCTCAAAAAACCAAAAAATCCTAAAATGCAACTGGGAACTAAAATAAGCCTCTTCTTTAAATTGTGGGTGTTGTGCATTTTGTCCCAGGGAAAAGAAAGTGACTAAGACAGGCACCATGCTGGCCCTCACTCAGACCAGGCAAGCATATTCTGAGGGATGGAATCTGTGTGTCCACGAGTGGTGATAACTTACACCCACTTATGTTCTGCAGTTTTAATCCTGGTGACCTGGTTGCAGAATTAACTGCCATTTCTTCCAAGATCAAAGTATTTTAGACACCTAAATTAGAAATTAGTAGGCAGTCACAGAGAGAGCAGGTCCTCCTGGAGAAGTCAGTGCAAAAGATGAGACAGGCCCAGATTATGGCAGAGGGCGGATGGCCTGCAGCCTCCCTGGAGCCGAGCAGCAGCGTGAGACTTCTGTAACTGCAGCACCTGGTCCAGTGAGCCCAGACAGGTGACAGACACACGGGCGGCCCAGACCCAAACTGCCCTCCCTTCCCAGGAGTGCCTGAGCCCTTCCCGTGTACCCTTGCTACCTGACTTGTTTCTCTACTGGATCAGTATTAGTTACACATGTAATCATGCAGGTGATTGTAGCTGGACCCATGTTGCACCCTTGTTGTGGTTTTGCTGTATAAAATATTCTTGATAAAGAGCCTCGGTGGCCACCCACTCGAGACCCCTCTTGGGAAGCCAGGAACTATTCTTCTTATTATTATTATTTCCAGTAAAACTCTCCCAACCTCCTTTTGGGCTCAGACTTCATTCCTAGATGTTGTGAAACCAGGAACTGGGCACATCTGGCACCTAACAGATTGGGAATCCTTTTCCTGTTAGCAGAGAAACCAAGTGGACTCACACAGAGGGCCCGAGCTGCCACGCCACGGCCCCAGGGCTCAGACTCTGCAGGTTGATCTCCAGCTGTCTTGGTTGTTTGCCAGTCCTATCCTGTTTCAAGCCCCCACACCCACCCCCGGCTTTCTCTCAGCACCAAGTCCCTGGATCTGCCCCGTCAGTCTTGGCTTTGGCTGCAGAGCCAGCCCTGAACTTCGAGACCCTTGCCATCTGATTCTCTGTCAACCAGAGCCCCTTGCCTGAAACAAACATCATCCCTATCAAATCCCATTCCCTCTGAATCCCACACTTGGATTCTGGCCCAGCCAGAGTTTTTACTCAAAAGGAGCTTTTACTTTATTTTGGACAACCACTTAGCATTTGAAAATAAAATAAAAATTCAAACGTTCATGTTATGGAGAAAACTCTGACAGAGATGACATTTACAATGAGTAAAAACCAAAGGCAAAGACACATCAGGCGGCCTTCTTCTGAGCAGTCAGTTTCTCGATTTCTCTCGCATCCGCAGCCTCTGGTCTAAGATGTCATGAGAATCCCGCTGAACTGAATCACAAAATTCTGCAGCAGTCAGTGAAGGCAACTGAACCTGTGTCTCACAAGTTTACCAGCGGCTGGCACAAAACACACGTAGCTTTTTCATCTTCAATTCAAAGCTCCATGGAACCATGTAAGACATGTTCAGAGAGCTCTTGAGTTGGAAGATGTTTTGCCACATATAAGCTACGGTCTACCTTGCTTCTCTGTAATGAATATAAGATGGGGTCACATTGTCACCACGGTGGCTCTGAGCCTGACAGCTTCTCACATCACGCTGCCAGGAGCAGGTGAAAGGAGTAAGGACAGTCTTCTGTGTGTTTGACAGGCCCAATAGTCGGGTCAATGATCTTTTTACACGAATGAGCAAGCGAAAGTTTTATGGACTCTGGTCACGAAACTTATTAAGGAAACTCAAACATGCAGAAGTTTTTATTTATTTTTTTTTTTGGAGTTTTTATTTTTTTAACCTAGCCTCTAATTCTGCCAGTCTTCCTAGTAATTTATTCTTGATTTTGTTTCCATTTTGATTTTACAAATATTAGATTCAGGCTGTCCCCAAGAAAGAATCTAAGCATTATGCTTAAATAATCTAGGAGCATTTCTTCAGTATTCACTGAAAAAAGTCATCTGTAGAAGGTAGTGTGTTATAAAAGCTTTTTTATAGATCCACCCATCCCTACTGTGTTATAGGACATTCCAACTTTATTTACAGACACCCACTCAAATTACAGCTCTACATATTTACAGAGTGCAAAGTGCTACGGGTTTGGGATTCTCTGATGTCACATGGCTGAGACCCGGGCTGCTGCAGGCAAAACTATAAAGCACGTTGCTTCCTCCTTACCTCCCAGTGCTCAGAGGAAACCATGCTAGGTAGAAAGACCAGCGAGACCCTGCTGCTGCCATTTACTCTCCGACACTGCGTCTGTCCCCTGAAGTAGCGCCATCTACTTCACAGGGCTGCAGTGAGGAAGAGAAAAGGTATGGGGAGCACTTAGGGCTGAGCTCCTTCCATCCAGGGCCCCCGTTTTCCTAACACAAGTTGGCCAATGGGACAGGTCTGGCCACCAGTGAGCTTCCTTCAACAAACATTTTCCTTTGCATTAGGTGCCAATATGTTAAACATAAGTAGATTTCACACATACACAGAAATTAACCTGTCAGCTTTTTTTTTTTTGATACTGGAAATTGAACCCAGGACCTTGCGCTTGCGAGGCAGGCAGCGGAACCACTGAGCTACATCCCGGCCCTCAGTTTCCTTTTTACAATGGCAGATCTGGCTGTTGACACTGAGCAACATCTGCAGTTGGAAATCTACTGAGAGGGCACCAGCTGCCTGATTCCCGCAGTCCCTTTTATTAAAGGGTAATTTTGAAAGAAAGGCAAAAATTGTTACTCTCACATAGACATAAAAATGAAGACACATTAAAGGTTTTAGCTAAGTGAGAAGCACGGTGAACTGTTACAGCAGTCCTCGGGAGAAGCCCAAGGCCAGGAACACAGAGATTCATGTGCCCGGGAAGCAGAAGTGGCCAGCTGCACCTCCACGGGGCAGTACTTACACTTCCACAGCGGGCACTGCTTGCATCCTATGAGCTGTCCACAGCTTACAGGGTCATAAAACAGCTCCCTCAGGCCAGGTGTGTCTACCCCAGACAATGCAGCTTTCCACAGAAGCACAAACATTCCCCCACACACCTGTTTCCTAGAGCTCTGTCCACACCACCTGGTCCCTGAAGGGTTTGCGTTCCCCATCCCAACCCTAGGAAGCTGCTGCCCCCCACCCCACCCCATGCTGGGGATGAAGCCCAGGGCCTCTTGTATGCTAGGCCTGTGCTCTGTTGCTGAGCTGCACCCCAAGCCTTTTCTTCTTATTCAGCATCTTCAGTGATAAAATACAGAGGCTGGACTAGATGGCCCAGATTCCCCTACCACCACTTCCTTCAAATCTCTTACTGCTGCCATCAGTTCTCCACCCTACTACCTCCATAAACTACTTATCCTTATTCGCCCATCCAGTCCTTGCATTCGTTTGTGCTTTAGGGTTCATGGGTGATATTTTAATATGATACTTTATCCTCATCATCTACTTCTGCAGCTTCATTTACTTCATCGCCTCCCTCCCAAGAGCACTTCAAGATCGTCCACTGCTAAGCAGGTCCCACACCTGCCCAGGAAGACCTCGGCCCAGCCCTTTCCCCTAAGCCCTTGCACCCTGGCCAAGCCTCTGTGAGAAGACAAGCTGTGTGCAACTTAGGGATGAAGGTAGCGAGCACTGAGCAGTGGCCTCCACGCGGCCCTCTGGGATGCCGCCGGGGAGAGTGGCTTCAAGGCCAAGCCGGGCTTGGGCACCACAGGAGATCTGGGGCCCTGACTGTCACACCGAGGGTGTTAGAAGTTGCAATTTATTGCAGTTTAAATTATTACTTGAAAAAGAAAAATAGAACAATTTGAGGTCAGATGAAGTTTTCATCTGTTGACCAAGAACAAAATTTAGCCCAATTAAGAACAGAGAAAAAAATTACATCTATTTCGGGCTTAATTAGATTGCAACCTGGGAGACACAAAGTCAAGCAAACAGGAATCTTGTTAAGAGGTTTTACAACACGGAGGATGGATCTGAATCACAGGGGAGTTAGAAGTGACATCGTTTGCTAGCCGGGCATTGAAAGGTGGGGGCAGAAGTCACGCCAAGTGGTAGGAGGGCGGCTTCTCAGTGTCCGGTGGGGGAGGGGAGCAGGGTAACAGTCTCCAAGCTGGGCCCGAGGCGGGTGAGCAGGAGCCTGCCTGGAACTTCTGCAGCTGGGGCCTTTTACGTGCCCTGAACCGGAACTACTGCGTTCCCGTTTCCAACATGAGCACAGCGTCCTGCCCATCCTTTACCCGGCAAGCGGCTGGCGCTGTCCTGGGTGCTGAGGACAGGCCCTAAATATGACTAAGAGCACCTGCTCCCATGCGCCTACCATTTGAGTGGAGATTGTGAAGTAAAGCGTGGCAGCTGGAAGGCTCGGGAGGGAGGAGGTTTTGCATCCGGTGCTGTCCTACGATGATGAGCTGGTGTTCGAGACCAGCCTCCCTCTCTGGTGAGGATTCTGCGCTGCCATTGGCGGGAGGGCTCCTTGCTCAGCCCTGTCCTCGATAACACAATCCAGCCAAGGCACAGAGGGCACTGTGACAGCACAGGCAGAGCTTACGCCAGGGGAAGCCCGGTTCGGCAAAGTGCACCTGTGGGGAGGGTGGCAAACACCCAGCGGCAGTGCGAGTCTCAGCTCCCGCCTGTGCCTGGGATGGCGACTTCCGACTTCAGGACTTGGTGATTAGCGCTGCTGTTCCCCCAGGGACCCTCCTTGCCCGCAGTTCTTCTCAGAAACCACCTTGGAATGTCTCCACTGTTGCAGAACGTATTCTCTTCTCAGCGTTTTCTTGGAAGCACACTGCTGTTCCAGCTGATTTAATAATGTATTTTCAAGAGAAACTGAAGGGAGAAAATTTCTGACAAGTCTCTTTCCTGTGGGTCCTGTGATGAGCGCTGGAAACGGCCTCACTGTGGCCAGAGGGTGGCTGGCTATGGCACCAGGAGGGTGGCAGCTCGGTAAATGAGACGGACACACTGGGCCACTTAGGCGCCACTGTGCTCTGGAGGGACAGTCTGGGCACAGGCCTAACAGGACCTAACGGGACTACAAATGTGCCATCCCTGCGGCTGGGGCTTCTGCGACTAACAGGCAAAGCACGGCCCCGAATAGGCGTCGCTCCTCAGCGCCCCCATCCTGCCCCAGCGTCATGGCTGCTCGTGTTGAGGGACGTAAAACTGTGGATGCCCCTGACCAAGACAGCAGCAAGCTTTAATACTCCCTTCAGCGTGAAAGAACTTGAGACAGGCTTCTTCCTAACTCTGAGCCTAACAATCTCTTTCCAGACAGAGGGACACCAGAGACTGGTTATTGCTAACTAACCCAGGCTGGCCTTGAACTCTTGATCCTCCTGCCTCAGCCTCCCACGTGTTGGGATTACAAACCTGCTCCCCTGCCCCTGGCTTGACCTCTCTTTTCCTAGAGCATTTTCTTTGGAAAACTAGTGGTTATGAACCCTTTCTCTGCCCCTCTGGGAGTAAGTCTTCACCTGGCCTCTTGCCAGTTTCACTCCAATTAATGGACCTGGAGCTGCCCTTTGAAATGAATCAGGCCGGCCAGGCTGTCTTCTTCCTCACTTGCTAGGTAAGCTACCTGCCTGGCTAGCAACTGGCTCCCAGCTGCACAATGACTTCCAGTTGGAGAGAAGTTCATCTTGCCGTTCAGTAAAGCCAGTCGCCAGCACAGACGGCCCGTCCTCCCGAGCCCTGACGCTAACCACACAGCCTCTTGCCTTTCCCTCAGGGTGCACTCCGCCCAGCACAGCTAAGTTCAGGCTTCATCCTGGTTTCACTCCTCTGCGGGACCGCCCTTTCCTCCCCCTCGGTGACCTCCTCAATAGAAGTCTCTAACTCTGGGCTGGTTTCTGACACCCTAACCTCCACATATAAGAACCCTTGCCCTCCTCTCTCGGGCCTTCCCTGCTCAGGAAAGGCTTCCCCAGCAAAGTCCTCCACTCCATCCCAACTGCCCTTCATGAAGACCTTCCGGAATGTAAGTCAGCTGGTGTGCTGCGTCCACCCGTAACCCCAACTCTGGGAGGCTGAGGCAGAGAACTACAAGTTTGCACCCAGCCTGGGCAACCCAGCAACTCAGTGAGATGCTATCTGGAAATTTAAAAAGGCTTGGAAAGTAGCTCAGTGTGAAGGCCCTGGGTTCAATCCCTTGTACTGAAAGAGAAAAGTAGGGAGAAAGAGGAGAAAGGTAATCTTCTCCCGAGCGCCCTAACCCTCCTGGAACAAGGCATCGGCTCTGCAGTGAGAGCCAGGCCAGAAAACGAACTACACTCCGGCACGGTTCATCTACCAGTCCTCATGTTCATCACCCACAAAACAGGGTCCCTGAGTCCCTTTTGGGAATGACAGCTGCTGCCTTAAGTCCGGAAACAAGTGTGTGGACTCAGATTGTGTGGGACTGTTGCGGGCTCATGTTGAGTGCCGACTGCGGCCAGGCTCGCCTCTCACACACACTCTCTGCCCCTCCCGCAGCCTCGACTGTCAGCAGCATCATTCCCATTTCACAGACAAGGAGACTACGGCTGGGGAAAGGCCAGGTGCTCTGCCAGACCTCACTGCTGGCACGCGGCAGGGCGCACACTTGGAGCCAAATCTGAGCCGCGCTGCACACCAAGAGAAAGGCTACACCTCGCTTCTGCCCTTCCGCACAGGACTCTGTCACAGCTGGGCATCCGCTGTGAATGGCTGCACACACACACTGCGGAGCCCCGGACAGTGTAGTTCTCCCTGAGCCTCCAGCATCTGGGCTCTCCTTATGCTCTCCCGGCTCTCTGCATGTATTTCCATGCACACGTTCTCTGGAGTCTGGCAGACTCGTCCTGACGCCAATGTACCTGTGTACTTATTAAACTAGACTTTCATTTTTTAAGTTGAAAGGTATAAGCAATTTAGTAAGTTTATAATTATTAGCTTTTAGGATCACTACCTACACAATTAATTTGTTAGCTTTTTAGAATTTTTAAAGTACCTGACACGGTTTATTGTACTGGTCAGTTATAAAACTCCAAAAAGAATGATTAAATTTTAAAATGCAGTTTAAAACATCTTAAAAATTTTAAGTAACTCAATGATAAATTCTTAAAAGCAACTGCTAAATCTATTGGGTTCATAATCAAATTTGTGGGTAGCTTTTAAAAGTTTAAATACTAGTTTTATTACTTCAATAAATTACATAATTTGAAATTTTCTATGTAATTAACTGCCCTCCAGGGAACCTGAAAGTCTACATTAGGTGTAATGCTGGCTGTTTCTATCAGTTTCCTGCCATTCACATGCTCATGATGAGGCCTAATGCGCACATCTCCCTGAGGTGGCTCTGAGCCAGGGTGGTGCGTGCCCCACTGGGTGGCCTGGCACAGTCCCATCGGGGGAAACGAGCCTCCCGAGGGGACAGGGGCGTGTGCACCACTGGTGGTTCAGGTCGGTGAAGGAGTTAAGCTAAGAACTCATTAGGAGTAAATGTCACCCTCCTCCTATCACCAGGCACAAAGGTCATCCCCGGCACCCTCGCTGTAAGCTGCACTGTGTCACGCGCTCCTGAAGGGCTCTGTTCACGCCCAGTGGGCAGCAACTGGGAATGGCACACATACCGCAGTGCCAGAGTGGAAATGAAGAATGAAACACATTTCACAGGGCTCTAACACCAACTGACAGCCATCTAACTTGGAATCCACACTTTATGGACATAAGGGATCTTTGGTATGAGTTAACACATGCCAGTTTTCCAAGAACACAGTCACCCTGGGAGGGTTACTGGTGTGGCTTAGACTAAGGATATCCCTCAAAGGCCACATGTACTCACAGGCCGGGCTTCTGGACAGTGACCCAGCTGACTGCTCTCAGGAGTAGAGTCCCGCCAGAAGAGGCAGTCGCTGGGGCGGGACCTGGAAGGTACCTCTGCCTCCTGGGCTCCTCCTCCTCACTCAGCTTCAGGGCCACCATGAGGTGAGCAACTCTCCTCCACCCAGGCCCTGCACTGGCCCATGTTCTCCCTTGGGGCCAGCCAAACATGGACCACAACCACAAGGCGACATAACCTTCCCTCCTGTAAGCTGTGGGTGTCTGGTGTGTCACAGTAATGAGACAGTGACTGACACAATTATATGTTGTCTGCTCTGAACTCTATGAGAAGGCATTTGCTACTTCCATGATGGCACGCACAGATTTAAGGGGCCACACCACCCACCCAGCATCGGGCCAGTCTGCATCTGGCTGCAGCATGCAGCAGGCTGGGCCACGCAGATGGGAGCAACTGAAACCCACTGTGCCTTCACCATCACTGTGTCCACCCCTACCCACGGGGCATCTCCGTGTGCAATACTCTCCTTTAATTTTGACTGCATAGGCAGGTAGGATTAATATCCCACTAGGATTTTCCTACCAGGATAATAAAATACTTGTTATAAAAGGGGACACTGGGAAAGAAATGCATCCTGGCTGAATTAGTTTTAGAGAAAGAAAACAGGTAGTTATGAGTTATGATACAATGCAGAGAACAATGTTGCCTGGAAAATGCAGATTTTTTGAGAGGGTGCTATACCTCACAGAACTATTTGTTTTCAAATCAAACCTGCCCTTCTGTGCATCTGCTGACCACTGATGGCCAGCAAGTGTCTTATCCAAAATGAAGAGATATTGATCTGAAGAAAAACGCTTGAAGCTGGACTTGGGCTCCATTTCCCAGCACAGTCTCACATGTTCATGTGCACAAGAAGAGACCCCATGTTAACACTCAGGACTCCGGGTCATCCTCCCCATCACAGTCTCACATGTTCACGTGCACAAGAAGAGACCGCATGTTAACACTCAGGACTCCGGGTCATCCTCCCCATCACATGCCCTGCGGCGCTCTTCTGGACAGCGCGGCTTCCCATGCTTTCGTGGGCACAAGGGCCACCAGGACACCCGACCGACTGCAGGTTCTGGTCCAGCAGATGGGGTAGGGGGCCTGGGCACCCACATTTCCAGCGAGCTGCACAGATGCCCGAGGCTGCAGAGGCACAGGCTACACGATTGCTGCTCTGGGACAAAAGATCCTGGAGCACACAGAGGGCAGCAGAGCACTCTCCTCAACACTGAGGCAGCTTCCCTGGATGCTGCTGCACCCCGGCAGGGTCTAGGGATCTTTCCATCCACAGATTAGGGAGCCAAAATCCAGGGGAGAACATTGACCAACCTTGGATACCGAGGACGGCAATGTGCTGGCGTCACCACAGATTGTGGGAGATTTTAATCAGACAGCACTCAGGGATTTGCCAACAATTAAACAAATTGTTTCCTAGATCTTGGCTGCAAAATTAACAACTTCAACTGAAAGTTCTGATCTCTAAGCACTGGCATCACTAGCAAAGAGGCCGAGACATCCCTTTTACAGGGAAAAGAGTCTATACCTGCATGTCTGCAATAATCTAGATGTGGTCCTACTAGAATGGGCAGGAGGCCTCAGATAGCTCAAAATCCAAGATGGTAAGGGTTTGAGATCCTTTGTCTACAGACAGAGAGGTGATCAAAAGATAAGGTGAATGTCCAAACTTAAAGATAATTACAGTGAACGCCACACTGCCATTCATCTCACACAAAGCGCTGCTACTCAGAACACACTCATCCATCACCCTTGCCCCTTCTGAAGCAGCTCTGGAGTCCTCTTTCGTGTCTTTAGCTGCGCTGTCCTGGCTGCCACTGTGACCTGAACGCAGTCAAACTGTTTACCTTTCATGGTCATCTCGGCTTTGGGAGGAGCTGGGCGATGCATGAAGCCAGGTCCAGCTAAGGAGGTGGATGAGGACACAGTGAAATGCTTTACGAGCTGCCTTGCTGCTGGATGGCGCTCAGCAGCAGCATTCACTGTATTTTTGATCAGAACTGCTTCAGAAAGTGGCAAAAGCAATGGGATAAGGAGTTCAAAGCAGGGGGTCACTGTGAGGAGGATTAACTGAAATGTTGTCTTTTATTGCCAGGCATTTAAACATTAAATATTCACCGTATATTCTGACCATACTTCACATGTACCACTGTTTAAAGTGTATCTTTAAATTTAAAAACACCTGAAGCGTGAATGAACTCAAATTAGTTACAGGATGCTGTACACATCCCCATTCAAGTTGAAGACAACCCCGTGTCACCTGGGATCATCACCTATTTTGACTTGGAAGGGGGCTGGTTTTCTAGAACACGCGCTAGATGCATGATTCTGATTCAGTACACAGAAATTCAACTCTTTGGCGTTTCAGAGAATAAATGACATGCGCGTCATTACTAAATACATACATGTATGTATTTAAAGAAAACTATGCTCAAGCTCTAAATGGCTGGGATTTTCACTTACAAACCCAGGAGAGTGCTGTGGAATTTAGCCTCAGATGTTTTAGCGGATCTCAGCACTGAGTACAGGGTCCTCTAGCAATCGCAGACTCTCGCCAGCCAGGCAACTCGAGCAACACTGGAACCCAGAGCCAAGCAGGGCCTAGAAGTCGACAGTCTTGGCGGGCTTCACAGTCTCAAGTTCAGCCGACAGCCAGCGGTAACTGCGATGGTGCCGCAGCACCTCAATGGCCTTGAACTCCAGCGGCGTCACCTGGACCCCGAGGTCCTCGAGGCCAGGCAGGTGTGGCAGCATCTTGTCTGAGTTGTGCATCTGAGAATGAGCAAAGGATGCTGTAAACCGGCCAAGAACGGAGCGCTGGCCTAGCAGCCTCAGACACGCCAGCCGCCCGAGTCCTACCGAGACCAGGAGCTCTCAAGGAATGAGAGGCGAGTCTTTTTCTGGTAGTTCTAGGGATTGAACCAGGGGTTTAACTCTGTGCTGCATCCCCAATTTATTTTTTACTTTAAGACAAGATCTCACTAAGTCACTACAGTGCCCAAAAGAACCTGTGATCTTCTTGCCCCAGCCTCCCAGACTGCTGGGATTACAGGCGAGCACCATCCTGCTCAGCGTGTGTGTTATTTTGATATCAGATCTTGGCAAAGGCAGGACACAGAAAAAACAAAACAAAACACCAAAGTGGAGATCAGCAAGCGTCAGCTCCCAATCCCAGCCCCGCCCACAGGCCAGGACACGGGCAGTGGGTCACCCAGGCTGCATTCAGGGTGCACAGAACTGCCTCTACCCAGAAGCCCGCTCAGCCGGGGCCAGGCGGCAGAGTAAGGAGGGCTCAGGAGGGAAATGGGTAATGCAGAGCGAGCCCACCCATGCTCCCGTGCCGTGTTGCTGCTCCAGTTGTAACTTCTGAATTATGGAGATGGCGCAGCGCTTGCTCCTTGCCTGGGAAGAGGTAACCTAGTAAGCCTTCTGCTCCTCTGTGCTCAGTTAGCTCACCACAAAGCAGGAAACCTAACCCACTGGGCTGAGGGCAAAATGACGAAGAGCTGGAGGTGAGCTCACTGCTCAAGGCAGGCCGGCGGCTGACAGGAGAGCACAGAGAGGGGAAGAAGCTTGGATGGGAGGAGGGAGAGGAGACAGTCTGTGCTTCACTTCTGTGAGCCAAAAACCTCCGGGGTTACCATAAACATTTCCATGCTTTGATTAGGGAGGAGAGGTAAGATCGGCATCCACCTTGATGGCTGCTGTCCAATACAGAGGCCACAGCCATCTGCAGTGATTTATACCTAAGTTGGAATTAGGTCAGACAAAATACGAGCTTTACTTCTGCAGTCACACCAGCCCATGTCCTGCTGTGCCCAGTCACAGGCTGCTGGGGGCCACACTGGGCGCAGACACGGGGCAACCCTCCCTGCGGAGCACTGAGGGGCGGGCTGGTGCACAGCTAGACTGGGAAACAAGAACAGCAGGGCTCCTAGATTTTTAGCACAAGCAGGGGAGAACAGGACGCTCCCCAAGAAGGGGAGCTCAGGAGAGGAGCAGGTCTGCATTCTACTGATGCACATATTAGTTTCAGAAAAACACAGCCTATGTAACCCCATCAGGCAGAGGACTCAAAACTCAGGGAGGACACTGAGGCCCGGAGAGACACAGCCGTGACCTCCACAGTCACAGATGCAGTGCAGGGCGTGGTGAACATCACTCAGAAAACGGTGCAGATGGAGGAGGCAGGGAGGGAGCGGGCAGGGAGGGAGCTGCAGGAGGGTGGCCTTAACAGCAAGAGGAGGGAAACAAGGGCAGAGAGGCGGGGTATCTGAAACAAGAGAAGGTCCCCGCTGACCCCGCTGCCCTCAGACAGAAGGAGATGAGGTCAGATGCCTGACCTCCAGATTTGCCAGAACAGAAGTCAGGGGCAACTCTAGAAAACCAGTTCCAGGGCAGAAGGGAACTGACTGAAGTGGGCTGCAGGGAGAACGGGGCAAGAAGCTGCCACAGAAGTGCAGACAGCGCCTTTGAGCTTGGGGTATAAGGAACACAGACGGACACAAAGTGGCCAGAGGGACAGGGGAGGAGAGGCTGGCTCCAACGAGGGTGGGAGGGACCACGAGGCACACGCGAGTCCCAACTGGCACAACCCAGCAGGGAGAGAAGGGAGCAGACTCGAACAGAGGACTTCCGTGAGCTCCCACAGCCAGACTCACCTGCTCCACTTTATCCCGCGTGGTCCAGGGCTCGAATGGGCTCATCTCAAAGAGCCTCGCCACCAAGCTGCAAAAAGGAATAAGCATTACTCTGCCCATAAGACCCACAGGAAGAGGGGCTGCTGCACAGGCAGGAATTCACTGAATTTTTTTTTTTTTTTTTTTGAAACAAGGTCTATGTAGTTCAGGCTGGCCTTGAACTCACTACGTAAGCCAAGTTGGCTTCAAACTCTTGGCAATCCTCCTGCCTCAGCCTCCCAAGTGCTGGGATCGCAGGCATGCAAGACCAGGCCTCCCTGCATTTTTTTAAAAATAAATGACATCTTGGCTCCATTACCTGTGAGGCCACCACATCCTCTGAGTTCCTGCTCCCTTTGAAGACAACCCAGCTGATGGGTGGAAATGAGGACTCACCCTGTGTTTCAGAGAGACAACTGATCTTAAAACTAAACCCTAAAACCAAATAAAAAACACTAAAATGAAATATTACCAACAAACAACAAAACAATCCCAAAACAATCCAACACTCACGAAGTCCGTGAAATCTAATTTAATCTAAGCCTGAGACATTCAAATATCCTGTTACTCAGGATGCAGGGCAAGCTGAGCAGTATGGAAAACAGACCGCATAAGCCTGAAAAGCAGCAGACAGCAAGAGAAGCTGAAGGTCTATGATTCAAGTCAGGAGAAGAATTCGAAGCCCAGAGGCTCCCAGGTTAAATCACTGCGTTCTCTGCAGCGCCAGTGACAGTGGCAGGTTTTCCTTCGCTCATTGGGTTCCTGTTCCTGTGGGGAGCAGCCTCAGGGTGTGGAGGGTGGGAGTCCTGGGCCCCACAGACCCCCAGACGCGGCCAGAAGTCTGCTCTGCAGAGCACCAGCACCACTGCCAGGAGAGCCCTGCTTTTCACCCATCTACCTCACCTGCTCTACACACAGGCACTCAGCCAACAGCAAGATCCACCGCTTTGTGAAAGCTCAAGAAACAGCATTTCCACAGAAGAAATAAATGAAAAAGGAGGGCTAAGACTGGTCAGAATTTCTCTAGCAACATAACATCTCTGATTCCAGTCAACCTGTCCCAATGGCCAAAAAAGATGACTTACAGGGCTAACATAGCTTTTAATTAAAAAAAAATAAAATAAAGGGGTACTTACCCCTCACAAGCCTCCACTCTCCATGCTGTTTCCACCCAACAGATCACCCCTGCGCTCTATGCCAGGGCCCTCAGTGGGCCATGCCACACGCAATGCCAACCCTGACTTTAACTCTCAATTTTACGCACAACCACGAAGGCTCCCGGCAACCTGGTCTACAGCTGCTGCTACCTTAAACCTCCCATTCAAATGACCTTTCTCATCCTTGGGGGCCGTCTTTGGCTTCTTCATTGTATTTGATTTTTCTGCAGCACTGCAGTCACAAACATGAACAGACCCCCTACTCTATGCCGGGACAGGTTCTAGGTGCTGGAGATGCAGATGTGCACAGAACTGCAAGGGACCCCTTCTGTAAACACCCTTCTCCTTCAAACTCCTTCCCTTTAGTATCTAGGTTTCCAAGAGCTCTTCACTGGCCACTTAAGTCTTTACCCTTCTTGGTCAATTTCTCTTACTCTGCTGGAGTAAGTGGAGGCCTTCTTCAGGCTTCTGTACCCTCTTTTTCACTCCCTGCACTTTGAACAAACAAACAAACAAACAAGCCTGGAAAAGAGAACATTCCCAATAACTACTGTCATGCTGCATCCTAATTGTGTACGTGTGTTTTATTAATCCTGTTGAACACAGGACCTCATGAATACTAAGCATGTGCTCTACCACTGAGCTACACCCCCAGCTACCTTGACTATTTTCCTAATACCCCTACAGACCATAAGCTTTTTGAGGGTTTACTGTAACATCCTGAGTACCTATAGGACTGCCTGAGATACAGCAGGCACTCAGTCAGTATTTTTTAAATGAATAAATAAGGAGTAAACTGCCGTGTTGGCTGAAAATCACTCTGGCATAATGGAAGAGAAAAGCTCCCTGTTCAGACCACTAGGGTGTGACAAGATAGGTCTGAGACTTTAAACCCACTCACGAAAGGAAGAAGTGAGCCAAGAAGCAGGGAAGGAAAAGAAGGCAACCACAAGGCCAAGCCAGAACTGGCCTTGCTGCTTTCCCCACTACATGAGCAAGCTGGTTTAATGACAAAGGCCCCTTCCGCCTTGTGAACAAGCAGCAGGAAACGGGGAGATCTGGTCACTCCATTACACAATCTGCCAAGCAAGACAATTTTCCAAATTGAAATTCTGGGCTTTTTAATTCTGTTTTAGTTGTTGTTTGTTCTTCACAGTGCTGGGGAAGGAACCTAAGGCCCTGGACATGCTACCGCCCAGCCGGACCCTGTGGATTTTAGCTGGAGACAACTTTATCTCATCCACACTGATCTACATCTCCCTTCTCAGACCGGCTGCTTCTTCCCTTGCTAACTCAGGACGCCCAAGTAGCTCTCACCCGAGGTCTGGAGACTGCTCTACACTTTATGGGACACGCTCTCATGACCCTAGGGAGACACCAGGAACGAGTGCATTAGGTTGGCTGTTTTTCAGTGCACAAGAGGAGCACTGTACTTACCGATAGGCAAACTGGGGTATGAGGAATGGGAGAAAGGGTTTGTAGGCCACGGCATAGATGTACTGCATAAGGTCAAAGAGGAGGTACCGGCTAGGCCTAGGGAAAAACGACATGTACTTATTTAAATTACAGTACTTGCTCCTGACAAATATTTTAAATTTAACAAAACTACATTTTTCTTATGAAAAAGAAAAAATACACACGCTGTAGCAAAAACAGATCAGCACAAAGAAGTATCACCCATAATCTGAGTGCTAGAGATGAAGGTAATATATTTGCTACCCATCCTTTTCATTCCCTTACATATCTTTTCTTCTGTGACACAATACAACCTATGCTGTCATTTTTAAATTTAACATTATATCATAATCATCTTTTTATGTCACTAAATATTTTACTGCTTGTTTAACGATTGCAGATTTACACATAAGCATAATTATTTTATCAATTCCCAGTTCTGGAAAAAGTTAAGCTAATACAAATCTTCCTTTATGGAATACTGCTTCAGTGAACATTCCTGCAGTAAATATTTGTGTACATACCCGTGATTATGTGTTTAGAATACATCTGCAGAAATGGGACTAGATCAAAGTACATTCTGAAAATCGAAAGCTTTGAGTATATGTGAGCTGCCTTACAAAATGGCTATGACGATTTACATAAAATGCTAAGAATACCCCTCACCAAAACAAGATGAATCATAAAAATTTGCCAATCTGCTAGGAGAGCAGGGTCCCTGTTTTAATTAGTATTTCTTTAACATGTAAGATTTATTATTTCTTCCATATTTTTGGCCATTTACACATTTATTTTCTTTCTTTCTAGAGATCCTGTCCTTAATGATGATTTTTATATATACATGTGTGTGTGTGTGTGTGTGTGTGTGTGTGTGT
>NW_004624860.1:1655405-1722976 GCF_000247695.1 Heterocephalus glaber | reverse complement strand
GCTTTGTAGTTCAGGCTGGTCTCGAACTCACGGCGATCCTCCTGCTCAACCTCCCAAGTGCTGGATTAGAGGTGTGCACCACCACACCTGGCAATTCTTTATACTTTAGTGATATAGTTGGGAACATCTTTTATGATGTGTGTTTTATCTTTTAACATTGTTTTTGCTGTTTTATATAAAACCTTAAAACATTTTATTTAATCCTAACTATCAATTTCTTTCCCTTTATGGTTTGGTTTCATATTTAGAAAATCCCTCCACTGGGGCTGAAGACTTAGCTCAGTGGTTCCGCCGCCTGCTTCCCAAGAGCAAGGTCCAGAGTTCGATCCCCAGTACCAAAAAAAAGAGGAAAAAAGAAAAATCCCTCCACTGTAGCATAAATTTCCATATATTTTGTCTAAGGTTCTTTTTAAACCATAAGTTCCTTCTGTGACATATTTTCCTATATAATGTAAGGTAAAGAAGTTACTGAATTCTTCCCAACATGTCAGCCTACTGCTTCAATACTGTTTACTGAATCTTTTTCTGAAACAACCCTTTCCCTTGTATTAAAAATGTCACCCTATCACACACTATTTTCTTATGTATATCTGGCACTATTTCTCCCCTATTCCATCGATCTGAACTGTTTTTAGTGGTCAAACCTAACTTTAAAAATTATCATCTCTTATAATACATTTTAATATCTCCTCACCAATTTTCCTAATCTCTCTGGCCTCAGAAAATCTATAATTACTGAGAGCTGAATGAAGATAATTCCGTGAGACCCTCATCGTTGAGATATATTTTACCAAAGGGAAAAAAGTCCATGAAAATGTCAGCATCAGCTAGGGGAGATATCATACAGAGCCCTTAAATAGCTTCCTTCAAATCCCAGAAAGACCTGCAAGGCTCACTGCAGGACACAGGACACAGGACACGTGCTGGCCCAAGGTCAACTTCTAGTGTTACATCACGGGCAATGCAGGCTAAGCCCATATCGCGGTAAGTCAACTAACTGTAGATATTTTATTTCCTCTCCAGCTGTTCTAAAGCACTATGCATTAGGAGATTCTGGTGCAGTAAAAATGTAACAAATATATCCGCCAGGGACTTGTTTAGAAGTTGTTGTTCAAACCAAGACTCTCCTTAAAGTCAACCCTAGGCACTCACCCAGCGAAGGCGAAGGTTTTCCCTTTGGCATCTGGATCTTTAATTGCATTGACAATTCCTGCAGCTACATCAACAACCTATAGCAATTAAAACTTAGGTTTAAATCATTGTTGAAGGGAGCGCAAAAGGAGAAGGAGAAATTAGGAGGGAAGGAGGAGGAGGGGAAGGGAACAAAGGGAGAAAGGAAAGCAGGCAACCCCACTCACAACACATATGTGACAAAATTTTAAAGATGGCATCATCTATTTTCAGGAAGCTTCCTTAAAACCAGCCTTCTCAAGAACTCAAATAATCCCCTCATTCAGTGCTCTCCTACGGATTGTCTCTAGTCAGAAGCATTTGTCTTCAGATGGCTCTGGCCCTTCGGCTTCCGTTTTCCTCCATCACTGATCTCTTCTCTTACCACTCCGCCCACAACAAACTACCAGCAGACTGAACTGCTATATTCTAGAATAATGATTCTCAAAAATAGTAGTTTCATATCGCTTTAGACCCACGGTTCTCATTAGGGATGATATGGGCCCCTAGGGAAAACCCGGCCTAACTGTCACAACAGGAAGGGTAGGTCTACTGGCATCTGATGGCTAAAGGACAGAAATGGTGTTAAACATCCTACAACAGCCACCACAACAAAGCACTAGTTAGCCCCCAATGTCAGTGCTGCCAGTGAGGAAACCCTGGCTCAACCTAACAAGGAATCCAACATGCTCCTCCACCTCTGGGCCCCTGTGTGTACTGCTTACTCTGCATGAAGTAAAAACCCTCCCCAGCTTCCTTCATATGACTTCCTGTTAGACAACTTTCTTCTGAGAGGCCCAAGCCCTCTGGTATAATTACATAAGACCTTCTGCCTATGACAGCACCTACCACACTGCATGGTAACTCCCTTACTTACCTGGCTCTGCTGGAGAACAATGTGAAGACAGCAGCTGGTCTGTCTATCTATTACCTCTACACAAACAGTGTGCCTAGTGCGTTAAAGGTTTGGTAAAGCTTTCTTAAATGAATGAACAAGTGAAGATGGATGCCAAGAAGACTCATACCTCATAAATAAACTGAGAAGCAACAAGTTGAAGTATGTTGACACAGAAGGCAACAATGAAGTAGCGAGAATGAAGCAGCGGAATAAAGTCAGAAAACTGATCATCCAAACCCAAATTCTCCAGGTACTTACATACACTGGTTGCTTCACTGTCTTCAAGCCCAAGGAAATAAGAGGCAGACCAACAAAATAACGCATATCTGGCAGAAGAAATGAGAACAATGCTTAGAAGGCCTAAGCTGCTATAAGACTCACCAAGCTCTAGGTTAACATAGTTGTTTTACAAAACAAAAAATAATATAAGGAAGCTAATGATCCTAAAAGAAGCAATCATTTGTTTTTCAGACAGTAAACATGAAAAGTAAAAAGGCCAAACATTTAAGGACAAAGACAAGAAGGCAGAGGGGTGGCATGGCTTGGCAACGCCTCCTATTCTCCACTGCCAACTGCATGGTCATTCCCAGGATGGGGCTTTAACTGCACTCTATTCTAGGAGGAACACAAGAATGAACAGATAAGTGATATGGTATAGGTGACCTAGGAAAAAAGCTCTGGTTAAAAATGAGAATTTTGTATGAATAGAGCATCAAAAATCTGTGGAAAATGAAAATATTATTTAATACATGGTACTGTGATGACTGTTCTACTATTTGAAAAATGTAAAAGATACTGGCTTACTTTTCACCATAAAGTAAAATAAATCCCAAATAGATTAAATGTAAAAGAAAAATTTTAAAGCATCTAAAAGTAGAAATTATTTACAATAACATCAAAAAATACTACAAATAATCAAAGTAGTGAAAAAACATACATTAAAAATTACAAAATGTTACAAAAAGAAATTTAAAAAGCTATAAACAGAGAGACATCCTAGTTCACAGATTGGAAGACTTCTTGTTACAAGATGGCTTAAATGTATCTCTTCTAAAATTCAGGTGTTGTCACACAGTGGTATAAAACAGTGGGGCTTTTAAGAGACGATTAAACCAAGGGGGCACCTGCTTCATAAACAGAATCATGGTCTTTATAACAGAGGTGTCAAACAGTGTTCTGCTAGTCTGCTCTTCCGCCACATAAGGATATAGCATCAACCCTTTACCATCCCATTTTCCGCAGTGTTTTAACATAGCAAGAAGGCCCTCATAAGAGGCTGATGCCTTGATCTCAGATTTATGAGCTTCTGAAACTATGAGTAAGATGTTTCTTTTCTTTATCAATTTCCCAGTCTCAGGTATTTTGTTATAGCAGATATCAATACTAGGACAGATATCAATACTATCCAAAGCAATCTTCATGATAGACTCAATGGTGATTTTCATAGAAAGAAAATCCATCCTGAAATGCATATGGAATTTCAAGGGACCCTGAACAGCCAAACAACTGTAAAAAAAGAACAAGCTGAAGTCTTATACTTCTGCTGTCGATGCTTACTACAAAGCCACAGTACTCCAATCAGCTAGCTGTACAGTGATCACAACAGTGGCATAATGTCAGACACAGACATATGGGGGCCATGAAGTAAAATAGAGAAAAACAACTGTGCGTAAACAGCCAAATGATTTTTCCTCTTTTTAATAAGAGAAGAAGACAATTTATTTGAAATGGGGAAAGAGGAAGAGAGATGACAGAAGGCTACTCTGGACGAAAGTGAACAGCTCCCAAATGCTTTTCCTAAGGCCGCCAAGCCCGTTCAGCGGAAAGGACAGACCTCAGCAAGTGGCACTGGGAAAACTCGACATCGACATGTGGAAGAATAAAAATGGACCCTATATTATACCATATGCCAAAAAGTAACTCAAAAAGGGTTTAAACCAAAGAGCTGAAACCATAAAATTCTTACAAGAAAACAGAGGAAAATCTTCATGACATTGGAGTTGGCAGTGATGTCTTAGATATGATACCAAAAGCACAAGTAACCGAAGTAAAAATAAATTGAATTATATCAAAATAAAAAACTTCTGTGCCCCAAAGGACAAAGTTAATAGAGTGAAGAGGCAACCTACAGAGTAAGAAATATTTGCAAATCATGCATTGAATAAATGTTTCATATTCGGAATATAAAAAGAACTATAACTCAACAGCAAAATAAGGCAATAAAATTTTTAAATGGCCAAAGGACACAAATGGGCATTTCTTCACACAAGTTATACAAATGGCCAACGAGTACATGTGAAAATGCTTAATATCACTTAATCATGACTAACCAGAGAAATCTAACTGAAAACCACAAGGAGATTTTCATCACAGCTGACTAGTGGCAGCTGCATGTGAGGCTCTGAAAAACAGGTACACAGAAACGGGTAGCAAGAAAGCCAGAAACAGAAGACAAACTGAAGGGCCAGGCACAAACTAGATACGCCCAGCCCAAAAGGGAGAAACAGGAAAGCAAAATGGCTGACCAGTCCCAAGCACATCCTAAATCTAACAAGGCAGATTCCACCTAATCCTGGTAAACCTTAAGGCTCTTAGCCCTTCCATGGCGCCCCCCACCCTCTGAGCTGACTGGCTCACTGTCGGAAGCCACTGGCTAGTGGCCCTCCGCTCAGAATCTGCGGGATAGGACCCAGCCCAGCAGCTCTAGAGGCTGTGGAGGGCCTCCCCTCCAGGCACAAGGCCTCTTCTTCTCCAAGACTCTGGGCTCCGGTAGAGGTCACAGGGCACGTGAGACCCAAGAGGTAGCTCTGAACACCTCTGAACCGGTTTTGGGGTCATTCTTACCTTTTCTCCACACAGCTCTGGGGCCTGGGCCTGCAGGGGCCTGACAGCCCCCTTCCATTCTGTCCTCCCTTCTCTTTCCCCTCTAGTTCAGAATGAGAGTGTCTGCTGATGCAAGGCTGTCTCTACTCCTGCTTCCCCGAGATGATGGCTGACCGGTCCACCAGTCACACCTATGATCTCTTTATCAACCACAACCCTAATTTCTCTTTAAAACAAGATTTCTCATGTTTTGCGATATGGATCAGCTGGGAATTTTTCAAATCTCCGGGTTCTGGTTCCTTAATGCTTGCTCAACTTATCTTTCTGCTTTCACAGTCAGGAAGGATAAAGGCACTTCTTCATCACTCTGCTGAGCAATCTTCTCAGCTAAATAACCAGCCTCATCACCTGCAAGTTCGTCCTACCTTCTATAGGATCCCAGCCCAGTTAAGCCGGATTTTTGCCTCTGTACAGCACAGTTCACCTTTCCTCCAGTTTCCAAAGCACCTTCCTCCTTTCCACCTGAGCTCTCATGGAAGTCTTCCTCCCCAGCCATATTTCTAGTACACGCCTCAGAATCCCTCTGTCCTATACCCATTACTCTGTTCCAGAAGTGCTTCCTCATCTTTTGGTACTTGTAACATTAGCTCCTCACTTGCCAGTGTCAAAATCTGCCTCAATTTGTTCAAGCTATCATAATCACATACCAAAGACTCGGTGGTTTAAACAACAGGATTTATTTACCCAAAGCTCTAGAAGCTGAGAAGACCAAGACCAAAGTGCCAGCCCACTGGGCTCCTGGTGGGGCCTCTTCCTGGCTTGTGGGTGGCCAATGTGTCCCTGTGCTCCCATATGACCCCTCTTCCATGGATGCACAGGAGAAAGATATCTCTTCAGAAGGTCATCAGGACCCCAGCCTTGCAACCTCCTTTAACCCTAATGATCACCCAAACTCCCTACATTCAAATAAAGTCACACTAGAAGTTAAGGCTTCAACATACGAATTTGGGGGAGACATAATTTAGTATAAATCTTATATTACCTATATTGTGCCACAATTTAAAAAATAAAGTGGAAATTAACACAGAATATCAGAAGATACAATCAGCAGAAAACACACAATACATCAAAACAAAAAGGTACATCTATACAAGGAAATACCATTTAGCTTTACAGAAAGAATGAGCTACCAAGCCATGAAAAGATGTGAGAAAAACTTAAATGTACACTGTTGTGTAAAAGTCCATCTGAAAAGGCTACATAGTGTATAATTTCAACCACATAATATTTTGAAAAAGACAGAATTATGGGGACAGTAAAAAGACTGGTGGTTGGGGTGGGAAGGAGGAGGAGAGGGACAAACACGTGGAATTCAACTGAGGAGAGGCCAGGGGATCTATCCTGATAATATCCCAGTGTCTGGCTGAGCACAGAGCAGGGAGGACAAGATCTCCCCCAGATCTCTAACTCTCAAGTGCATGCTTTCCATTAACGTAGGTCACTCCTTTGGGTCACTGACTCCACCTGCTTCAGGAGCTGAAGGAAAACAAAATTGGTGCCACTGTAAATCCACTGCTACTACTGATCTTAACTGGACCCTCACTTATTCCCCAAAATAGGAAAGACCATATCGACTATAAAAATATAACCTTTGTCTGTCAAATCAGAGAACACTGTCAGCTTGTGCTGAACTTTAACTTGATTAACCAGCATCCATGTTTCCCACTATTAAGAGAGAACACAGGGCTGGGGATTTAGCTCAGTGGTGCCGCTGCCTGCCTCGCAACTGCAAGGTCCTGAGTTCCATCCCCCCTACCAAAAAAAAAAAAGAAAGAAAGAACACATACTTGCAAAACGATTGAGGAATCGATCCTCTCTTCCAAAGATGTCCGATGGCTTTATGATCGTGGCTTCCGGAAATGCGTCTCTCACTTCTTTCTCTCCAACAGCCTGAACAACCAAAAACAAAACTGTTCTGACACCCTGCCCTTATAATGTCTGCTGGGGTTCTTTCTGTTTTTATTCCAGGGGAGCTTATGCTGAAGAAGAGAGAAAAGTCAGAGCAGTGTTTTCCAGCCTCCGTTTTTCTTCTTATTCACAAGGCCTCCAGTTTGTCTGCAACCTAGCAGCCTGCCAGTGAAAGGAGAACATGGTGGCTGTGGACAACACTGACGGAGGTGGCAGAGGACAGACCTATCCAGAGTCAGCCCCTGGCCTCCCTAATCCCAGCTGCCGTAACGGTGATCATCTACTCCCGAGCTGAGCCCGCTTGTCCGCCTGTAGCACTGCTGTGGGTGACATCACCACCCACGGGGACGTGGGCCTCTCAAAGGCCTCCTCTTCACTCCTCCTCGGGCACCCTCAGCTCAGTGGTACCACAGGCCTCACCAACGACACAACGGGCCTGTTTGACATGCTAAATGAAGACTCCTGCTCTCGGATGACAACCTACACATGCACCCTGCTTGCTGGTTCGTCTGCTCCCAGGGCGCCTGGTCCTCAGCCTTCACAGGAACCCTGCCCACTGACTATGTTTTCCCTCCACGGACCCCACCCCACCTTTCCAGGCCTCCCCTCTGTACCCAGATGAGATCGCACAGCTCATTTCATCTCTTACCTACTGTCTCCTGTAAACTACCTGTGCCTGGGCCCTTTGTGCACCACCAGGCAAACCCTAATCTTGCTTTACCTCCACCATCTTTAACAACCTGAGGAAAGTAAATAAATACAAATCATAAAGTGGTACCACCATAAATCCATGCCAGATTTTAACTGGGCTCTTGTTTTTCCCAGAAATACTATTTTTCTCTCATTGATTTATTCTTCCACATAACAATTTTAAGGATTTCCTATTTTATTCAAATTTCAGGCTTCTCTCTCTATCCCCTTCTTTCCAGTAAATGATTTCACCTTCTAATTGCAGGAGAAAACAGAAGATAGCTGAAGAAAACCACCTCAAGTCCTCACCACTAAATCATAATCACACCCTGGCGTGTGAAGCCCCATGGTCTTCTCCTCTCCCACCACAGAGGGGCAGAGCCACAGCCAGGCTCTGGTGCCCCCTCCCGGGGGCGCTGGACCCACTCCTCTCACCTTCTAAGGAACCTGCCCAATTTACTGGCCACCCCATAGGTTCAGTGCTGCTCTCTTTAGCAACACCTCCCACAACCATTTAAACAATGGCGACCCTCTGCTGTAAATGTATAAAGAAGGTCCCACTCCACTTCCCCTCCCAGCTTCTACTTCTCTGCTCGCTCTTCGGCCAACTACTTGCAAATGTACCTCCCTTCCTGTGCCGCTGCCTCTGCTCCAGTTCACCCATTCCTTCACTGCCCTCTGGACTCTGGGTCAACGCTTGCACTTCAACTACTTTTGACAAGGTTACTTTGACGAGATGACCTTAATGTCAGCAGATCCAAGACTTCCCAGCTGCCACCTTGCTTGATGGCGCAGGGGCATGGTTAAGTAACTTTTCCCTCCTTGTGACACTGCCTTCTCTGGCTTCCAGAACGTGTGGCCTCTCTGGTTTCCCTTCTGCCTTACCATACCCACTCTGCTCAGTGTGTCTGTTTATATTTGGTTTTCGCATGTGTCTCCTCCATCAGAGAACTAATCATGGTTATTACTCCATGCCCAGTTCAAAGTCCTCTTCTCAACCAATTTACTCATGAGGCCATTTTATGCCCTTTTGCTAACAACAAATGGTGGCTGACTCCAATTTATATCTACAAAACCCAACTGATCTTCTGAGCTCGAGGGTCATAAACTCATTTCACCACAGCTACCTGAATGACTAATATACCCCGGAAACCCAAGTCCAACACTGGACCATCTTCTACTCCCTCAAGTGAAATAGTCCTCCTCAATTTTGCTGCTCTTGGAATAATCGAGAGAGTCTGAAAAACTACTAATGCTCATGTTTCACACCCAGAGACTTTGTTTTAATTGGTTTGTGATGCACCTCGGGCATCAGGAGTTTTTAAGTCTTCCTCGGTGATTCTAACTGGAAACTAAGGCTAAGAACTCTACCCCAAAAGTCTAGTTTTTCTCATGTATCTGCATCACCACCCACCCAGTGGCTGAAGCCAAGGAGCCAGATGGCATTGACATTCCTCTTTACTGCCACGAACACCCCAAGCCCTTCTAAACAATCGTGAAACCCAGACGACTTTAGTGCTGGGGCAGAGGCAGGCAGGAGTGCCCTTGTTCTCATTTCCTCTCTGTCCAAGGTGGCCCAGGCACGCCTCAGCCAGCTCTATGACTACACAAGACAGAGCTCATGTAGAGAGGTCAGCGCAGGCAGAAGCAGAGAACACAGCAGGAGCCCTGCTCCCCGGCACCAACCCTCTGTGGCTGAGGCTCTCTTGCTGGATCTCGTGGACAGGGGGACCTGTAAACTCTATGTTTAAGGCAGTTCACACAGGCTTCTCTGCTGCTAGTAATGGTGTGTTCCCAACAGGCATCCTCTTGCTTATCATCTGCTCCTGTAGTACAGTTTGCTACTTTGTGACACTTGGTGCATCCAGAATTATATTTCCTGGGGAGCCAGGCCTTGCTATGGACTAGGGCCAGGCCTGTTTTACTGACCACTGTATCCCCAGCACCTAACAGAATATGCGGCACAAGATCAGTGCTTAATAAATAATGAGTGGGTCAGAAAGCCAGAGCCATTTGCAAGGACTCCACTGCCCTTACCGGGATGATTACAGATGGGCTCATGATGGCAGGAGCCACACACTAAGGGCAGACCAGACTCTCATTCTCCCTGTCGGTCCCTGAGAATGAGACTCCAAAACACAGTGGTCAACCCCTGCGAGAATCCGACTCCAGCGTCGTTTCTGGGAGCACAAGAGGACTAAATTCTGTGAAGAGCCATTTTCCTTAGCAAATATTTGTCCCTGTCATTCTTGGTCTTCATATCACCTATGGCAGAATGGTATAAACCTGGGGCCAGGCAAGAAGACTGAGGAAGAAAAATGACCCTTTAAGCACAGCAAGTGATCCCAGGATGCTTCCTTTGAGGGCAGCTAATAATACAGTCTGTCCACTTGTGAAGCCTCTCAGCATTTAAATAGAAGGCATGCAACCAAATACCAGCACACAGCACACACACACCCCTAATGCTGGGGACAGAGAAGCCCTGAAATTCTCAACACACTGGTGAAGCCTTTCTCACTTACATCACGTTTCAAGGGTCCAAGAAACTCTAGCTCTGTGAGGCACCTGCCTGACCGACTCGTTAGTTACCTTATTTCTCAGGTATTTGGAAGAGCTTTTAATGTCAGCATTCAGATGAGAAACATGAATGAGTTTTTCAACTCCAGCTTCCTTGGACACTTGAGCTATTGCTTGGGGAATCTTTACAAAAACATCCTCAAAATCAAAGTTTCTGAAAGAAAAAATAAAAGATTAGTTAAGACCTCCAGACTCAGAATTTCAAAGGTTTTGGGATATGCTCATTTTCACAACAGTGGAATTCACAGCAAACTTTTAAACAGTCATGCTTTAGTTCTAAGTCAAAATTAATGTTTCTCAAAGTTGACAGGTGAGCTCACTGTCATTACTGTACCTAGCACAACTCTACACTGTAAATCCAGCACAGGTAATATTCTGTGTTCTCAAGGAATCCTGAGGCTGAGGCCCTTTAAGAAAACCTGGCTTCCCAGGCCTGGTGCCACACACCTTTAATCCCAGCACTTGGGAGGCTGAGGCAGGTGGATTGCCATGCATTCAAGGCCAGCCTGGGATACATAGTGAGTTCAAAGCCAGCCCGAACTACATAGAGAGACCCTGACAAAAAACAAAACAAAACAAAACACCTAGTTGTGTGGTTAGTGATGAGGAAAGAAGTGCTGGGAGCTGGACAGGGAATTACTTCTCACTGCCCCCACTTTACTTCCCTTGAAAGTAAAAGGGAAACTGAAAAAAGGTCACCGATTCAATGCCTAACATTAACTATGTTTACTCTGTACGAGTCACTGTATTAGTCAACAGAAAAGATACAACATTAAACAAGAACCTATACAGCATCAAAGATCTTGGAAACTATTTAATGAAACAGACATGTACAAACAAATCTGACTCAGCCTTTAATAAATGCAAAGTGTGTGGGACTATAAGATAAAAACTTTATTTGTTGATAATTCACAGGAAGGCTAAACAAACTTGTTCAAATCAGTACTGACACCATCTTCAACAATCAGTGTGCAGAAGGAATCTAAAACACTGTCCACACAAGAAAAACCAACACTCGGCTTGCTGAACCATGACACAGGCAAAATCCTACTCCCTAACCCCACCCCAGATTGGCAGAGCCAAGGACAGGTCCAACTCCAGAACTGCTCAAGTTGTTCACACCAACCACACCGACAGACATGGACCACATGCTGCCGTGACCTTGACAGCCACACCAGCTAAGTGGCAGCACACTGCACTGCAGCCTCATACACACACCCCAACCAAGCCGAGGGCAGTCACTGGGATGTGAACGGACACGCAAACAACCCTTACTGATGATCCAATGAAAATGTCACTACAGTGCCAAGAGACGTCTACTGAGCCCTACAGACTTATGCAGAAAAAGGGATATGAGAGCCTGAAACTCACGTGGTTTCCCAGTCTCGTCCCACGAGGTTGATGACCACATTGCTGTGCTGCACTGCTCTTCGGACAGAATCTCTGTCTCTCGCATCCCATTCCTATAACAGTCACAGCCGCCAGTCAGAGGAAAGTATCAGGGCACACAGTGTGCCTAACACTTCAGGGCTCTCAGGCATGGTTCAGAGTGGGCCACCCGTGTGGTCCTACTGTGGTGCCTTTCACACAGGCTCCATGGGCACAGCCGAAATGACGCCAAGGCCTCAGGCTCCCTGCAGATTCCAACTTCTGCAGACTGCTAGGTCGAAGCCCCTTTACTCAGGTAACCCAACGACAGACCTAAAAACGGTGCTGCTCATATCTAAAGGAGGGTACTCACTTCAGTCCACCCAAGTGCCCCTCACATTTGTAGAGGTACCCAGTAATCAGTCTCCCACAACACAGCCAGAAAACAACAGATCCTCTGGGAGGAAAACAGGCTTCCTCTTGCTGGCAGAAACCAGCTAGCGACAAAAGACAGGAGGAATGTCTTTCAAAGCCTAGCATCAAATGGGAGGCATTTGTGAGTATGTACTTCTTTATTTTTTAAATTCTTTCCAGTTTTATAATCCTAGATCTAGTAATTTCTACTTTAAAATATGAAAACAGACCGGGCATGACGGCACACACCTATAATCTAAGCACTCTGAAAGGCTGAGGCAGAAGAATTACAAGTTCAAGTTCAGCTTGGGCAATTTAACAACTTAGTGAGACCCTGTCTCAAAATAAAAAGTAAAAAAGGGGTGGGGATGTAGGTCAGTGTGAAGGACCTGTATTCAATCCCAGTACAGGAGAGGGAAAGGCATGAAAACAAGAGTCAGAGAGAAGCAAACTGCCTCAAACCTCAGGTTTCGGCACAGAATTATACTTCGGAGCAGTTTATAAATGAGTTAGAATTTAAGTCAGGTTGATGAACCTGCCCAAAACAGTGACCAGGGATTAAATAATTCCAGGAAAAAAGTACAGTATATTGACAAACAGAAATTGAACTCCATAAGCATTTCAATGGGAGACAAAAAGAAGAATTTCCTACAGCTGAATAATATGGCTGAATACTACGTGCCTGTGGATGAATCAGTGCCCTGGGAAGGGAAGGGAGTGAGAAGGGGAAGAAAGGGAGAGGGTCGGGGACAGTGGGAGAGACAGAGAAAGCGGACATGAATGTACTAAGGTCTGTGCAACTTAGAAAAGAGGGAAATCAGCTCCGAGTACATAAAGATGAAGCCCCGGCAGGAAGAATGGGTTAGGGCTACTGACGGAGAGCAGAGCACAGGCGACCACAGAGAATAGTAGTGCTGGTGTCACACAGGCAGAAATGCAGCCCTAGCTTGCCGCGTACTAATATTGTATAAGTTACCTCTCCAAGCCCCATGTAAAGTTAGAAATTGCAACCTACTTGGTGTGGTGGAAGACATGAAATATAACAAAATCTGCAGCAGTGAGGGACATACTCAACAAACAACTAGCTCTATACATCAAGAGTCAAAAAGGCTTTTTCAGAAAAGACGTCAAGGGCAGGGGAGGAAGAAGTCAAGATGGCTCGGGGTAGAGGAGCTTGAGGCATAACTGCATCCAGTACCCAAGAGCCCAGAGGAAAGTCCCAAAGGAAAACAGATTCTCTGGAGAAAGTCCAGAGGGCACAATAAACCAAGTAGCCATCTAGACAGCAATTTCAAACAGGGACGAAAGTAGGGAAATCACACCCACCCCCAAAATGGGCCTTCCTTCTCAGAAATAAACACTAAACATAGCAAGAAACTGAGTCCCCTGTGACACGCTCTGAGCTCAACTCAATGCCAGGCACTCAGTAAATAAGTATCTGCAGGAAGAGAATAAATGCCATACAGCTGTTTCGGTGACCCCACATCTGCCAGCTAGGCAACGGTTTCACCTAGCACTTGTGAAATACTTTACAGACACTAAGGCCACCAATGAACGAGTCACAAAGAAGCAGGGGGAAGGCAAACTCTTGCAACAATAAAAACAAGAAAATGATAATAAAATTTTAGAAAAGAAAAACATTTTAGGAACAAGAAACTTCTAATTTAAGTATTATAGTTAGCTTCTGAGCATTCAGTAAAGAATAAGAAAATACCACTTAAAGTCCAAATTTACAGGGATTTCAAATAATCCGCATGAACACAACGTCAGAGATACTAGGGATGTTTACCTAACATTTTTCAAAAGGAAAAGTGTGTAAATGGAAGCGTCTAGTTCTGTGGTTCAGAGTAGGAAGCGGCTAAAAGCACAGTGAAGCCAAGCATCCGACTGAAAAGGGAGCAACCAGCCTGAGAATGGCTTCAAGCATTTCTGAGGCAGTACAACTCTGCGTGGACGCCACAGGGCAGCGACAGCAAACCCTTAAGAGACCGAGGACACAAACTGCTCGTGACGTCATCACCCAGCGCCTCTACTCCGTTCCGAGCATGCGCACGGCCTCTGTGTGGGAGCCACTGTGGGCGCTGTGACTGACGCCCAGGGGATGCTGGGGTGCCTTGGCTCAAGTGCCGAGAGAGGGCTCTACGTGCCCACTGCGGCATGCATGCCATAGGTTCGCCATCACTGCTGTAGGGTATTTAGCATCCTCAGCCTCCATCTGATAGGCCAGTACGGCTCTCCAACCACTGCACCCCAAAGGAGGCCCACATATTCTTAACCCCTGGCTGAAAGGCTCTCCCTGTCCCTCTGCCCTCTGCCTTACATTGCTGGCAATACTGACCTAAAGGAAAAAGCTGTAATTAGAGAGTGACAACAGGGAATGTTTATAAAGCACAGTTAGCAAGCAGGCTAAGTTATAAGCGTCCTGTTTATAATTTTTTTCTATGAAAGTACTGTTCAATAGAAACATAACACAAGACACATATAATTCTAAATTTTCTACTTTCTGAATCTTTTACGTTCTGAATTTTCTACTAGGCATATTCGCAAAAATAAAAAAATCCATTTTAATAATATATTTCATTTAACTTGAAATATCTAAAATATTATTTCAATATGTAGTAACTAAAATTATTAATGATATACTGAATACTATTTTCTTCACACTAAGTCTTTTAAATCTGTATTTTAGACCCACAACACAACTCGATTTAGGCTAGGCATATTTCAAGTGCTTAACATGGGGCTAGCAGGTACCACACTGGACAGCACTAGACTAGAGCAGGGGTTAGCAAGCTATAGCCTTCAGGCCAAAAAATGTGGCCTACAGCTTAATTTTGTAAATAAAGTTTTATTGGAACAGAGGCACACGCATTGGCACATGAGCACACCCATTGGTTTATATGCTGTCTATGGCCGCTTGAGGGATACAAGGGCAGAGCTTAGTAATTATGACAATACTCTATGACCTGCAGAGCCTAAATTTTTACTATCTGGTCCCTTACAAAAGGTTTGCCAACTGCTAGCCAGGCATGGAGGTGCACACTTGTAATCCTAGCACTTGGGAGACTGAGGCAGGATCACTGTGAGTTCGAGGCCAGCCTGGACTACAGAGTGAGTTCAAGGCCAGCCTGAATGACACAGTGAGACTTTGTCTCAAAAAGCCAAAAAGAAGAAGAAGGAGAAGGAGGATGAGGAGGAGGAGGAGAAAGTTTGCCAACTGATCTAGAGTTTGCATACCAAGTCAAGAGATCCAGGAACCTAACTGAAAGAATCTCCTATGAATGGAGGCTGCCCTTGACTCATTCGGGGATAAAACTGCTGCTTTATTATACTGTCTCTCACTCCTAAAAATGACCTGAGTAATTTGTATTTGCTAACTGAAATTATCAGCCATCAAGGTCTTACCAGAAAGGTAAGCTGGCCCAGGTCACCCATGGGCCGAAGACGCATGATGTCGTAAGTATCACACCGATAGGGTATGATCACCTGAGATCCCATCCGTCCTAAAACATAAGATGAAACCAGGATCAACATCTACAGAATATGGATACATTACACAATAATGACACAGTAGATATCTAAATTCTGGTATACATGGATTGATATCATATTTGACTAAGAAGCATATCTGCCATGCTAAAGACGCTATAACTTTCCAGGCTCCCTTACTCTCATCTTATGTCCTGTATAGCACATAAAAATTCCATAAATCCAAGACAGAAGTTGCATACTGTTAAAATGAGGAGAAACCCAGCTCATGGCCTCTCACTGGGCAATCCTGAAGAATGGTAGGAAAGCACACTGAACTCAATAATGCTACTTACCAAGGCGGTTGACAACATAGCGGCCCAGGAATCCTGTTGCTCCGAACACAGTGGCCACTACCCCACTGATGGAGGAACGCCCACCTTTCCCATGAGGCAGGACTGCATGATGAAGCTGGCAGTGGGGCAGGCCCTGAAATGGAGATGTGGCTATTGCACTAATGGCAGAACCTAAAAGGAAATCACAGAGTACACAAAGGTGGCAAATGTTAATAGAAAAATAACCGAGAAAACATTAACTTCTCTCCCTGAAAACTTCTAACACTATTTTGTGATCACTACCTTGGTAATTCAAGTAGCAACAGCAATAATAAAGTATTACAACACAAAACCTCTAGGACATGAGAAAAATATATAAAAATTAGAAAGTAAACTCCATGCTTCTATAGGATATAATTTATCTAGAAAGATAAATCACATTAAGTCACATTATCATGAGAAAGGATTCTTGGGTAATGTGTTTTGAGAAAGGTTTTCAGGAGGAATAACACAAATAGGAGAATTCATTGAGAAACACTAAACACATGTAACAGAGGTAGGAAGGAATAATACTGATGCAGGGTAACAGTAAAGGACCTATGTGGAAGAGACTCTGAAACTGATGACTCATGAAAAACAAAGTTGTGGTATGGGTTAGGGGCAGAGAATTGTTGGTACAAAGCATTAAAAAGTACAGATCAGACCTAATATACAAACCAATGAAAAACATCAGAAATGGGGAGGAGAAAGTGATTGAGAAAAAATTTTCTGACTTTGAGAAGGTGAATAGTAAGTGATTTGTCAAATCTCCCATCACTTCTTCGTGGATTCGTGTCCCTAGAGGAAACCTTCAAAGCCTGCCTCAGTGTACCATCTCCACAGTATGCGTGCAGGTGCCCTGCCCTTAGCTGCAACACCTGTTGGGGGAGACAAACTGTTTCCTATAGCAGCCCGTATCTGCTGGGAGCCAGCCTAACAGCTGGCAGGTCTTACCATCAGGGGAAGCAGTGACCGCTTCTCTGCATTTTTATTCTTGTCTTCTTTGGGAGTGAAGAAGAACAAGTCTAATCCCTCTTCTACATCTAAGTACAGCAATTATAGCAATGTTAAGCAATTCTTACCTCAAAAGCAAATTTCCTAGAAAAATATAGTGCTGGAAATCTACTTGAGATTAAAATAATTTAATTCACAGTTAATTCAGAGCTTTCTCTGGCTTCACTGTCTTCTGCTCGGGAGCAAACAGAAAATACTGGTAAAGTTTGGGGTAATAAGGGTCATTACTTCCTATGACAAAGGGAGATGGGCTGGAGGGCGAAAATGTATGAAAGGGAATAAACGATGAATAAGGAAGGAAGTAAAGATAATCCACCATGGTGATCACTGTTCTAAACTCCGCTTGGCTTTCAAAAGCTTCATCTGATCTCATGTTACACATCCAACTTCTTTCTTTCCCCTTATCCCAGAGATATGCAGTCATTTCACTGCCTCCATGAGCACCTTATGACTCCATTCCATCACACTTTTGCCATTGGAAAATCCCCAACACCTGACTTTCCAGATCCTGAAAACACTAAACAGATTGACATACAGGCACCACTTCTCCATTCCTCTTCCAATCTTCCCTCACTATCTAAAATGACAACTCTTTCCCTTTTCTGATTTTGTATTATACTTAAGAGTTCTGTCACATGTAAGCACATAAAATTGTTTCATACAGTTCTGTACTAGTGTTTTGACTATGCTACTCTCTAGACTAGCATCTCCAGTTTATTCAAAAGCTTATTTTACCAGAGACAATAAGCTGACTACTCTCACAAGCATAAGCTACAGTATCTGTTAAAGAAAACTAAGCTTGAGGGGGTAAAAAAGTAATGAAAACACCCAGAAGTGTTATATATAGTAGGTATTAAAAAGTTATAATTCATAATGTACATGATGTCTCGCTAATGTAATAGTTCAGCCAGAACCAGCAAATGCCTTTGGAAATAAATCATGGCTACAAAACCATCCACAATAAATGACGTGCACCACCTTTCTTCCCAATGGTATGTAGTTCTAACAAAGATGAAAAACAAAAAAGGGCCCCCTAAACCCTCTTGATTCTCTCCTCAGCTGAACATCAGAACTACGTATAGTGCTTTAAAATTTTAAGGTGCAAGAAGCTAATCTCAACATTTTGGATGTGGTATTTCTACAATGAGTCGCCACTTGGACTCTTCATAAAGCTCTAAGAGGGATTCTGACACCCAATTTTGACAGCAAATTATTATACTATAACGACTAAAATACACTATGGAAAAATAAATTTTTGTGGGTTGATTGCAGCATGTTGGTGAAGCAGAGGGTGAAACAATGACGATAAAGTGTAGCTGTATGTCTAATTTTTTAGCTTTTCTTGTGTTTGGTGACTGAAAAAAACAAACGTATTTTCAATTTGAGGACTAAGAACAGATTCAATCAGTGTAGAATGGAAAACAAAATGGAAAATGCTGACAAGTTCTAACATGTCCTTCACTCTTCTTCACTATCCTTTCCAACAAGTTCCTGCTTCTTTCCACAAACATCCCTGTCTCCCCCAGGCCCCAGGGCCCCGAGCTAACATATTCTACATCTGTAGAGACGCTTTTGGTTAGAAAGTCTTTTATAAACATTAGCATTTCTTTTAATCTTCTCAGAGATCTCCTGACGTTGTGAGATGATCATTTCCATTGTGATATGAAGAATCTGAAATTGAGACTGATGGTTTGCGCAAGGTCGTGAAGTCAATAACCCACGAGAAATTTCTCCGCTACCCATTTTTCTTCTCCCTTTTAGGCGCCTCTCCCGAATCATTCAAATATTTCTCAAAACCCCAAACCCTTACAACCCTACAGGACTGATTATCTCGATCCTTTAAGGGTTCCTCTTTCTCCTCTTCCTTTCCCACTGCTCATGTTCTTTCGTCTCCTTCCCCAGTGTACAATAGGTAAACCCGGGAGGTGGAGAAGTAAAGGAGAAACTAGGCAGGAGAAACTAGGCATAAGAAACGCCGAACCCAGACAAACCAGGCTGCCCAGTGAATCGGCGGACCGCTGTGGCGCAGCGCTAGTCCCGAAGCCTTTGAGTCCCGTCTCGGAATCTCGACTGGGGGCCGCAGCTCCCTTTGACACTTACGTGACATTGGGAAACCCAGGACAATCCGCGGGCGAGCGGCGGCCGCCATCTTCTCCCATAATCCCCCTCGGCTCGCGTTCCGGCCGACTACGGCGACTCCTCTGGACCAAATATTCTTTCCCACGCCTGTCTGCGCAGGCGCTAACTCGGAAGGGCGGCGTTATAGGGTGGGCGGGGAGCTCGGTTGAGAAAGGAGCCTGGAAGGTAGAAGGGACGGGAAAGGAGGAAAAGGAAGAGGGGAAGAAAGAAAAAGAATTTTGGAATTTTAGCTCTGAATAGACCGTAAAGCTAAGCTCATAATGCTGAGGAACCTGAAATTTAGAGCCATCCGAGGACTCTAGGGCGCACAAAATGGCAGAACCCAAGGTGGAGGAGCTCAACTTTCCTCTCAGTTCTGGCTTTCTCGACGAGACCACATAGGGCAGCCCTGGTGGGGCCGGGGATAAGGAGGAGGTGTGGCCCTGCGCTCGAGAAATTTCTAAGAGAAAGGGTGGGAAAGAATAGAAATGAAGACGGGCCCCGAATAGATGCGAGCCGAGTCAGCCAGGATATTGTTTCGTCTGGGCCCTGTGCTTTGGTGTCCCCTTTGCATGGAAGGCTCAGGTGCCTGCACCAGCTCAGGTCTGCGCTTCGGTGACTTCTTTGGAGGCTTCGCTCACTGTCGTACCCAGGTGGTGATCATTCCACCTGCTCTTGTTTGTTTTGTTTAAACAAAGTACTTATCATCTATGGATGAACCCAGGAATTCTTAACCTGGAGTGCGATTCCTGAGTGGGCTTCAGAAAATCTGAAACCCCTAAAGTGTTATATAAAATTCAATGGCCCTGTGTACTAGCTGCATGTTTTTCTACCAGAAAACTACAGATGGCCCTCTCTAGTGTTACGGTTTCTAGTGTGTTTTTTTTCTTTAAATTATGGATCCCTTTGAGAATTTGCATTGTTCTAGAGACACCTGGAGCCTGAGGAGGTTCCGGAAAAATAAGACTATAAACTTGCATTTTTTTTTTTACTTGCATTTTAAAATACTTTATTCTGCCAGGCATAGCGGCGCACACCTCTTGATCTCAGCACTCGGGGCTGAGGCAAGAGGATTGCCTGAACTACATAGCAAGACTCTGTCTCCAAAAAAACAAAAAAAAAAGTTTATTCTGGTCATCTCTTGAAATCCCTGAGAAGACAACCAATGATCCTATGAGACATACACTGTGGGCTTATCAGAAAACAACCTCGTTTGGGGAACTCTTTCTAGATTTAGTAATTCCTTGAGTGATTTGTGTGTGTTGCTGGGATGGACAACAAGCTATAGTGAGTAGGAGGTGCCTCTATCACTAGGCACGTAAGACCCCGTTTCCACTTTGTACCACCCTACTGCTTACTAAAGTGTCATGCAAATTGAATTGGAAGAAAAAAGAGACCCTTGAATTTGGTCAGAGAAGCTTAGTAACGCTATATGGCCTTTTTTTTTTTTTTTTGCCTCATTCTGTTCACTTAGTGCTTATTATTTGCTAATATTGTACTTGACTAATAACACTTTCCTGCATCTGATAAATTAGCGAGCCTCAGTGTCATTACCAACCTCCTAACTCCTGTGTAAATGTTGTGTAACATCTCTTAGTCAGACACTGCCTCACGTTCTCAATTGTAGTTTCAGGATATCCTGGTATAGTTGAAAGAGCACGGATTTTAACGCATAGAATATTAGATCCTCCAGTGCCACTTCTACCAGTTATTAGTTGTGACCTGAACAAGATTCTACACCTAACAGGGAAAATAATACCTTCCTTGTCTCAAAAAGTTATTGTGAGAATCAGATGACATAATGGATGTGAAGGGAGTTTTGTCAAGTGCAAAGTGCTATGTGCAGATTCATGATTATTCAAATAACCACTGAAGTATTCAAACCATTGAATGCCAAAAGTGGAAAGAATCTTAAGAAACTAACAAGCCCAGTTTATTTTACTTTTTTTTTTTCTTTTTTGTGCCAGGGATCAAACTTGGGACCTTGCGCTTGCGAGGCAGGCGCCGGAACCACTGAGCTAAATCCCCGGGCCAAGCCCAGTTTATTTTAAAGAAGAAACTGAGACCTAATATAAAAGATAACTTAGTTGAAGGAAGCCTGTAATAAACCAATCACTTTTGAATATTGCAATTTTAATCTATACCTCATCTTTTCCTTGATTGGAAGTTTTTTGCTTCATGGAAAATTTCCTATCATTAATTAAAGAGTATCTATGGTAACATTTTCAAAGAGTATATTGAAAAGTCTTCCTCAGTCTAGAAGGAATCACCAACAAAATGCCTCTTGGTCCTCCTATGAAGTATTGCAAGGAGTAAGCATTACTTTATTTCTGACCATCAGAGATAAATTATAACCCAAATGTGGTCAGTTTAGGCAAAATAGCCCCAAAGTTTTTTTTTTCTTCTTACAGATAAAATGCTTACAAAAAGTCCAGGCTGGATCCCAAAAATGAAGTGAGTCCATGGGCTTCCTGCAAGAAGTTTAGTAAACCCTCAATTCTTTTATTTCACGTTCTCTGCAACTATCTAGACTTGTTTACTCTGCAGTTTTAAATGAAATATATTGGCACAATATTCCTTCCTATATTACCCCACCTAAATTAAACATTGAAAGGAGTGAATTAAGAGAAAACAAGCCTAATCCTTCCAGAGTAAACACCAGAGCTTTGGGGTGTAGCTATGCCTCTCCTCTTATCCTTTGAATCTCAAATTGTGGACACCTTACAGTGTTGATATAGAGACAGTGATATCATCAGTTGCGATTCTGATGTCATCCCTCAGTCCTAACAAAGGAGGTGCATGGAAAGCTGGGGGAGAAAACAAGATCTTGAGCTGAGCAAGAACATCCCAGCATCTTCACTGACTTTAAAAAGTATATTTTGGAGTCTTCTGAGGTTCACTAATCCAGGGCTACAGAGGTAGGAGAGCCCAGTGGACTGATGAAACAGTCTGATCTGTGGATAGAAGGGAGAATTCATGTGACAAGTGATGGGCAACTTTATGTTCAACCCAGCCTTATTCTTCTGCCCGGCCCATTTTAATTTTACCTTTGAATCCTCTGGAAAGGAGTTTCTGCCTCAGCAGCATTACGCCTACCAGCTTTACTGCTCACATTCTGACTTTGTTAATGGATTTGAACAGATCTCTCCTTGGCCATCCTTTAGGGACCAGGAGGGGATCCCACTCCCTTCTCTGTGTGGTGCTAAGAGTGGGAGCTTGCCTACTTACTAGCTTTTCTTTTTTGTTGTCTGGCTGTTCCATATGTTCTTTCTGGTGCTCTGAGAATCAAATCAGACTGGTATACCCCTTGAGTCCAATTCTCATGCATTTTAATCCTCTTTTTATTTCTGAATCCTTGGTAAGACAACAGAGTACTGGAGATGGGCAGGATTTATATAACTATGTAAATAAAGTATCTGAGAAAGAAGCTATTATTACTAAGGAAAGGCAAAAATAAGGGTTCCATGGGAGATCTTGACAATGAATGGTGAAGCTGGGTGTGGTGGCACACACTTGTAATCCCAGCACTCAGGAGGCTGAGGCAGGAGAACAGCCAAGAGTTCAAGACTGGCCTGGACTACATAATGTGTTCAAGGCCAGCCTGACCAACACAGTGACAACCTGTCTAAAAAATGGTGAGAAAGAAACACACATCTTTATTCAAAGCAAAATCAGTTGAAACTTTGATATCAGCAACAACCGAATATATTGAGCTTCTGCAGTGTAGCAGCCACTTCCAGAAAGGGAGAAAAAAGCTGGGCATTGTGGCATATGCCTGAAATTCCAGCACTCTGAGAGGTGGAGGTGAGAGGATTGCAATTTAAAAAATAAATAAGGGCTAGAGATTTAGCTCAGTGGCGCCTCGCTTGCCTCACAAATGCAAGGTCCTGAATTCAATCTCCGGTACCAAGAAAAAGACAAAAAAGGTCTGAAGATGTAGCTAAGTATGAAAGCCCTGTGTTCGATCCTCAGTATTGGGGAGAAAGGGGGAGAGAAGGATAAATATATGTGTAGCAACCCCACAAGGTCTTCATTTATGCTGCCTGTAATTTAGTTTTTCATAAATTTAGGAAATCAGTAAATAGGAACCTCTTGCTTAAGATGGATACAGGAGAATATGTCTTCAGATGGAGCTGTGGTCTAGAATATAGCAGCCACACCCTTTATTGCTTGTGCCCTCCCACTGGCAATCATGATTTGCACTGCATCCTCGTCAATTCAAGGTAATAATCACAATGGCGTTTTTGAAGAACATTTTCAGTTACTATCTCGATGACCATATAATCACTCTACTGGCCACAAGAAAATGCCACAGCTTTGAGGCTGTTAAACTGCCAAACTAGAATATCACAGAAATATATCCACTGGTTCTAATATTCCCTCTCTGGGCCTCAGTTTTCTAATCTGTAAGATGAGGGTGCTAGAATAAATGATAAATACAACTATAGATATATTTTATAGAGAGACTTTTCTGTTCTTATCAAATTAAATAGATAACACAAAACTTTTTTTTAATTTCCACCATATCTTTAGGATATTATTACCAACTTTTGAACTCATAAAGAAATGTATGAATTCCTTCACTGACTCTTTAGCTCTTCCTTTCTTTTTCACTTCGGTATGGGAAATGTACACATTGATTTGGACATCTGAAGTCACTGTCATCAAAAAGTATTTACCTCTTTGTATAAGCTATCATCCAGAACAAGTTAGGAAGTTTTAGTAGTCTAAAAACAAGCTTCATGATCAGATAATCACCCAGAGGAAACAGAAAATAGAAAGAACATCAGGACATATGTAAGTTGTGTTTGCTGGATATATTTAACAAGTAAGCGCTCTTTCTATGAAGAGTAAAAGAGCACATTGGGGATGTTGATTTATTAATATCCTTGGAATAAGAAGGTCTGTTACTAAGTCACAGGATAGGTCTCCAAGGTGTCAATTTCCAGGATGAACATCTGGAGGGAACAGCGAGGGATGGCAAGGGAAAGAGATGAAAAAAAGACATGTTGTGCACATATACAACCCTCCTACAATGAATGTAATTATTATGTACTATAAGCCTGTACTAATAAAAAATAAAATAAAATGCATATCTTAAAAAAAGAACATCTGAATGTATGCTTCAGATAGCAAATTTGAACAGGCAATTTATTTTTTTGTTCTCAGATTCTCCAATTTATAAAAGAGAAAATTGGCTCCTTGCAACTAGAAATAGGCAGAATTTGTATATTCATTCTTTCTGCTTATAATTATTAAGCACCAGCTTTAACATACTAGCTATGATGAGAAATACCAAGATTATTAATAGAGTGCTTCTGCCTTCATGAAGCCATCTACTGAAGGAGATAAAATATGTGTGAGCAATTACAGTCTTAGATGGGATTTAAAGGTTAAAATAAAATGAGGTTGTAATGAAATATGATGGAAACTTTGATGAGGGAGCAATCACATTCCACTAGGATCTTAGGAAAAGGGCTCAGAAAGGTTGGCGTTCAGAGCAACATTAAGGGAGCATGGGGCTGGCATGCTGGTCAGGCATCCAAAGTGAGAGCACAGTGACTTGGTGTCTTCTGTCAGAATGTCCCAGTGAGACAGCATAAGGAAGGTCACTGGAGCAGAACACACCAACTCCCTTTGTAGCATGAGGATGTGTATCATTGTCAAGTCTTCAAAGAAGTACTTACACAATGTTCTGAGATCCATGAATTCAAGGTGTTTATTGTCCATTCCAGCATTTATTTCCAAATTCCTGTTTATGCAAATTTGAGATTAAACTAAAGCCTTTCAGTGTCCTCATTGTTCAGTAAGCCTATACAACAGAGATTTGAAGGTAGAGAATAACATTAGTCATTTAGGAAATTATTGGCCAGAAAGCAGGACTTGTCCTCTTGGAACTGTCAGAATGCACTAAGAATGAGATGTAAATGTCATTTTGTGCTGATCACATGCATATGCATGTGAATATAATGAGTGAAAATCATTTTTTGGTAATAAGAGCAATAGGATTCCTACGTAACATTAGGCATCTTATTTTTGTCTTTCCATTGCCGATTCCTTATATATTACATGGCAGGAAGTATAGGTAAACTTAGTGATAGAGAAGACAACATCAAATTAATCAAGAGCTTTCCTCATATCTCAGAACCCATCCTCAGTAAGAGTAAGTAATCACATAATTTCCTTACTTTTCAAACTTAATTTTCATCTTTTTAATTATAGAAGATAAGTTAAATAAGGCAGTAGACCCTATTGATTTTGTCATTTTCTACTAAAAGCAACTCACAAGGATGAAATATAAATGAGAATAAGAGGCATATATTTCTGGCCCTCACACTGTTTACCATTTAGGATGATCTTCTAAATCTACCCATCCTTTGGCAAAGTAACAGTACCATTAATTCTTTTCTTCATAATCATGAGGCAAACCTAAGAATGTTTATATATAATACTGAGTACAATACCAAGTTTAACTTCATAGACATTAACAACTTCCTTTTTCAGGTAATCAAACAAGATAAAATACTAAACAAGCCAATAAACAAAACAAGATATTAAAAGAGGTTAGGAAGTCAATCTCAGACAAAATTTTTAAAGAGTAATTAACTATCTTTCCAAAGCTGGCCATGATTCTTAAAGGGAATCTCTCCAGATAAACCCTGGCACAGGGTTCTCATTTCTAGATATACATTAGACTCATTCAAGGAATGTTTAAGAAATTTAATGCCTACGTTCTCCCAATCTAAAAGCACCAAAATAAGATTTTCTGGGGGTAGTGCTCCATTTGACACCTTTATACAGTTCTCTGGGTGATCATAAGAGCTAGTAAACATGGAGAAACCACTCCTTACCCAAGGAGTCACTTATATTATGGCAAGTGGAAGAGTAATTTTATAAAACTGTTTTTCTAGCTTAGAAGTCAGAGTCAGTAATTGAGATGTGAAAATGGGAATAAAGCCTTGTGCAATCAATGAATAAGTAGCTCACAAAACATCTATTTTCTTCTTAATAATTATCCATAATATTCTGTGTAACAGAAATAGTGTATCACTTATATATGTTTAAACATGTATTTAATCTGTTTTTTATTTTGTTGGCTTTATTTTGAGGGAGAATGTCTACCTCATGACAGCCCAAAGTTTTAAAAATAAATATATTCAGTTAACCAGATATCCACCCCCAAATAATGCTCTATTTATTTCAAGCAATCCTTTATAAAAGACAATTCCAGCTTAAGATAACCTGTTGGGGCTTATTATAACTGAATTTAAACCAGTATTTTGTCAGAATCAAAATATAAAGATATACATCTGTTCCATGAGGATGCTCAGGACATTAGGCAGGCAAAATTGAGCATCTCATTCCATCTCATCCATTGAGTAGATCTGAGTGAGCCATGTTTGTGATTGAAAAAAAGGGAAATTTCAGTGTGAAAACGAGGAAACGAAAGTCTGACCCAGAAACAGAGGTAAAGAGAAGCTTCCCATCCCTTTAGACCAGTGCCTATCAGTGGATAATCCAAGTCACCGTGGTAGTTGGCACGTTCTCCAAGACCACCAAGTAAGAGGCACTGTTGTGGGAAGTCAACAGAACTAACACCAAAGGCCAAAAGAGTATGTGGAATAAGGATAAGAGATGGACCATAAAGACAGGGAAGAATAAACAGTTCACTTAAGAAAAATGACTGCAGTAGAAGAGAGAAATAGTAGCTAAGGGAGGTGTGGAGAGAGAGCAAACAACTCAGATGAGTCTCAGCTTTCTGGCTGAGAAGATCAGGTACATGGTAAAGCCATTACTGAGATGCAAGAATAGACCAAAATGTTGGGAGGGCTGAGAACAAATCCACCCTGGGAGGGATATCACTGAGTCCATGGACACTGGGTGGTACAGAGAGCATCGCTGTCTGGCATTAGAAATTTGGCTGAACGATGGGGGCTCGCTGATTGGAGGAGGAACTAGTCTCAAAGGATCTACTAAATGCATTGCTCTAGAAATTAATTTTTTAAAATAAGACATCTATGTCTTTAAAAATCACTTCATGGGGCAATAACAGCAACGGAGAACCAAAGTCTGTTATGTTCACATTTAGTTTTGACTCTCTGCTAAAAATCAAATAGGGGGAGCAAGAAGGTTTTCAAGCAAAGAACAAGAGCAGGATGCGGCTGCCTATTCCTTTAACAAACATGGTGAAGCATCAGCCTGTGCCAGGCAGCAGCCTCATCACTGCAGACATAATATGGTCAGGAAATCTTCCTGCAGTCGAGAGCTGAGATGAAGGTGTCCAGAGTTGAGTGGCTCTGAGCTGGCTCTTAGGGTACCTCTCTACAGGAGGTATTTTTCCTGCTTCCCGCATCTCCACAATTCCCCTTACTTCTCCTCACTGTCACATAACCTGTCCTTTGATGACTTTTCTTCTCTGCTTCCAGATGGCCAACAGGGTTGACTGGCTACAAAGCCAAAATGGAGTCTGCAAAGTTGATCTCTATTAGCCCGGAGAGGGCTATTCCCAGGACTGGAAAATGGTAAGGGTCAACCTCCTTTTTGTTTATTTGAGATGGGGTCTCACTGTGTAGCTCAAGCCTGCCTTGAACTTGCTATTATCCCAGGCTAAGCTCAAGTTCGCAATCCCCCTTCCCAGTCTTCTGGATGCTGGATTATAAGCATGCATCGACCTGCTCATAAACATCAGTTAGGGATTTGTGAGCGGTCATCAAGAGCAGCCTTGCTGTCTCCACCACCACCACCCACCTCTTATATTTTAAGGTGGGAAAAAATGAATACCTACAGAACAACATTTCCAAGTTTATCCAGCAAATTCTATATTTTTGGGAAAATGCTTTTTATATGGTACTTAGTAGGAGAAACATGCTGTAACTAATAAAAAGTATATATTACAGTTGAAAAAATTTGTGTAGTTTTTAAATAGATACGGATTGAAAATAAATGTCTCCAAAGCTCGTAGAAAATATTCTCTGAAATGTGGGTTGCCTTAGAATTCTGAGAACTCTAAGCTCTCCTCTCAGTAACACTGTCACTCTACCGTCACCCTTCAACACTTATTCTATGCTTAGTATCAGTCAGAGCACAGTCAAAAGATAGAAACCACACCAGTTGTTTTATGTTAAAAACTGTTTACTAGTAAAAGGCAGTTACTTACTAAAAGATTAAAAAGGAGTTTAGGAGTTCCAGAAATAGCACATTCAGAAAGCAGCTCCTCCCCTCTAAATGAGAGAAAGAATAAGAAAGAAGCTAAGAGCTCAAAGGGTCTCCCTCTCCCTCAGCCAAGGCTGCTTCTGGTCTCCTTGGACACAGAGTGGCTGCCACCAGGAGCTCGTCAGAAGGTACAAGCAAACCAGTAGGGAACCCTCTCCTCCAGCTGTGATTGCGCAGTGCCCCTCCAGCACCTTCTGTTGACAAAGCCGACTACTAACAAAGTATTTAAAGGCTCCATCCCCAGCTAGTCATAAAGCAAGGCAAAGAAGTGTGGGTTTGCAGTGAGAGATGTATTACTCACTTTCACATCACTAGGACAAAATACTCAACACCCACAATGTATAGGAGTTTTACTGGGGCTCACTATTTCAAAGGGTTCAGTCCATAGTTGGTGGGCTCCAGTACAGAAATGGCAAGGTGGAAGGGCCTGGCTCAGGAAAGCTGCTCAACCCATGACAGCCAGGAAGAGGAGGGAGAGAAAGGAGGAAAAAGAATATTTGCCTCATATGCTGAGATCCTGGGTTCAATTCCCAGTACTGCAATATATGAATACAATTTAAAGGCTTATGCATTAACAAAAGGCAGTTCATGATTATTTGCCAAGTGAATCTGGACAGTAGTTGCTGTAGTTGTTTAAAGAATAGATCATTTCAAAATGGGAGGTGGTCAGAGAAAACTGTGTAAACTATGCTTGAGTCAGACGTGGAGATGAGAAACAGGACAGGGAAGTTTACATAATATAAACTAAGTTCTGAAGCAGAAAAAGGCTAAGCACAGAAAATTAAATTCATTAACCCCTTTCATTTTCTCCTTAATGGGTATAAAACTTTGCTTGCCTTAAAATTCAGAATGATTTGGGCTCCTCCTTCCCCAGCTGCTCAGGATTCTATTGTGTAACAGGAGGAGCATTACAGGAAACCAAAGGAGTTTGAAGGGATGGAGGTGGGAAGCGCTGTTGGAAGAGGAAAAGGTGGCACTTGGTTTTTCTGTCAGTCACTGTGGCTTGGTCAGCTCTTATTTTCCAAATTTCTTGTGGCTCCAGTAGAACAATGCAGTAGGGTACATACATTTTAAATTTAAAATAATATACATAGACAACAAAAACTGTAAATGAGGCGTACTAACACAGTTCTGTGGACACCACTGTAAAGCTCTATGCTGTGCTGTGGGGTTGTAGCTGTTGTTGTTGTACATTCTGTAGATGAACGGAAGAATAAACCCTACATCTATATTATAATAAAGCTTTCCTGTTCATAGTACAGCCCAGCTATGGGAACACACCTATTTGTGAATTCACGTGCCTGTCTGAAAATAACTAGAGGCATTGAAAGATAATTATCAAAAAGGGTAAATTCAGCATTCCCATACAGATACAAAATACATATTAAAGATGCTGTTTAACACAGTAATGAGGAAATTGGTGAGGTGTTACCATCCATTCAAAGGAGACTTGAAAAGGATACCTGTACATTGGGAATATTAAAATGAATATAAAGGAGGCAAACTGGCCTCTTCCGCAGAGGGGGAGGGAGGCCAGCAGAGGCTCCCCTGGGCAGAATTTGCATGTATCAGTTACCCATAGCTCACAGAATTGTAAACCAGCTCCACGGAATCAGAGCCGGATGATGCGCAAGGTTGCAGATGATGCTTAGTCCATTAAATGTAGACTGTGGGCAATATATAGTTCTCCCCTGGAGCACAAGTTTCTCCCCCAACAATTTCCTCTGTTCTGATTTTTTTTAATGTCAAAGTAATATTTCTCTTGATCACAAAATAAGGGTGGTCCATCAGATTTGGCTTGATTATTTACATAGGCACGACAACTGGATCTGCTATGTTAAGTTTGTTTTACTGGAAACTGTTATTGGGGAATAGCAGAATGGACTTGTGAAGGCCTCTATTATGTGCCATCCTGAGGCTGGGAAATCAAGCCTGAGAAACTGTCTCCACCAAGTCCCAGAAAGGCAGATTCCTCTAAAAGTATCGGTCCTCTAGGCTCCAACACTCATTTTAATTGTAACTTTTAACCAAGGCACTTTTTTTTTTTTTTGGTACTAGGGATCAAACTCGGGTCCTTGTGCTTGCACAGCAGGCGGCAGAACCACTGAGCTAAACCCCCGGCCCCAATAAAGGTACTTTTTATTCTCTGTCTCAAAGAAAATCGAGCGAGGCACAGTGGTGTATCACCAAACTAAAGGCAGACAAGCAGAAACCAGCCCACCCACAAAGCCAACTTCTCACAGGCACGCCGTCATTAAGTGGCCAAAATTAACACGTTCATCAACAGATGCAAAGATGTAGTACCTCCACAGTAATGAAAATAAGAAGCAAAAGCATATAAACTTTATGCTCAGCCATCAGTGTTTCAGTATTTTATCTTATTAGAAATGTATTTAGTGAATTTATATTAACTATCTGAATTTAATACCAATCTAGTGTTTGTGTTGTTTTTGTTTTTGAGACAAGGTCAGGCTGTATAGCCCAGGTTGGCTTCGAACTCACAGTAATCCTCCTGCCTCGGCCTCTGGAGTGCTGGGACACCACATGTGGCTCACCAATCTAGTGTCTTAAATTGTATAAAAGTATTAGAAAATTATCATCAAGATGACATAATATAAGACATAATAACTGTTGAAGTTAAGCACAAATTTATATTGTTCAGAGTCTTTTTTGGTACTGGGGATTGAACTTGGGTCCTTGTGCTTGCAGGGCAGGTGGTAGAACCTCTCAGCTAAATCCCTGGGCCCTTAAATGCTAGGTAGAAGCAATGAGAGATTACTGGATCTTTATAACCTGTATACGTTTATGAAGAGCATAGCAAAGTCAAGTGAAACTGTGTGCTTCTAGTGTACTATCACTGATAAACCAGAAAAGTTAAAGACTTATCTAAAGTATGGAAAAGCAGCTTCATAAAATGTTTCTGGGCTACACTCTATAAAAATACTTTTCCCCTGAAATATCAGAAATTTGATTTCAGTATTTTGGGAGAATTTCAAGAATATTCAAATTACTAAAAGCATATAATCTGATTGGAATAGAGATCCTCTAAAAACTATAAACTAACTTACTAGTACTGTGTGGAGGTAAAGAGACACTACTGTTTACATTTAATGCTTTCCTGAGCTCCAGACACAGTGATACAGGCACTGATAGAGATAGCGTGTAGCTCAAGAGTCAGAAGTAAAAACAGGACTCGCCTGTCCCCGTCTCGGTGCTGCCCTTCCCAGTGAGCTCCACGTCTTAACTGATTTGAAGCAGAGATGGAAAAATATTAGCGGATGTCCTGTGTCTGCCACTCAGCAGAGTAGAGATAAACCATTACCCATCCACGAGATGAGTTCAGGCAGTAAGTCAGAATGCCATCACCGTGGCCACAGGTGGTTACTGGCCATGAACAGGCCAGAGTGGAAACTGCAGAGAAGAAAACTATGATAAGAAAAACAGAGCACCTGCAAGCCAAGAAAAGAGGCCTCTCGGCGCCTCTCTCTACGCCATTTACCTTCATTGGGTGACTGCTGGGCATCTTGCTGGAAGACTTCCAAATCTGTCAAAAGATCATTTTTAGCCAGGTGTGGTGGTGCACACCTGTACTCCCAGCACTTGGGAGGCTGAGGCAGGAGGATCACCATGAGCTGGAGGCCAGCCTGAGCTACATAGCAAGACCTACCTCAAAAAACAAAAGTTAAAAATAAATAGATCATTTTTAGAGGAAGATAAGCTAATGACTCTCATATGTATGTAAAAGTGAACACATGTTGAAGATTTTATTTAATTCACTAACAAGAAACTGGTGAGGTTCAAAAACATGTCAGAAACATTGTGCCACATGTGCAGAGGGGGGCCCAAGGGACCTTTCTCCAGTGAGGGCGATCAGTCAGACCCCCCTTACATGTGTATCAACATTATAGAATAGCCTTGTGGTCGATCAGCGACAGATTCAGAGTTGTGAAAAGCTCCAAGAGAAAGGCAATTGGGCAGTGTGGAAGAGTGTACTGCAGACAGCCATGCAACCCCATGGAGGCCGCCTTTTCTACTGGAGTAGCTGTTATTTACAGCCAGGGGACCGAGGAGGGTTTGAAAGCCAGGAACTTCCCTAACTCTGACACAGTGGTGGGCAGCTCAGACCAGCTCTGTGAAGACTGGCCCACTCTTCTCTCTGCGGGGCAAGTTACCAGACACACGTGGGGCACACGGGGACAGACAGCACGGTTTAGAGGCAGGACTGGAGATGCTAGCCATGGTGTCCAGTTTCTCTAAGCTTCTGTTTTCCTACCTGTGAAACTAGAAGAGTAAAACTTACCTTACAGCGTGAATCTGCAGATTAAATGGAATGTGTATGAAGTATTTAATGCAGTGCTTGCAAACATTACAAGTATTTTACAAATAATAGCTGGTAAATTTTAGTTTGGTGATACACTATTTATTTTGGAGGTATACTAATGTTTAGGGAATAAAATCACTCTGATATTCTTTAAATACTCATGGTCATTTCCTCTCTCTCTCTCTCTCTCTCTCTCTTTCATTTTTTGAGACAGGGTCTCACTATGTAGTTCAGATTGGCCTTGAACTCATGGCAATCCTCCTGCCTCAGCCTCCCGAGTGCTGGGAGTACAGGCATCAGCCACGACACCCAGGCTCTTTTCTAAATAGACATATGAAGTCCAATAATTACAAGGCTCCTGCACATTTGATATACTGTGATTAATAAGACATTATTTTATTCTATGTTCAAGTGAACACTTTTCCACATACAGATTATAATATGTAAGCATACACATATGTCCATGAGCTCATTACAACTAGGATCCATCCCACAGTCTGCATTCACACAAAACCAGTGAGTTGCCCACCAATATGAGCTCCTGGATTGTAAATCAGGCTCATCGTAAATTGATTTAACTGATACCATCTACTCCTTTGGAAGCTGTTTAGGGTATTAAGATTGTGCTTGTGTCCCCTCACAGATGATTAATTATGCACAATCTTCCTTGAATTTTCTCATTTTTTGGAAAACTGTACTCATAAGAGACTGAACAAAAACAGATAAGCCCTAGGAAGTAACAATTAATAGCAACATGAGAAGTATCTGTTGATCCAGTTCAAATGTTGACTCTTCTACGTGGCTGATGACCTCAGCATCTACTGGTACACATGGTTCAAGGCCCTGTGTGCGCAGGGACTGAGAATGTGGGCTCCGGGTTGGAATTCCTACTGCATCAACAATTGGCTATACAGCTTCAAAAGAGTAGAAACCAACCTCTCAGTTCTTCAATTTCTTCCCTGTAGAATGAAGATAATAAACTAGCATTTAGGTTTACTATGAGAATAACATTAAATGAGGTGGTAGTCTTAAAACGCTTGGAACAGTGCCCAGTACCAATAAGCACTCGGTAAGTGTAGGCTGCTTTTCCTGCCATGATGGAGGAGCCTGGGGGGGTGACAGTTTGGGTAACAGGCTTTGAGGTTGTGCTGAATGACCCATGCCTTTACTTTGTTGTAGTCAGATGAAACCTTGTCTGTTTTTAAGGAAGCCCCAACAGATCCTGTCAGAGTGCTCAGCTGGCTCTGAAGAAACCTGGAGAAGAGCACAGCAGAGTTCCAAGACGCTAGGTTCAAACCTGGAGAACCATCCATTGGTGAGGAAATTGCCAACCCCGGAGACCCGCGCAAAGGCTTCTCTGTGGACTATTACAACAACACCACCCAGGGCAGTCCAGGAAGATTGCATTTTGAGGTGACTCACAAAGAGAACCCTTCCCAGGCTGGTAATGGGAGTTCAGTAGACAAAGTCTCCTTCTACACAAACCGCCTCACAAATCTAGTCATAGCCATGGCCTGCAAGGAGATTAATGAGAAGATCGATGGCTCTGTAAAAAAGTGTATCCACCAGTCAATGTATGTTGGAGATGAACCCACACCCAAGAAAAGCCTGACCACAGTCGCATCTGAGTTGGTGAATGAAACAGTCTCTGCATGTGTCAAGAACACTGACCCCGACAAGACCCCCGGCTCTGGAGACAGAGCCTCACAATCACAGAGTCCCCCAAATCTGAAATACAGGAGCATTGTAAAGATCAAGGAGAGCACCAAGGAAAGCAAGTGTCCAGGTGACAAGCCCGCTTCTAAGAAGTCTTTCTTCCATAAGGAAATGATTGAATCTCAAATTTTGGGAGATGCCAAAGAGGGTGGGAGGTCCTTACCTGGGGAGAGAAAGCTATTCCAAGGGAAGGAAAGGCCCAATGACTTCACACCTTCTGTTAGTCAAGGGATCATGACCTATGCCAATAGTGTGGTGTCCGATATGGTGTCCATCATGAAGACACTGAAGATCCAAATGAAAGACACAACCATCGCCACCAACCTGCTGAAGAGAGTCCTGATCAAGCATGCGAAAGAGGTTGTCTCAGATCTCATTGACTCCTTCATGGCTAGCCTCCACAATGTCACAGGAACCCTCATGACAGACACAGACTTTGTCTCAGCTGTGAAAAGGAGTCTCTTCTCTCATGGGAGTCAAAAGGCCACTGATATCATGGACGCCATGCTGAGGAAACTCTACAATGTGGTGTTTGCCAAGAAAATCCCTGAGACTATCAGGAGAGCCAAGGACAAGTCCGAGAGTTATTCCCTCATCTCCATGAAGGGAACAGGTGACCCTAAGTGCCGGAACATGAACTTTTCAATGAAATCTGAAGCCAAATTGAGAGAAAAGATGTATTCCACATGCAAACCACAGAAGGAGAAGACATGCATGGAAACTCTAGGTGAACACATCATCAAAGAGGGACTGACCATGTGGCATAAAAGCTATCATAAAGAGTGTAAATCTCCGGGTCCCAAGCATGCAACATCTGCAGCACCCAAGGAGCAGGACAGCCCTACACCAGACATTCCCTTTGAAGATCAGGATCCTTGCAACCTCACCCCCACTCTGCACCATCCAGAAGATCTCGAGAGTTCCATGTGTGATTCAGACTCCTGGGCCAAGGACCTGCTTGTTTCTGCCCTACTTCTGATCCAGTACCACTTGGCCCAGGGAGGAAGAATGAATGCACAGAGCTTCCTTGAAGCTGCTAGCACCACCAACTTCCCCCACAACAAGCCCTGTGCAGCTCCCAATGAGTCCAACCTTAAGTATCCTCATAAGGGTTGTGACCAAGAGCAATCAGGAAAGAAGGATCTCATGAGTGTTTTCTTCAACTTTATCCAGAACTTACTTAGTGAGACCATTTTCAAGAGTGACCATACTTCCGAACACAAGGTGCAGGTTAAGGAAGAAGGTGGCAGCCAGTACGAAAGACCCGTGACCCCTTGTTCTGCCAAGCCATGTGAGGACAGTGAGGCTGGAGGTCCCTTCTCTGAACTGACCAAGATGTTCACCAGCCACGTAGATGGCCACATGAGTGGGCAGATGGTGGAACAGCTCACGGACTCGGTGATGAAGCTGTGTGTCATCATTGCCAAGTCCTGCGACTCTTCCATGGTAGAGCTGGGAGATGATAAGTGTGCGGATGCCAGCAGGTCAGGTTCAGCCCTCCCAGAGAGCTTATATGAATGCTTACCAGTGAAGGGCACAGGGACAGCAGAGGCTGTCCTGCAGAACGCCTACCAGAACATCCACAGCGAGCTGAGGGGTTTGTCGGGACAGCTGCCTGAAGGGTGTGCGGCCCCCAAGGTGATTGTCAGCAACCATAACCTAACAGACACCATCCAGAACAAGCAGCTGCAAGCTGTCCTGCAGTGGATAGCGGCCTCTGAACTCAATGTCCCGATTTTGTATTTTGCTGGTGATGATGATGAGGGGATCCAGGAGAAGGTAAGGACAGAGGTCAGAGGGACTTGGAAAGGGTTAATTTGGACTTTGCATATTGTTTGCTTTCTGAATGGGAACAGAACCACAAAAAGGGTTAAATGGAACAGTCAGAACTTGAAGACCATGCCTCTAGGCAGAGACAATGAGTAGGTAAAATTAGATCTTACCCGATCCAGGACATATCAAAAGGAAAAAGAAAGGGTAAGTGATATTTTCTGTTTTCTGCTTTTATTAGTGGGAGTGCATGAATAAGGAGCTTCCAAGAGACTTGGAGAAGGAAGCAGATTAAGGTCTAGGCTTCAGGATGACTTTGGGGTAAAATAGAATTGCCCTGAATAAGGTGGAGTTTTGGGAAGTAGCACTAGGATGGGTTGAAAAGGGAGACGATGGGCTTGATTTACGGCTGTTTCAAACCTGTCACTAATCTCTGAAGTTGTTCACATGGAGTGAGGATGTGGAGGAAGTCAAGAAATAACACCTCTCTTGCCCCTACCCTAAGTTTGAAATCTGTTGAGAAGTGAGAGTAAAGGCAGATGGGAAGTTGACCTGTCACTGTCACTAATGATAAAGGCAAGTGTGTCTTCCAAGCCCTCGAACTCCCACCAAAGTCTCCCAGCGAGTCTCAGGACTGCACGCCCAAGGGACAGTGGGTGTGGATAACATGCACGAGTGCTCGAGCACTGCTGCAGAGTGGAGGGGAGGTGCTGGGAGCGTGGGGCATATCTGCACACCCCCCCAACTTCGGGTTATCTCTTGACTGTGAGAAGTGGCAGGACAGCCGGTCTCCTCGCCAGGCTTTCAATCTGTGAAACAGACCACTGTGTGGATACTTGGCAAGTAAAAATGAGGGAGGGAGGCCATAGTCCAGCCAAAACTTTAGACCGATGAGAACCTACAGAGCCTTCGTGTGTGCCGTGTGTGACGAGGGCATTGGTTCTGGAGTAGTGTTTTAAATCAATCCCGTGATCCGTGCCATGCACTGTACTTTCTGTTTTTAGACTGTAATATATGTATCTAAAATGAAGCCGACAGACTTTCGTCCACAATTCTACCCATTCTAAAGATAAAGACAGTCATCTACTATTTTACTAAAGGGAGAGAGCAAAAAGGCAGGGCACCAGAATAAACTTCAACTAATGAATAAATTCTCATTGAGCATTAGTATTAAGAGCAATTAGATGACATAAACTCCAAAAAACTACCTAACAATGACTTTTGGGGGAAAAGATGAATGTAAGCAAATGTCCCTGTGCTGATACAGGTGGCTGAACCTGGTGGCTCTGAGGCACCATGGCCCACTTCCTCTAAATGACCCTATTTACTTTTGGATAGGTAGTGTATGTACAGTTCAATGTCTAGAAGTGCACAGTGAAAAGGGTATTTCCTCATTTGTATACCCAGTCCTTTGCCCTCTCGAGAGAAAAAACCTGTTCTGATCTCTCTCATCTTTGTCTTTGGCATTTAGTCTGTTCAGTAAGTTTTTATCTTAGGTTTTTAATGTACTTTTTTTAGCTGTACATTTCCATTTTTAACATTTTTTTGGTTTTTGGAGACTTCATCCCCTTGTCTCAGGAATGTCCTTATGTACATCAGTCTCTTGTGTGGAAATTTCTCCGGAAAAAGCTCATGATACCTGGCCCACTTATTGGACCGTTGACTCCTATAAAGAGTAGAACACACAAAATAAAAACTTGGTTCCTTGAGTTAGTTTGTGGCCTTTAGGAGTTCAGATGAATGACAACACATGTGTACTGTGTTCACAATACACAGTCATTTCGGCTTTTCTTTCTCATTTTCTACTGCAAAGAGGGCTAAACTCAAGAGTCAGAGCCCTGGACTGCACTCTGGCTCTGAGAGTTACCAGCAGGTTCGCAGTGACCAGCCTGTCACTGGTGGGCAGTATCTCCCGAGGTCGGAATGTAGTGGGAGGCGCCTCCTGCCCTCATAGTCTAGGGCCTCGGGTCTATGGAACGTGGAAGGTGGCGTCCACCTTTCCTTGTTGGTCTCAGGACAAAAGTGGAGACGGCTTATGATACTAGTGTGTGCTTAGAGCTGTAGAATTCTTAGAAAGCAAGAACACTATTGACAAACACCTACGGGAAGCATCACCTTAGAGAGGAAAGAGAGGAAGATTTGCATCTTGATGAGAAATCACCTTTCGCATATCTTGGCAGGTGATCACTAGCCTCTTCTTTGAATGAAGGGTGATGTCACCAACTTCCAGTCTCTAATGGGGGGATTCCGGCCTTTGCTGGGGTCTTGACCTCCGCCACCCTCTCTCTGCTCTCCACAGCTGCTGCAGCTCTCGGCGGCCGCCGTGGAAAAGGGCCGCAGCGTCGGGGAGGTTCTGCGGTTGGTGCTGCGCTACGAGAAGGAGCGGCAGCTGGACGAGGCTGTGGGGAACGTGACGCGGATGCAGCTGCTAGACTGGCTGATGGCGAACCTGTGAAGGCGTCAGGCCGGGCCTCACATGCCGGGCCGGGCCTCGCCGTCGGCGCAGCCCCTCCCGCTGCCCTCCCCCGACATCTGCCAGTCGCTGACTCTGGAGATTTTCCTGTCCATGAGAGCAAGGACATAAATTAAAAATCACAGTGAAAGGGCTCCACGTGTTTGGTTTCTTGGAATCCAGTGGGTGTTAAGGTGGAATGCCTAAAGAACGAAAGACCGCAGCGGAAGGTGGAGGCGCCGACTCCCGGGCGGGGAGGGTCCCAGCATGAGCCACGTTCATCAGGAATTCATTCCTGCCTCTCATGAGCCCAGCCCCGCTCTGACCTGGAAAAGGCCCGGCCGGAAGGCGACCGGGTGATGGAGCGCTTGCCTGACCTGTGCGCCACCTTGGGCTCCACCCCAGCACCACAGAACTGCAACAGAAGTTCCCCAGACCCAGTTCCGGGGCCAGTTCTGTGGCTTTCGATGTTACTTGACTGCGAGCCCACGTCGTGCATGTACGCAACGTTTCCCATTCTCAGCTTCTCTGTGGAATTTTATATTTGTCATCCTTTTTACCTTCTAGAAACTTCCTCCTCCTCTGGCTAATTTTTCTATTTCTCTGTGTCTCTTGGGGGGCTCTGCTCTGTCAACTCCTTATATATTTATCTTTCCTGGGACTTTCTCTTGCTCCCAGGCTCATGCTGTCATCTTCCCTGGGGAACCTCATCCAAATCCATGATGTCACCTTATGCAGCAATTAAAATGGAAACTATGAAACCAGGTAGTAAAAAGAAGCAAGGCTAGGCTAGGGATTTAGCTCAGTGGTTCCAACGCCTGCCGCCTTTGGTACTGGATCCCCGGTACCAAAAAAAAAAAAAAAAAAAAAAGCAGCAAGGCTAATGGATGACCTTGATGATCTTACCATGACCTTGTTTGAATTCCTAGATTCTGCTGTGCCTGAAACCACGTCTACTCCTCCTGATTCCCCAATAATATAAAGCAATAAGTATTTCTTATTGTTTACAGTAAGTTGAATTCAGTTTCTATCATTTTCAAATAAGAATCCTGATGATATAAGCTGGCAGGTGTGGGCAAGAAAAAAAATAATAACGTTCTATTGACACCATAACATTGAGTACCTAAAAATATCCCGAGCGTACACTCACACCTAAAAGTGAGTATAGGCGTGAGGACATCCAACCGTCCCTCGTAAGACGAAACATGCCAGTTGTTCATGTGAATAGTTTTAATCTTTTGAAACATTTATGCATAAAAATGTGAAGTATTGTACAATATGAGCTGCCTCTAAAACAAATCATCGGTGGAAAGAAGCAGGACACAGCTTCAGCAAGAGTCACAGGATGGGCGGCAGAGTGCTTGTGTTTTGGGGAGAAGTCTTTGTGGCCTTGTTCTCTGGCGGTCACAGATGCCTCCTGTCCAGCAGCGACCTCTGGCCTCTTGTGAGGTCCTGCTATGGGAGACAGCTGGATGGTGTCCGTGATGTGTGGGAGAGACACCTGCTGAGCACTGGGATTCAGAGAGGGCTTAGTGGCACCATCTTTCATTTTGTCTGTAGTCTCTGCCGATCTCACCTGCAAAGGAGAGAGAAGGCAGAAGGAATAAGCATTCCATCTGAATTAGTGTGTGTTCTAACTTTCCATTAAGCTGTAAGCCACTTTGGGGAAACTGTGGTTGCAATGATGCAAAAGTAGTTCACTTGTAAAAGCACACTTTACATGCTAGGCATTATTCTAAGGATTTTACATTTACTAGTTCACTTGGTCCTTTCCACAACCTTACAGAACAAGCATTCTCATTTTCATAAGTAGATTGCCCAGGGGCCCACACCTGTTATGGTCAGGCCAGAATTTAATGCTAGGTAGCAACTCCAGTGACCTGTACTGTGGTGTACTGTATGTTAAAGATCTGTGAGATGCCACAGTCTTCCATTGGCAGTGACTCCACAGGTATCTATAGGGCACAAAGGAATGAACAGGGAGGGAGGTGAAACAGAATTGAGTACAGGAGAAAAATGGAAAATCCTAACGACAAGGGGCAGAAAGCAAGAGTTCAGATCAAGCCAACTTTCCTGGAGGATGAAAATCCCCAAAATAGGAAATGGCGAGCCAGTCATGGTGTAACCAGAAATGAGTTCTCCAAGGTTGAGTTCAGAGAAACTGAAAAAGTCCTCCAGAAGTGCCTGGCTCCTGGCCTAAGGAGCAGGACTGGCTGTTTGAGAAATGTACCTTTTGTACTTTTGGTGGAATGATGACACCCTTGAACCTTGTTTTTGCTTGACTCAGAGGGAAAACTGAAACTGGATTTTCTCAAGGTCTGGAGCCTGGGCCATGGCTTGAGGTTCTGTGCCTCATGAATCCAGGCATGCTTGAGGGCCTGGTCAGGGGTCATGCAAAGCGAAGATTCCCACCTGCACACCAACGACAGAGCCCAGGATGGGTTATTGTTCTACTCCCCTTTCTAATACTACAATGGTTTTTTAATCCAATAAAGATAGTTTTCATTTAAGCTACGTCATATCTCAAACTACAACATACAATTTTAAAGTAACTGAAACAACTATTGGAAATAATCTTTTTAGAAAATCTGCATAATGAGCCAGGAATATATTCAAGTTTTGTTAGAATCCCTAGAAAGAAACTTTATTTTAAGAAAAACAATGGGATTTAGAATTTGGTAAGATAAAAATAAATTCCCAAACTATGGGATCTGGGCTACCAAATATATCACAAAGAAAATTATAGAATTTCAGTATAATGTATTAAGTTTTATAAGGGAATTGGATATAAGTCAGGCAAACTTCTAACATAGTAACAAAATACATTTGATAGAACTCCCAACACAGAATCACCCTGCCATCATCAATTAGTATTGTGACAGGGCTAACACATCCAACTATTTCAGTCTTGAAAACCCTGATTCTTTAGCAGTTCTTCATTTTTTTCATTTTTATTGAGCCAATATTGACCACAGAATATTTTACCAGGTCTTTATTCTACTCATTAGTGGCATATGAAATAAAATGACTCATCCTTCTTTTATGTCAGTCTTTCAACTACCTGAAAATGTTTATATCACCACTGTTGATCATATGATACGGCTTCTACCCTCTGGCCATCTTCTAGGATAGGAAATTCAATCTGTGGCCCATCATGCTGGGACTAGCTCCCAGCTGCAGGGAGAACATATGAGCTTTCTAGACTCACGGAGGCCACAAACAAATCAAGATCCCAGTTCTTTGTCACATGCACTGCTGTTAAACTCCTTTTCTCTCCTGGACTTTCAGAGTTCTTCTACATAAGATTACACCCTTTTGGCTCATGTTTTAGTCTCTCATATAAATGATTTGCCATTTGCAATGTACAGATTAAGTAACAAGCCCCACGGGCCTCTTACAAGTTGTAAGCCACCAGTCCTTTGTCCTAGAAGAGACCGTGTCTTTCTTGGTGTTGAGCTATGTTCTGCGTGGTTGGGTTTCCGGACACCCCCCACTCCACCCCTCCCCACCTTGGTTGTCAGGTTCTGTCACTGGGAAAACACATTCATTCTGTAGGCTCAGCACGAGACTAGGGTGGCATATGGGTTTAAAAACAGATCCTTCCCTATCTCCCCTATTAAGAAAAGAAGCAGAATGGCCTCCCATGGGAATGGTTTCTGCACTAGCTGATGCTTTTTACCCTCTAAGTTTGTGCCCGAATTTCAGAACACACAAATGACAAAGGAGTATTTTGCAAAATTACTCTTTCTCACTAGAAGAATGAGAGAATACAAAGATATGATCTTCTAAAAATTCTAAACAATTACAGGATCTTACAGGTACCCTAAGAACATCCCATTTTATAGAAGAGGAACTGAGACCCAGAGAGAAATGGTGGTTTACTAAATGTCACATGGTTAACTTGCTTGTATTCAGTGGAGACAGACTTGCAAAACCTCTTTAACAATAAAATAGTGAAACAAAACAAAACAAAAAAAATAGTGAAACAATAGCCAATGTTTTCCAAACACCTAAACTGGACATTGCTGGGTGCTTTGTGTGCCGATTTCTTTCTAGTATGACTTGACTAAAGCACAGCACCAAATTTCTGGTAGCACCAGATTCAAAATTACATGTAGATTGCAAAATGCTGTGCATAATAATGCTTTAGAGCTCATTCTTTCCCTAGTTCCCTAATGCAAGACCATTTGAACACAGAATCCTAGAGGCATGGGGAGGAGTCCTGAGCCAGTGTTGCTGGATATTCGAGCCCACAGGTCCCCTGAAGGTGGTCACTTCAGTTCAGGAAGCAGAAGACACGAGGACTTTCCGGTAGGCCTGCTCCCCAGCAGCTGGAGGCCAAGAAAGCAACCAACTCTGCCCACACATTGTGTAACCCAAGGCAAATCCACCTCTTGGAGCCAAGCCAGCTCATCTGCCCTGGTCCTTACACAACAGAAGAGAGTGCCGTCTGATTCGGAAGAGAACTGGAGGCTCTAAAGCTCCACCTTCAATATTACAGCCAGCCTTTGTGTAATGACTGCTCTGCCGAGACTAGATCATTAAATGGCTTAGTCTCTACCTGAGGAACTGTATGTAGTGTGTACAGTGCAATATTCAGAACAAAGAAGTGGTCAAAGGAAACTCCAACTGCAAGGCTTTGCTTTTATTTGCGTGACTCTTACGTGCAGGGCTGTAATGTATGACGGACCTAAAACTACAGTACTGCACAGTGCAATCAGCAAAAATTACAGTACTGTATAAATAAGGTGTACTCTGCAAATAAAAGACAGCAAGGCTCTGTCAATAAGAGGTACAGAACTGTACAAAAGAAAAAGAAGGTTGCAAGTCCAAACAGTCGTTAAATGAGGACTGTCTGTATTGTTACTTTTATAACCCTTCCCTAGTCTTACAATTACACTAGCAAATGTGTGCAAAAGTGTACTACTTCACAGGAATCCCAGAGGCAGTGGTACCCAACAACTCACACCAAACACCTTCTGAGAAAGTCCAGGAAGCTGGAGTCACAGGTTTTCAGCACCATCGTGAGATCCTTGGAGTCTGGGTATCTTTTTTCCCCCTTGTTGTTGGTTATATTTTTAGGAAAACCTTTGGGGTCTTAGAAATACAACATTCTGACTTAGTTCCAGGTGTAAATCTTCACTGGTCACATCACAGCTGCCCACTCAACCATGCTGCCTGCTGAAGTGATCTTTGCTGCTCCATTGCTCTCTGCTCCATCTGTCCGCCCTCCCACCCATCTCCACAGACAGGAGCCCCAGGCAGATTACCCAGGAAGCTCTATGGACACTGCAAACAGGTTCTCCTCCTCTTCCATATGCTCTCCACTCAGTTTAAATGGTTCAATATGAACCAACATAAGCTTATAATGATAAAAATGGTGATTATGATGATAAAACAAATCTAAATATAAAAGCGGCTCTGGATAACCCTTCCTGGGTTATCTATGCTTTTGTTCCTTTCTCACTAGCCCAATGAAGTGAATATTGGGACATCCAGAGGGTATTTTACAAAGAGGCTTTGGTGAGTACTTTCAGAGCTCATGCACAAGCCATACGAGCAAATTAACCTCATTCCTTCTTTAGTGTCACAAATTTTACTGTTCAAATGGCTTTCTTCAGGCAATTCTGCTGATTAAACTCTTTGCCAAATGGCCCAATGTGGAATTTGTCATCCTTAAAAAGAAGCCAGAAAAACAGCTCCAAAAGTTTCCCAAGGGTGTTTTGCATGATGCTTTCAGGCTAAGACCATTCATTTTCACATTCAGATTCTTGCACGCATGTTCAGAAAAGCTGACTGCTTATGCTGACACCGTGTAACTCCTCATTTAATGGGGAATGTGCATACATACGCACACAGTTTACACGTTGAACTGAATTCTCACCGAACTCAGAGAAGTTCACAAAAGGCACATTCTAGAAGGTGCATAATGAAGTTCTGCTATTACTTCTGTAACCACTGTAATTTGCAGGACATCTGCTCTTACTAAATTCCTGGGAGACATCCATGAATGTGAACATGAGTGAGTGTGTACATATACCTATGGGTGCCTGCACCTGTATGTGGACAGAAACAGGACCAGAGGAGTTGTGCAAGGCCCGTAAACTCTTACACACCCCACTTCCCCTCAGACAGTGGCACCATGCTCCCACTTTGTCAGAATCAAGCTCACAGCCCTATAAATAACTCCAGAAGTGGTCTTTATGTAATTGTTTATCTCACCCCTCTGGCCCTCGCCATATCGCCTTTTTCCCTCCATCTCCTGCCCCTTGGAGCACCTAAGTACTGTATCTCACCATCCTTGAGGCAGCTTTGCTGTACTGCTTAGGAATATTAATCAGTAGTGGCTGGGGTCTGGGAAGCTGTTAGCCAAACTCTGGGAAAAGGAGAATCAAGACCTGAAGAGGTGCAATGTTTTCCAAACTCATCTTGTCATAAGAATCATAAGGAACTGTTATTAAAAACATGGAATCCTGGGCTTCACTTCAAACCAGTGATATTGTAGGCCACAGAAAATAGCATGGGAATTTGCATTTCTTCCAAGCACCCAAATGATTGTCATAATCAGGTGAAGTTTGAGAAATAATGGAGATGACGTGGCTCCCAGCAAAGCCCTATCTTAGGCAGGAAAAGCTGGATGTGGTGGTCCAAGCCACATCATCATCCTGAAGTTTAGACCCAGTGGTAGAAACCAAGCACTCTATGAAGCGGGCATGTGAACGTCTTTGGTATCTTCCTGCCAAATGCACTCTATTCCCTTCCCCCTGTTCCACCTTCAGTGCTCTCATGAAATCAGTGTTAAAGAGTTAGAATGTGACTTTTCCTCCCAAGTCTTTTTTACCAGAAGGGAGAAGCAATATCCACATTTTACTTCCTCTAAACTCTTCAAAACTCAAAATGCTTAATTACATAAGCGGCTGGTTGGGAAAAGTGTTTGAGATCAAAAGGCCAGTTCCATCGCTCCATGTATGTTACACCAGGGAGGCAGCCAGTCTCTGCCTGTGCCTGACTGCTCTGAAGAAAGGTGCATATGTGGACACTATTCTAAGAGAGCCAGGACACTACTCTACCAGTGCCAAGGCCTTACAACTCTGGTAGGGCTCAAGGTTCTAACTGTTTACCAAACGATAGAGAAGATGATGGTATAACTCCATGTGGCTGAACCAGTACACACTGAGCAGCATGACCAAAACTCTTTGTCCTAGTGGCTCCCTTGTGTAAATGTTTTAACTCTTCCTACTGATGGGGCCAGTTGTGGGAAGCTATGTGATTGACCTGCCCATTCGAAGGCCATTCTCAGTTGAAAATAAGAGTGGGAAGGCTAGGAAGATTGGAACTCTGACCTCAGTGGCTGATCAGAAACATCATTCCAGATGGCAGAGAGTCCCTATCTGTGGATTCCCCTCTCTTTGCATCTGGTTTGTGTACACTTGGATAACCTTCAGGCCACTATGGATTTTTCTGCTTAGGAACCCCTTAGCTTCTTGTGATTCTTTGAAAGGATTTCAGGTCTGGGACTTACTTATTGGTGTATAGGGTCCTTGGAAGCCCTACCTTACATGGTACCTTGCTGTTCCACCTGTCCACCTTGTACAGATAATTCACAAAGAAAGACGGGATCACAGAGTCCAGAGTTTGGGAACTGTGATGAGAGGGACATCATGGAGCTGTGGGTGAGGTGGAACCCCAGCAGACAGACAGATGACCCGTTCATAATTGACCAGCAACAACACACCACAGCAAAGATATCTGGACAGTCTTTCTTTACCCATTTTATACCACAACTGCAAGGAGCCTGGGACAGCAAGAGCCTGGAGATTAGGAGACAGTTAGCAATAGAGAATAATGTTCCATTAATGCTAAAATACAACTATGGTGCATAGTGAGAAGAGGCAAGCTATTTGGGGAGGCAACAACTTCTGTGAGAGGGTACAGTTATAAACCCATTCTTACTGTGACTTCCTCCACCTCAAATTCATCATGCCAATTGGTACCACTTTTCATCGCCATTCAAGCTGCTCATCACAGCTTTCTCTTTGTATGAGGCTGGGAAAAAAGCAAAATCACCGAGTTTAGGGTATGGGAGGCGTATGGGAGGCATCTACCAGGCCAGAGACACCTCATTAAACACATTGGAACAAAGGAAGTTAGACCCAAAGACTTACCAAAGAATGTCTGTCTCCTGGAAGCCGTCTGGATAAAGTGGGTGGGTGGCAGGCCCAGCACCTTCAACAAGTACAATGAGGTTGGTTCACTCTTTGTGGAGTCATAAAGTCAAAGGCTGTTAAGAGCTAGGCAGATTTTGGTTAAACTCTGCCTTTTACTGTGAAGGTCCCAGGGATATTAAGTAGTGACATCCAGTGAGTGGACAGCAGACCCAAAGCCTATGTCTTTCAACTCCTGATCCAAGGCTGTTTCTTGCCCTAAGACTGAACGGTGCCCATGTTACTCTACACAGTCATCAGCACCCTGGACAGCGGCCAGGCCTCGCTGTCAGATGCCCGATCACAATGGATTAAAACGGCATATCACAACGCGGAGCACTAAGAAAGGTGAGGAGGGTAAGGAGACAAAAGTCAGCAATGGGCATCAGACCCTTACAAGATAAATGTATTCTTGGGAAGAAAAGTGTAGACCCGCCTGATCACTTTCCTAACTTGCATTTTGTAGGGGTTCAGAGAGACTGAGAAATTACCGCGGTCACCTTCAGCCCTTGTTCCCAGCCATAATCCACCCAACCCTGCCTTCCTGCTCCTCAGCGCCACCTGAAGTCAAGAGGAGACCAGGTCAGCCTTAGGGCCCCCAGTCTCCGGGGCGTGAGCAGCAGGAGTGGGTCAGAGACACTTCATAAAGCCACCCTGTCAGCCTGAGAAACCATCTGTCCTGACCCCTCATTTCCCAATCTAGAGCAGGGAAGTGCTGTGCCGAAAGACAGGGCCAGAGCTCCAGCTCAGGTTCATAGCTCCAGGCTGGCCTTCATTTCACCATAGCAACATTTCCAGCCCTTTTTCACTAAATGATTTTAATACTCTATCAGAGTCTATGAGTGAATTGTATATCTATATTTAATAATTCTTGTATTATTCTACCTTTATCTTTGAGATAATCTGGAAAATAAAAATTTAACATACACACATATATAGAATAGATAGATAAAGATCTTTACTTGTAATCAAAATATCTTTGTTTACTTAGAAAACCCTAAAATGTGAAATTTCCAATTTTTTTAGAAGATTTTTCCCCTTTTTCTCTAATTTAGCTCCATAACAAGACCCTTAATTAAGAGAGTAACCGTTAATAACTATATGGTGAGTCTTGACAGCCTTTTCCTTGTAAGATGGTCTTCCCAGAAGGTCAAAACCAGGTAAAGACAGTGAGTTAGCACTATGGATTTTTTCTGCCAGATAATTTCCTGTTATTTGCTTTCAACAACATTGTGATCAAGTTGTCAGATAATAAGGTTGGTGAAAATAATTTCTGGTGGCCTATCACCATTTGATTATTACTTCGAACACAAAAGGGGCTACAGCACAAGGCAACAGAGCAAGGACAGGCTTCCCACCCTCCTGGATTCAGGTCTGTGTGTCGGTCAGCATGTGGATGGCACTGATTCTGAGCTCATTCACCAGCAAGAATACTCACCTACAATACAGAAGTCGACCAAGAAAAGAGGAAACCCCACTCTTCATTTTGAAAGAGATGTGTGCTCAATAAAATTTCACATTTTCTGAATAATAATTATCCATACTTGTGCACTACCTAGCTCTGTTTTAATGATCTCATCAGGAAAAAAATTCATACCCATGAGGCTTATGGTAATAGGAAAAATTTAAAGTTATAGTAATTGACAAAGGATTTCAAAATAAAATTATTAAGTTAGAGTATAATTCTGTGGAGGAAGTAGAATAGAAAAAAGTTCATTCAAGGAGAAAAAAGAGCAAAGTACAAGGTACAACTTATTCACAAAGTTTTTAGATGGATTTTCATAGGTGTCAGGTCATTCCTTCTTAATTCTCAGTAATACACAGGACTGGTATAACAATTTTGTTTTGTTTTGTTTTGTTTTTTTGGTATTGGGGATTGAACTTGGGTCCTTGCGCTTGTGAAGCAGGCACTGGAACCACTGAGCTAAATCCCTGGCCCAGAATTTTGTTTTAAATGTCACTATTAACAACAAGGGGAAATGCCATCCTTTGGAACTATTTAAATTTATGGTAAAAATGTTAGTTCTCAACCATGTATAAATGGTATATAATTTTAGAGTTACTTGTAGGGAACAAGAACCCCAGGAGAAAGGCAGTATGCAGGCTGCTGTCCTTGCTGAGGCTGCCCCAGGCCCCCCGGCCTGGTGCCTGACCCGGCAGCAGCCCCCTCACCTCCATGATGCAGGCCAGCTGCTCCACCTCCTTCTCCCCAGCGAACAGCAGGCATCCCGTTTATAGCTCAGCCATGATGCAGCCCAGGCTCCACATGTCGATGGCCATGTTGTAGGGGTGGCCCAGGATCACCTCGGGGGAGAGGTAGAACTGGCTCTGGATGTAGGTGTACACTGACGGGCAAAGAGCAAGACCCGGTTCGGGAAGGGCTCCCCTCCAGATCACTGTGCAGCTGAGCATGGCTCACAATTTACTCCTCTGCCTCCATCTCGTCAGCCTCCAGCTTTGCAGAGAGCCAAATGCCATCCACCGGCACTGAGCCCCGTCACTCCCCAGGATCATCCAACCCTCACAGAGCCTGATTACAATGCAGACACACTATCCCGCACTATTCACAGGGAGCTCCTGGCAGGCATTGTTACTGGGAGATCAACTTAAATCAACCAAGTTTAAAAAAAAACCATGAAACTAATATAAACTCAGCTTTCAAAACTGTCAGATTAGCTTTGGGTAGACAGCTTCTGAAAGTACCACAAGTTAGCAAATGAGAAGGCACGGCAGATTTGGCTAGAAGACATGCAAGATATGTAATTTAAATTTCATGTGTATTCAATACACTATATGCATTTATTGGATAACAGGAGGTATAGAAACAAACCCTCCACAAAATCTCAGCAGATGAGGATATATAGAAGGCAATATAGGGAGCCTAGATTTTATGGAGGAGGAGCCTGAAGCCTGAGGAATGTGACATTTTGGTTATTTCCAGATAGCTGATTCCTGATTACCCGGGGAGGGGGTACTGTAATCACTTCTCTGTTGTTTTAATTGGTTACAATAAGGACGTAATTATTTTGTAACTCAAAACAAAGAAAACATTTGTGATGAAGACTTTTATACATCCTGCTTGTCCCAAAAGTACCAGAGGTACTTTGCAACATGCACAGAGTATTTTAGAACAGGAATTTACGGGTACCAACATAACAAGTGGCAGCCATTATTTATTGCAAGGGTTGCTTTCAATCCTTACAATTACCCTATGGAAAAGGTTCTGTTATTGTCTCCATTTTAAAGGTGAGGAAACAAAGACATGAAGAATATGATGAATATTTACATTTTTAAAAATTCATTACAGGGAAAGGCACAATGCCATTCATCACCTTCAAAATACTCCCCCTTGCTTCAAACAAATGTATCCCATTGCTCTTTGGGGGTTGTCTTTCCAGTCATTAGTTGTGCTATCCTGGCTGACTCAATGTCCTGAATCCATTCAAAATGTTTACCTTTCATGGTCATTTTGACTTTGAGGAAGAGCCAGAAGTCACACAGTGCCAGATCCAGTGAATAAGGGGATGAGGACAAACAATAGTGTTTTTATTTTACGGCAATTGCCATAAATATTTGATTAATGAGTGATCGAAAAATAATGTTCACATTTTTAAAATGTACTACAGGAAAAGTCACATTGCCATGAATCCTCCTTAAAGTACAGATAACTCGGTTGGAATTCATTCCGACTTTGTGTTCAAACACTGAAAAGTTTGAGAACGGAACATATTTTTCCCATAAGAAATAATGGAAAATCAAGTAATTGGTTCTAAGGCCCCAAAATTACACTTATAAATTCACTTTCCAGGACTTTAACAAATTTCGCAATGATTTCTTTCTTTGGCTCTATGGTGGTTCTCACAGCTTCCTAAGCTAAGAGAGCTTTACTGCTGGTATCGCTAACTTTCTTTGGAGCCATGGTTACGATACTTTATGCAAATAAATAGCAAAACAACAAGCACAGTGAAGACTGTTTTAAGGCACTGACACAGCGCCACGCGCTGTCTGGGTGAGAGCTGCACTTAGACTGCAGCGTCTGTGACTCACTCTCGCCTGCACAGGTTTTCTCAACTTGGACTTTCCATTTCACTACTGAGCAAAGTTACAAAGACTGAGCAGATTGTTTTCAAACTTTGCTGTTCGAGTAGTGGCTTCATGTTCACAGAATATGAGAACAGTAAAGCGCCCTTATAATACGTGAACCCAACCTGCTCATTTTATAGATGAAGGAACTAAGGCTCAGAAGGGTGAAGCACGTTGTTAAAAATCATGCTGGCAGCACTGACGGCTGGGCCCAGGCTAGAAGCCCTGTGGCCTCGTGCAAAAAGGGAGAGAAATCACCATGGAGCTCAGACAGGGGCTGGCATGGAGCCTACCTTTCTGGTGTTCATAACAGCTTGCTCCAAAGTCAATAACTTTGAAAGAGATGGGGCCCTTTTGGTATAGCACTATGTTTTCCTAGAAAGAAAAGACATATGTCATGTCTATTAAAATTAATGTTGCCACAGGCTCTCTGCTTTCTCACCCCCTCATTCACTGGGTCTAGGGCCATGCGACTTCTGCTCTTCCTCAAAGTCAAAAGGTAAAGATTTTGTGTTGATTCAGGACACTGAGGCAGCCCAGCCAGGACTGTACCATGGTCTGTACTGGCATTTGCGGCTTTGCAGTGCGCTTCTACATATATCTTGTCTCTTTCCCACATGCTGTGTAACTCATGCAGACTGTGGGCATCTTTGTATCTTCTCTGACACCCGGTGCTATGCCTTGCTTGCATAAGGCCTTAAAGAAAGCCACTGGCTGAGTTTGTTTGAAGGCCCTGCTGACAAGCAGCTGTGACAGAATGAGAGTAGAGAACCAAATCGACAAGAAGGAGGCAATGATTTGGTTGGAGGTGTGGTTCTCATCTGACTTTGGGGAGCCCCAGGCTGGCTGTGTCAGTAGCATGACAGATGGGAAGGCAGAGCTCCTAGGCTCTTCTCTCAGTGTGATGTGCACTGGCTAAGATCAAAGGATTAACCCCGATTGCTCTCCTGGGACCTCAGACCATATGAGTTGATCTTCCCCTGGGGTTGCCACTGATACCTGGTAATGCACATGGCTCTCCCAGGGCATGATGAGAGTCAGACAGATAATTCCTTTGAGAGAAAGACTGAGAAAACCAACTGTCTCATAACCACTGTTTTCTCCCTGGGATGCAGGAAAAGATCCTGGCTAGATACTGGTGTTCTGGCTCAGACAAGTGGTTTATGACCCCAGGAGAAGCCTAACTAGTCCTTCACTGCAAACCTCTTTCCCTGGACAGGAAAATCAAACTAATAATCGGGTGCTGGCCTCTGAGAACAAAACTTCAGGAAGACTTTTCCACTCTAGCATTAAAACCCAAGATCCCAAGCCCCAGGATAAGTCTCCAAGGAAGCACAAGGTGCCTTTGACAGCAGCAGGTGTGACTTTGGGGCAGTGGCGGGGGCAGGGTTGCTGATGTCAGGGTGTCGGGAGCCGAGCTGAGCTGGGCTGTAAGGGGTTGGAGTGTGGCTTAGGACACAAGCCCAGACAAAGGAGCTCGAGCCTGCACCCTACTGTGGCTGTAGAAACACAGGTGAAGTGGGAGTGAGCCCTAGCTTCCCATCACTCCACTTCCCCCAGGCTCACAAGGGCTGAGGGACAGATGTGTTAATGCAGACAGCAGGCACTGTCTCACTGCCTGGGAACCCAGGCCAAAGGCTCCTGCCATTCTGTTGTCTCAGGGACAGGGCACAGTGAGAGGAAGAAGGAGGCATGAGCAGGAAAGTACTGAGTACAGACTGGCGTGTTTGGGAAATCTCCCTCCCCCTCGGTGGGCAGAGGTGACAGAGGCTGAGCCGGGCTCTGAATGGGTGCAGAGGTGCAAGAGGAGCTCACCAGAGACACGTGCTCTGGCTGCGCCCAAGTGCAGTGTGGGAGGTCAGCTGGGCCCTTCCCCGTGAGACCTGAGAGCTCACACACAGGAAGGACACAGGTGTTCCAGCCACGAGCCTGGCTCTTCATGAGGTCTAGAGACTCGAGACTTCTTAAGACCCAAGGCAGAAAATGGAAGTCACCCGAACACCAGCATGTCCCAGCCCCGTCCAGCCTCGCAGCTCTTCTGCCACAGTGCAGTAATTGAAGTCGCCCATCCTTCTTAAATGATCTCAGGTTGATCCACAAGGAGATGGCTTCAACTCTGAGCTGGTTCTGCCTTTGCAGAGGTGATATTTGCTGCCTTGGTGTTCTTGGCCTTGGTTTTGTCCCCTGAACAAGGAACATGCCTTAGTTAGCTTTACACAACCGCCCGCCCACAGTGGGAAATGGATACCTGGTGGCCCACAACTCTTTCTTCCTCCTCAAGCTCCCTCTCTAGCTCTTCAGCAGCTGTCACATAGATGAAGCTCCTTCCCCAATCCTCTGGGAAGTCTCCAGTTTATCTACCGAAGTCTGAACTTCAGCCCCACTCCCAACCCTGCCCTGACACCAGACCCTGGCCTGTCCCACGCAGCATGGAGGGGCCTCGCAGGTCCCCTGGGGCTGAGGTACTCCTTGGCTCACGTCTGAGTGTGAACACCAGCTGGGCCTTGAGAGTCATATGGGTGTCACCTCCTGGCCCTGGACTTTACAGTTTTCAAACCTCTCAAGGTAGACCCGATGTACCATGATCACACATGAAGTTGGCAAATGCCACCCTAACAAAAGACTCCTACATTTTCTTATTCAACTCATAGCCCTTTGGGCATTAAATTCTCCTTTCCCTATGTTCGTGTTTTCCTTTTGACTTATTGAAGTAAGTGCAAAACCTTGGCATATATCCTCACTACATTTCTACCTGGCGAGATTCCTGATGTGTGGTCCCTCGGGGACCCCAGTTAAGGACAAGGTTCATGGACGGGCAGGGAGGCCACACCATCAGCACCCTGGGCAGATCTGCACATTGCCCCAGCTTAACTGACAATTTCGTGTTTTCCACAGAGGCCCTAACATGTTATAAGAAACAGCTGTCTCTTTACGAGCAAAGTGAAATCTTGGGGTACGCAGAGCTGTGGTTTCTGGGACTGGAGGCTGAGAAGCTGAATGTGGACCCTGAGAAATTCAGCAAGACAAGTTTTGATGATGAACATGGCTCCTACATCAAGGTGATGAAGACTGGGTCACGGTGACCTCAGGGGCTTGGGGCAAGAGATGGGGGGGATATTTCATAGCATTTTGTGTTGATATTTTGGGGACTAGGCATCGGAACAATTTTACTGGTGCTAAACCAAAGAAATACCACGTTTAAGGGATGGAAGAATGTGCAATTTAGTATGCAAGATGTCCTGCTAAAAGAACACTGATTTTTCCCCAGAGGTATTTAAGGCCACAGATCTGCACCCTGGGTGAGCTCTTACAGGCTCTTCTGTGCAGCCCTGGAGCCCTGGAAAAGGCCAGGCTGCAGGAAGACGCAGCCTCCCCAGCACCCCTTCTCACTCCCTCTGTACTATCCCAAAGGTGGATGCCTTTCCATCTCATACTGGATGCTGTTTCTCCCACAAAAGTAGTGCTTTTTGAGTCACTAGTTCCTAGTGGGTAGCACTTAACTGCATTCCATTTTGCAAAACTTGATCCCAACACCTCCTTTCTCTCCTAACTGGACCTGTGGGGTTGCCAGGGAAGTGCCTCTTCCCAGGCTGAAGGTGAGAGCTAGGCAGCAGTCCCCACTTCTGAGGGTGTATGGATGAGCAGTGCTTGGTTTACCAGGGTGTGAGCTTTCTAGAGTTTCCTGTGTGGACATTTCATCACAGCTTGGCTCTAGGAGAGAAGATGAGATGGGTTCATAGAAAAGGTAGCTTTTCTTAACAGCAAGCAGGGCTAAGTTTCTCTATCATTGCTATACACACAAATGCTTGCAGGTCTTGGTAAAATGCAGGTTCTTATCCAGCAGGACTGGGTGGGACCCGAGAGTTTGCATTTCTAGAAAGCTCCTGGACTTTAGTGAGGTCTTCACTCTGAGAACCAAGAGTGAAATTTTTTCAGCCTCCATTTGGAGCCCAGAGTCTTAGCAATTTTAGATCAAGGATCCATTTGGAAACCCAACAGAAGCTATGGGTCTTCATTTCAGAAAAGGCAACCTGCACATCACAAACCAATGGGCCTTGGTTACTAATGTTCAGTAGAAGCCTTACCTTTAATTTAGCCAGACATCCCCAGCCCTCCCCTCTGCTCCTTCTCATGCTCTACCTTGCCAGAACCTGGAGCCTGGGATGTCCCTAAAGATGTCAGTCGCCCTAGGTGAGTTCATTGGTACCAGTTGCAAAGTCTCAAGTCTGAGGTATAGTTTTGGCTGGAAGAGAGGGATCATGTGCTCTCTGTAATCTCCAGATCTTCATCCCTGCTTCATTGCAGTGCACACACAAATGCACTATGCAGGCAAACAAGCAACCTGGCTACATTCTCTTTTTTTGCCACATTCTTTTGTTTATTTTGTCAACAAATGTTAATTTTATTGAGCACCTGCGTAGGCTTAGGCATCTGGTAGGCTCTGAAAATGTAGAGAGCTGTCATAAATGAGACAACGCAGCCCTTGCCATCAAGTGATCACAATGAACAGAACAGGTGATATGTGAGCAGATGACTATGAGACAACCAAGCGGTGGTATGAGGAGTACTAATTCAAGGCTCGGAAGACACCGACATGTGTGCAGGCTGTGTCCTAGTCTGCTAATTTATGAGTAGGCTGACCCACTTCCACATACCAGTAATGTTCATGCTCAGATAAACAGTTTTGATTCCTCCACTGTGTGAAGATCCCAACCCCCTCCCATTCACACCCACAAACAGCACATCCTGGAGACTTGGACACAAACACTCACTCTTCACCTCTCCCACACTCAGCAGTGTAACCCTGGAAATCAGAGATGCGCAGAGCTTGAGGACATTAAGGTCATTTTGTCCAGACTCACACTTCGTCTTTACAGGCACAGGCCCTGCAGCTCAAGGCAGGGAAGTGGCTTGTCTGGAGCTACCTGACCAAACTCTTCAATGGAAAATTCCCCGTGGCTTTGTTTGAACACTGCCTCCCTGCTTTCCAGAATGTGGAGAGGATTATTATTATGGATTATTATGGCTTTTGGAAAAGATTGCTCTCACCAAGCTCTGTGCTACTAATGCAAGTATAGAGTTAAAGCTAGACAGGTGCAGGGAAGCACCAAATCTGGCCAAGAAGAAGCAGAGTAGGAACAAAGCCTGTGGTTGAGGTAGGGCCAGAGAGGGAACGTCCCCCAAACTGGAGCAGAATCGCAGAACTTCCAGAATGGAAGGGACCTTCGGTTCTGTCCAACCCTCTTATTCACAAGTCCTAAAACATGCAGCAGACTAGCGGACTGTTACTAGACCCCAACTGTCTAAGGACCGTGCAGTGTTTTTAGTACTGCTGGACATGGATTCAGCTTGCAGGGCCATTCCCTGGTGCCACCTGGTGGCCTGGGGTCCAGGCAGCGGCCTAGCTATTGCAGTACCAGTGAGATGGGGCTCAGAGTTCAGAAAAGTCTCTCCAGGAATGAGCCAGGAGCTGAAGCTGGGGATCCAGGGTCCCAAGGTCAGAGAAACCCAAGAGCCTCAGACTCCTTCTCACCACCAGCCTGGGTTCTGCAGGTCCTGCACGACCACATTGCCTACCGCTATGAAGTTCTGGAGATGATTGGGAAGGGGTCCTTTGGACAGGTGGCCAAGTGCTTGGATCACAAAAACAATGAGTTGGTAGCCCTGAAAATCATCAGGAACAAGAAAAGGTTTGGCTCGAGGGGTGGCCAGGCCTTGGCGGAGGGAGGGCCTTGATCTCACTGCTTCAGCAAACCCTCTCCAACTCTTCCTGTTTCCTTTCCCTCTTTCCCTCTCTACCTGTTTTATTCCATGAAAGGGCAAAGAGGAAGCAAGATGGTGCAGTTTTAGTGCTTCCTGCCGCCCTAGACAGTCTTGTTGGGGGTGGGACCGGGCCGAGGAAGCAGGCCAACTGCCGCAGAATGACGTCTCCGTCCCCCTCTGTGCCACGCCCCTCATTGCACATTTCAGCACCAGGCCCTGATGGAGTTGAAGATCCTGGATGCTCTTGGAAGGAAGGACAAAGACAACACCTACAACGTGGTACACATGAAGGACTTTTCTACTTCCGAGGTGCAACCACCCCTGCATCACCTTCGAACTCTTGGGGTCAGTTGCTTTTACTTTTTAATTCATTGTGTTTGGAAAGTTGCTTAAGTGACAGAAGAGAAACTTCGAGGTTGCACTCTCACTTTCAGCGGATGACAGTATTTAATGATTAGAGTGGGCGTAGCAGCCACCCAGTGATCAGGAAGTTCCGGGAGCAGGAAGGCTGGGACGGAAGCTGCTGTCTCACCCACCCCTCAGGAAGCCTGTCACCCGCCAGCATACTCGGCCATGCCGCCCTGGTGCTGAGTACCTGGAGCCAAACTGAGCCGTGGTGGAGGACTTTGCTTTGCCACCATGTTCCCCACACATTGGGTTCCTGGCCCTGTACAGAGGCTGCAGCCCAAAGGAAAAGGCAGCTGGTTGCTCAGAGTGGGAAATAACTTGAATTTTGAGCAAAGAAAGACAAAAGCAGATATTTTTATAGAAGGGGAAAATCCTAACAAATAGACTGGTGTTGCCTGGCTGAGGACTGGAGAGGAAAAGTCATGTTAATATGGAAGGACGAACTTATTTGATTGCTTTTCCTCTGAGACCGTCTGGTGCCACTTAAATCAAACCAGAAACCCAGAATGCATTTACCTCATCAGAGGAGAGCAATCAGGGTGTCTGGATGCACTGAGCTGACGGTGTGTGCTCCCACAGCGCCGGGGACCCGCCGGACTGGACCAGGAGGGGGCGGGTGTGCTCTTCTCTGTTCCTGGTGGTCACACAGCGTGGCCTTCTCTCCGGGACGCAGAGGTGAATCATTTTCCAGTCTGCAAAACAAGTGTCCCCGGCTGCCTTTTGGGCTGTTAATGACCGTGCCCACTAGGGCATCGCTGCACTTGAAAACACTGGGTGAGGAGGTGTGTGGGGGGAGAGCCCTAAGCTCATGAAGTCGGGAGTTGCCCGGGCACAGGCGAGCATGGAGCCAAAGCCGGGCCTCAGTGTCCACCTCAGCTCTCGAGGGAACGAGGGAACGGCTTCCTAAACCCAAGAGCCACTTCTTCGTGGAGAGGCAGTCAGGAGTCACAGGCTGCCGCCCTCTCCCTGCTCACAGCAGTGCAGAGGTTTTAGTTTCCACCACCTGCAAGGCAGCAGACCTCACGTACCAGAGCGAGCTTCTGTTTGGGTAACATCACGGCCTCTGCCACCCTAGAGAATCGAGGCCTGTCTGGCAAGAGCCGTCATTCCTTCAAGGCCACAGAAGGAGGGGACCAAGTGGCCGCCTGTCCCTCTGGTAGAATAGGGGCTCCCTACTTGGCCTTGGCTCCCATCTGCCGGCATTCTTGTTTTCTTACTCACCAGGGCCGGCAGTCCCTAGACAGCCTTACTAGGCCTGCTTGGAGTAGCTGTGTAAGTAACTAGGAGGCTTCCCGGGTCCCTCCCAACAGTCCTGAAGAAATAGGACCGCAGAAGTTTGGTTGAGTCTCTAGCTAACATGCATACCAAGCATTTCTGTGGCCTTGTAACAGGAAATGAGGTTTTGTCTGAGAGGCCAGCATGGTTGGGCTGTACCCTGGGCTACCATGAATCAGTGAGAGGGAGCCCTGCCCCAGGCTGAGCTTTACCTACAGATGGCATGGACTGTCTGCAGGCCATGCTGAGCATGTCTTTCACACCAGCGCACATCACTTTGTCTCCATCCTTCCCAGAATCAACTTGTACGAGTTGATGAAGAACAACAGCTTCCAGGGCTTCAGTCTGTCACTGGTTTGGCGCTTCACCCTCTGTGTTTTGAAGTGCCTACAGATGCTTTACGCAGAGAAGATCATTCACTGTGATCTCAAGCCGGTGAGTACCCACTGTCCTGCCCAGGCCAGGTGCTCCCCATGCCCTTGGGGCCCAGGACAGCCAGCAGGGCCAGGGCGGGAGCCACGAAGTCCTGTTCCAGGCTGTGGGAGTACAGGGAGGTCTGAGGGAGGCAAAGCAAGATGCGGCATAAGTGAAGCAGCCAGGGAAAGGGGCATCTGGGGCTTCTGTAGAAGGCAGACTGGTGGTGATTGAGCAGCAGCAGCCTGTTAGAAGCCTCTCTTGACTTGTGGCCCCTAAGGGCTCTCCCAGGGCCCAGCATTCTCTCTTGTTTGCTCTGCAGAGAAGCGCGCCATGGGACAGATGTGGTGTTGAATTCTCACTGCAGACTTTCTACTCTACTTCCTGTGCTCACGGTGGTGTGGCCTTCTTGCACGTCCTGCCAGCATCGTGCTACATAGCCCTGTTGTTGCACTGACTGTTTTGTGCAGGAGTTGCTTCTTCCCTGTGTTCCCCACTGAGCTTGAAGTCCCCCCGAGGTCAGGAGCCCTGTCTTTCCCCCATAGGTCCCCAGGACCTAACGTGACACCTGCCAATAGAAGGCAGTAAATGCTTGGCTGAGTGAGTTGATGATCGCACAGGTGAGGTAGCTGGGGGCAGGGCATGAGCAGCTGGCTGAAGAGCAACCCGACACTCACAGATCTGTAACTATCCTCAACTTTCCCTTACACCCATCTCTCCACTCCCAGAAATTATTTTGCAAAAAAATTGATTTTTTTTAAAACCGTCACTCAGAGAGTAAAATTTGGAATATTTTTGTAATTAAAGGTTGTCAAAATACTTGCACCGATTTTCTCTCGTGGCCGTCTGGACCCTTACAGGGATGGTGGGGAGCATCCATGTGTCCTCTGCGTCTGAACCCCGGTACTCCAGCCCTCGGCTTTGCCGCTCTGGAGGATTATCACAGCCATGTGTGGGCTTCAGGGGCTGCTTCCTTACAAGCCACTTAATGCCCAAACATTAATCAGATGACAGATTTCCTTGAGAAATAGATCAGGTGGACTGAGTATGTGTGTCCCCTTGATGCACACAACCAGGGGCATGGATTCCAGCATCGGGGAACTCTTCTTGCAGACTTAATGGTATGGATGAGCTCAGCCTGGCCATTGTGTCCACCCTTTCTGCCGATGGGATGGAGGTTGGGAGGGTGTACGGCAGCTTCCTGTCCCTGTAACAAAATCCCAGGGGCAAGCAGCTTAGAAAGAGGAAGGGTTCCTGTGGTTTTGGCCCACAGGCAGCTGGCCTTGTGGCTTTGAGCCTGTGATGGGCAGTACATTGTGGTGGGAGGCATCTGGTGGGCCAATGCTGCTTGCCTCATGGCAACTGGGAGACAAGAGAGTAGGAGGAAGGGGCCCTGCCCAGTGTCCCCTTCAGGACACCCCCAGGGATCCTCCTACCCTAACAGAGGGACCCTATCTGCTGAGGGAGCCTCATTGTTGGGTGAAAGGCGCTAGATTCCTGCTGAGCAGCCTCCTGGGGATTAACCTTCTTCAGCCAAGGCACTGAGGCGACATTTGCATCCTCCTAGTCTGTGGTCCAGAGACTTCCAACCAGGACGGCCATGCCCCACATGCAGTGTTAGGGGCTCAGTAAGCAACTCACATGATCACAAGCTCAGGGGTCCCACTGATTCTGCATAAGGGTAAGTTGTATAATTATTTTATTGTATATTGCAAAGTAGTTACATAAATAAAGTGCATATTAAATCTAATGCCCTTGAATTGTCCTGAAACCATCCCTGTCATTGGTTTGTAGGACACTTGTCTTCCACAAAACTGGTCCCTCCTGCCAAAAAGCTTAGGGATCTCTGCAATATGGTATCCCAGAAGGGATCTTAGATAAAAAGGACATTAAGTAAAAATGAAGGAAATCTGCATGAAGTATGGAGTTTAGTTGATAATAACAGATCAAAATTGGCTCATTATTTGTAACAAATACATCATCCTAATGTAAGATTTTAGTAATAGAGGAAACCAGGTAAAGGGTGGGAGTATTATATGGGAACCCTTTGTGTTCTTTGGTCAATTTTTCTGTAAATCTAGAACTGTTCTGAAAACAGTCTTTTATTAAAACAGATAAAAGTCTTGGGGGAAAGGCCATGTCAGAAGGGCTGTCACTTTTGACATAGTATATATTTATTCCACATGATCCAAAGGACAGAATCTATAAGGAAGTCACTCTGGTTTGATAGAGAGCAGAACTGTCTAAAGTCTAGAGCTGCTCATAAATGGAACAACAGTCCCTGTGAGGCCATGAATACTCCATCACTGGATGGACCAGAATCCACTGGGGAGATGTGCACGGAATTGGGAGCTGGGCAAGACAGTCTCTCCAAGGTTCCCGTTGCTAAGACTTGTTCAGGTGACCTCTGAGAATGAATGCACTTTAACACAACCTCAATATAGTTTGCATCTGAAAAGTCCCGTAAGACGCCTGTGCTGATGGCTTGGTACCTGGTTCTGACACTACTGGGAGGTGGTAGAACCTTTAGAATGTGGGTGCTACTGGGAAGCTGTAGGGTCATTGGAGAGGTGCTCTCAAAGGAGATATTCAGGCTCTGGCCCCTTTCTGACTCTCTCTCACTTCCCAGCACCTTTGCCCCACCACACACTCCCTCCATGATATGCTAGACTGCCTCACACCAGGCCCAAAGATGATGGGGCCAAGTGACCATGGACTGAACCCCTCCAACTGTGAGCCAAGAATGAGCCCTTCCTCTTTATAAGTTGATTGTCTCAGGCATTTTGTCCTGGGGACGGAAACTTGACTAATGCAACCATTCTTCCCTTTGTTGGTCCAAGGCTTAGACTGTTGAACAGAACTGTGCTTACTCAATCTTTTCACATCATGGCACATACAGAAAATTATATTTGTACAGCAACCTTGGATGAACAATGAAGGCAACTCACAGCCAGGGCTCCAGCTGCCCCAGGTCTAACCAAGCCGCCCTGAGGACAGGTGGTGTCGTCTGCACACCTATGGCCGGTTCTCAGCAGCCTGTCACATGGGTTTGTGAATTTGCCAGTGATTTGGCCCAGCAGCTCACTCAAGAGGCACACAATCCATGCCATAGCATTTCCTCCACCACGGCATCCCTGGGGGCAGGAGCAGGGTGTGTGAGCTCCCACACCCACAGTGGCACACACTGAGTGCTCGTAACACTGCCCTGCAGCCCTCACTGACTTCTAAGCCCACACACCTGGAGTCTCTGCAATAGTCCTGAACTCTGCTAAATCTAGAAGTGGCCTGGAAATGATTTTATTCCTACAGGTGCACAGCTTCCACCAGGGCTGTGCATGAGGAGGGCTGGAGAATGAGGAAAGCAGCAGGACCCTCAGTTCTTGCATTCATCACAGCTCCTGTGAGCTTCCTCAAGAGCCAGAGATTACCTGCGAAGCTCATTGGCTCTCCAAACCCTTCATGTGAACACACACTGCTTTTATGATGAAAAAATACCATTGTTTAAAAACAAGAGAAGCTGGGGATGGTGGCACAGCCTGTAATCCCAGTACTCAGGATGCTGAGGCAGGAGGATCACGAGTCTGAGGCCAGCCTGAACTGTACAATAAAGCTCTGTCTCAAAAGAAAAAACAAACTAAGTTATTATAACAGGTAACTACCAAGGGTCCAGTACAGTGATGACAGGAAAGGAAAAGAAGATAATAAAGGAACAGAGAGCACAGTGCAGGAGGAAGCCCAGACAGCGTGGGCCAGGCTGCAGAAGAGAGTGGCAGGGACCTGGGCTGGGAACCTCAGAGACTGGAAACAGGAGCCTGGGGTCAGCAAGGCTCTCCCCCACAGGAGCCCGCACTGGAATCTTGGGGTCCCTGTGGGGTCTTCACCTCCCATGGCCTCCGGGGACTGGGCACAGCAAGGTGGCAGATCAGGAGCCTCCAGGCTCCACTCCTCACCCGGAGCCCCTCCTCTGCCTCTGTCTCCTTCTTCTGAGCCAGCTGGCTAGTTCTTACTGGGCAGGACACTCAGGTTCTCACACTTGTTTTGTTTTCTCAGCAAAACATTTTTTGTTTTGTTTTGTAAGATAAATTCCATCTCAATGTTTTGCAAAAGCCAGCTTACCTTTCTTAAATGGAAGCTGAGTTAGATTTAAAAGCTGACAAGGAGAGAGGTGGGAAAGTTGAATCCAGCTTCCCCACCCCATTCCCACCCTTCACCAGCTAGTTACATGAAATGGCTGCAAAGGTGCCAGGCTGTTCTAGTCCCTGGGTCCTGTGACCCAGTGCTGCTCCTTGCCCAAAGCCATCCTGCCTCCCTAGGCCAGGAGGATACATGGACTCATGGGGCACTCGCTGAGCACACACGTGCCTGGCACAGGGCTAAGCCCGGAAGTCACACGGTCCAGCGCCCCAGTGGCACAGCCCAGTGAGCTGCATTTTTAAGGTTCTTCAGTGGTTTCTGGACTGCCACATTCGGCAGGCACATTCTCATGGTAATCCTCTTCTTCAGAATTACTCTCTCCCACCTCTGCACTTCTGTTTTATACCGTTGATATTTGTGAATCCTTTGTAATTTAAGTTTATATGAATTTGTCTTATCTTCCCCACTGCATGAAATTATATAGCAATTAACCATAGCCCTCCAGGATGTGGCAGCCCTGGGACACCAAGAGGGATCCCTCTGGCTGGCTGGTTCAACTGGTGTTCCCCACCGTGCCACCCTGAATGTAACTGTCCACGTCATCATGACAACAGCCAGGACTAGGCGGGGTTCACACTCAGAGCTAATCTTGGATTCGCTGCAGGTCTCAGGGTGGGAGCAGGGTCCTCAGTAGGTGTCATCCTCCTTGCTTGGGGTCAAGGTCCCTCGCCAGCTGCCTGTGGGTGTGATGTCCCAGAGAAGGGTCGCAACTGCAAATCCACATTCACCAACACAAGCTGACTACAGGAAGTGGAAGTGAGCATGAGAATGCTTTCTCAAACTTGCAAACTGTCACATTTGATTTCTGTCCTAGTCACTTTACTCACTGCTAGGACAAAATGCCTGACACCCACATCTTAAAGGAGAGAGGTCTACTTTGGCTCCAGTTTGTGGAGGTTCCAGCCCATAGTCAGCTGGCCCCGAGGCAGGTCGGCATGGCAGGGTGGAGGAGAGCTGCTCACAGCATGGCGGACAGGAAGCGGAGAGTCAAGGTGGGAGCTGGACCCTTCTGGGCCACCCCCAGTGACCTGCCTTGGTCCACCAGGCTTCCCCTCCCAACAGCACATTAGCTCTGAACTCATCAGTGGACTGATCCACTGATGAGTACCACACCCATGATCATCACCTCCCCAAAGCCCCACCTGTGAGCGCATGCGGCTTTGAGGGGTCATCTAGATTTAACAATTTCTTACCATTAGTAGCATAATTGGGTGAGAATAAAGATACCCCACCAAGACTGCCCCCTGTTATGGCTGTGTTCAGATGCCCCCCCAAAGCCTCATGCAGCCATAGATGGACCTTTTTCAGAGGTGGTTGGATCTAGAATGTGTGATGCTGGGATTAAGTGTGCGTGATTACTCATTTAGTCCACCGATTGCTTGGGTACTCATCGTAAGCCACATAGCCCAGACAGAATATGAAAGGAGCATAAAGAAGCTGCTATTTCCACTTGTGGCTTGTGGCTTACTTGTTTTGCTACCTTCTGCCCACCATAAACTGTTTCTCTTCTGCCATACCAACCTGGCTTGGAGACAACCAACTATGGACGGAAATCTCTATAAACCGCGGGCCAAATAAGTCTTTCCTCTTTTAACTTCGGGGTCAGTATCGTGTCTCAGCAATGACGCCCACCACACCCCTCACCCTTTCCCAGTTAAAGCACCCATTGTCCTGGTCTCCTTCCCTGCCCCATCCCCATCCACCCTCTGCTGCCCGAGTCACCTGAGAAACCAAACATGAACACCTACAGCGACACCCACTTCTCCCAGGGACTAGTCCCCTGGCACACAAAACCTCCTGGCCTCGTCCCTTGTCACGGCCTGCCTGCCCCGCTGGCTCCTGGTGCTGAGAAGGCCTGAGGCTTTCACGCATGCTGCTCACACTGCAGCACTGTTGCTGCTGCTCTGTGTCTGCCTGGAATATTCTCCTGCTCTCCTGGACCTGGGGAATTTACCCCGTGAGCTCCGTCCAGGAAGCCTCTGTGAACATGCCCTCCTGTGTCTGTAACCCTCACCCCCCATGCTTGGTACTGGCTCCTGTTGAGGTCCTTGCTGGTGTTGCTGGTCTTCTTCTGCTGGACCAACAGAATCTTTTTTAAATGCCTCCAGGGGCCCCCATTCCCCCTCCTGCTCCCCCTCACTTTTGTTTGGATAGAATCCTTCTAACAGGGTACTCACACTGGACACTCCCACCTGCCTATACCCCTCTCTCAAAGGCAACTGTATTTTCAAAGCAAATGCCTAGAAAGGAAAGGGTTTGTCCAAACAAGTGAATTGGTACTCACAGAAGATATTTAGGTGCTGGGGAGCTGGATGGTTCATTTTAGGACAGAAATGCCTCGCAAACCCAGTCAGACAGAAGCCCATTCCCATCGTGAGTCACGCTGACCCATCACATAGCCACTGTCAGCATGGAGGAAAGAGATCCAACAGAAGGGTGGACCCCAAGTCCCATGCCCCACACCCCGCCTCCCCATCCCTAGTCCACATTCATATCACACAGGCTGGCCCTGACTTGCAAACGCTCCCTGCCTTGGGTAAGAGCTCTGTACAGCTTATCGAAGGTTCACGAGGGGCCATGCCCTGCCTCACTCTGGGGGGCTGGGGCAGAATCCGAGACACTTCGACGGGGCCCTTGGTGCCCTTGTCTGTGAAGTCAGCAGAGAGAAAGACTGGCTCTTGGCGGGTGTCAGACCACCTGGTCCCCTCCCCTACTCCACCTAGGCTTTTCAGAAAGGCAACCCTTTCATCACACAATCCCATCTCACTCGTACCTTATAGGCAATTCTACTTCTCTGGTAGACCATCCTTGTCTCTTCTTCTTCCCCCTCAAAACTGAAAACAAAAAGCCTCCCGAGTGCCTGGTTGTGGTCTGGTCGTGGCTGGGTCAGTTCTGTGCTATGGATTCACTGCGTCCCCCTCATCCCCCTCATAGGCTCCATAATCCTTCCCTGGAGGGCAGAACAGCTGCAAGCCCAAAACAAATGAACTGACACAGGGAGCGGTTGTGATGGGAGAGGGGAAAGTCCTTAGGGATCCCTCCAGAGCACCACAAGCTAGACGTGAGGCTCAGCAGAGCCTTGCAGGGGCCAGAAGACAGAGGGAGGGGCCTGAGACCTTCGCAGCTTCTCCTGGCTAAGAGTCTGCATACAGCTCCTTTGCTGAGTCTGAGGAATCCTGGGCTGCCTAGACAGGAAGGAGGCGCCTCCTGGTCACAGCCACCTGTCTGGACTCCAGAGCCCCATTAGCAGAACCAACATGACTGGCCACGTGAGAGGACAGGCACGCCTCTCACGGAAACAGTGTCCTTCCTGGGGACCTGCCCACGGCCTCTGCTCCTGCTGGAAGTGGAGGAACGAGACCCTGGCAATCCCAAGGGAAAGGCAGGCACAAGCCTAAAGTCCAGCCACCCAGAGTCACTTTCCAACGTGCAGAGTGTGGCAATGGGGGAGTCGCCTCTTCTTCCAGATTCCATCAGTGAACCCTGGAAAATCTCGGTGCTGGAGGTGACTTGAGAGAATAGGAGACACCTCATCTTACAGGAGGAGCAAGCAGGCTGAGGTCATTCAAATGGCCTGTGTGGGACAGCACAGTACCAGGAGCTTTTGCTTCATTCGTTCACCCACCAATGTCCTTGGTGTTCTCCCGTGAAACTGAGCAACAAGGGATTATAAAATACTTTTTCAAAGATCTCAAGTTAAACATAAACTGATGCTTTTAATTTGATGGTATATGGATATAGTTAAGGATAGATAGAAACATTCTGAAAGCAAGTATTGATCCCATAAACTAGACACTGTTTCCTAGAATACAGCGTAGATTTGCACATCATGTAGGAGGGCTAGAGTAGACGGTTTCAAGGCCTTGTTGCTGTTGGTTTAGATTTGCTCCATTCTTTGTCTGTGTTCTTTCTTCTGCCTGGGATGCTCTCTCTCTAGCTCACATTCCTTCAGCCACTCCAGGACGTGAAAATGCCCAGCACTCTGCCCTGCGGTGGTCCCAACCCGGTCAGTGACTCAAAAAGCTTTCTCCAGGCTTCCAGAAACCTCCTTCCCAGCTCGCTGAGAGAGAACACTCTGTGCGCCATGGTCATGCATCTGTTTGCAGGTTCACGCCCCACGGTTCTGAGAAGTGGTGCTTTGCTTTTGCATCCCAGCACCAGGGCGGCTGCTCGGAGTCAGCCCTCAGCGACTAAGTGTCCTGTCAGCGGCCCTGAGAAGTTGCAGGATGGAGAAGACTCCCAGACTCTGAAGGCAGAGGCTGGACTGCAACTCTTGTTCCATCAGTCACTAACCATGCGACCCTGGCAACCACCTACAGTCTCAGGTTCAGTTTCCTTTTCTTCAAAACAAGACTGATTTTTAGAAGTTACAAAATACACAAAGAAATGAAGCACTGTGAGGGCTAGCAGAAACTAGATCAGATCTCCACCCTTCAAATAATTCAGATATTGGAATTACCAATAAAAACTTTTAAATGGCCACAGACAATCTGCTTAATGAAATAAAAAGGCTGAAAATGTGAGTAAAATACATCATGCAAATGACCATTAATTAAATAATTAATTACCACTAAATAATTAAAATCTAAAACTCAGTGATGGGCTTAATGGCATATTATACATAGACAAAGAGAGAATCACAAAACTGGAAGAGACAAGTTTGAAGAAATTAACCAGGAACTAGCTGAGAGACAAAGAATGGACCGTGCAGTTGGAGATCACAGGAATGGGTCTAACGGATGCCTCACTGCAGCCTCAGAAGAGAAGGAAGATGGCAAGAAAAGACAAAACAGCTAGAAGAACTTTTAGAACTGATGAAAGGCAAAATCACATAATTTTTTTTATTAAATTCTTTTATTGGTACATTGTAGGTATA